>CM032228.1:62220000-62820000 GCA_019009955.1 Riptortus pedestris
AATAAAATAGAAATATTTGCAGATTTTTCATTTTATTGTTAGTAGATCATGAAATACTATTAAATAAGAGTATTATAGAATTAAATTGGGGGCTCAGGTTAGCCATGTGAGTTAAAGCGTTGACCTTTATCTCATATGGTAAACCTAGAGTGGCGAGTTCGATTCTCGCCTGGGCAAGGGAAATTATTTAGTGACGAAATTCATTAAATAACGTCCTAAAATCCCACCCTGGCTAGAAAAGGGTGGTAACCTGTAGATAACCCGTCCCGATTAGCCTAAGTTGCAAAAAGTGGACGTTAATAAATAAATAAATAAAAGAATTAAATACATTCCGCATGAACATTTTGTCAGATTTCTCTTTAAGAAAATCAGCTATTGAGGTTGTACTCGAGACTCGATTTTCGAAAAATTACCTGATATGTCCATCGATCTTACCTAACGTCCACTTTTTGCAACTCAGGCTAATTGAGGCGGGTTATCTACAGGTTACCACCCTTAGACCATACTACCAACCTGTAGAGTTTATCTTTAAATAATTTCCTATAAGCCCCGGGGAGAATCCTCTCCCCTCTAGATTAACCATGAGAAATTAAAACCAACGCTTGAACTCACATGGATAACCAAAGCTCCTAAATAATTTAAGTAAAGCAATGTTGATAACACTCAAGCGGGAGCGGAAGTTGTAGGGAGGCTAACCCAGCTAATTGTGTTAACTTATTTCCTGCTAGATGTTGGTTTCTACTCACATTTACTATTATTTATATATGTCATGTAAATTACTAAGCTCATAATGTGTACTCGGATTGGTTTTTAAAAGGAAATATGTACATTATTGATGCTATTTAATTATAATACATCTATCCAAGATTATGATTTGAATTATACACGGTGTGTCGAATAGTGGAGAGGGATTGATAAGGGGCGTATTTTCATTTATTCTTCAAAACTAAAATTTCTATTCTATAAGCCCCATAGCTGACTCTTACAGAAAAACAATACGCCTAGGTGGGAAGTGCAGTTGTACACACTGAAGCCTTGCCATAAAAAAAGTACCTTCATCATTCAGCATCAAATGATTTCCCGAACGAAACCGGGTACCTTAGCTAGTTATAAAAAAATCAGTCACGCTCGGGCTGCATAAACTAAGCAGATTTCCCAAGTGAAGTCCTGCAATAGATAAATCTATACTACAGGTAAAACTTAACAAAGCCTTGAATATTAAGTGAATAATTGCAAAAAGGAATGAGAAATCTTTCAGTCAAATTTAATAACCTAAAAACCGTATGAATTGTAAACAAGCAGGTTAGTCAACCTCTTTATGACTGAACAGTTAGAAATATTCTTCACCGGTAATAATAGCAATTACTGAAATATATATGAATGTAACATATTAATTTTATTGAAAACTATTAACTATATCTAGTACTGTAATTTACAATGAATCTGAATAATTTTGATCTCAATCAGTAAAATTTTAGTAATCCAAAACTTAAAGAGGGTGGGGTGATCAACATAACATATTTGCAGGTATCTCGAATAATAAAAGTCTCTTGAAAACGATATTTGGTATTTAAGCTTCGAATGAAGTGGTCTATTATATAACAGAGTATTGTATATGTAGCATGAGTAGGAGTAGGGGTTTGCTGGAAGCCGAAAATTGAAAAATGTAAATATCTCGGTTAGTGTTCAAGATAGAGAGTAAATGTATATAACAATATTTGCAATTAGATTGGTTCTATATATATTTTTTTGATCCGACATAGTAACGGAGATATTTCGAAAATTTTCTCCTCTAACCCCCCCCCCCCCACCACCCTTCCTACTGGTCCGATTTCCGCCGTTAACGAACTAGATCTATCTTTATACATAAAACAATTATATATTTAATTTGGTAATGATAATACAAAAAGTGCGACCCCTAGAGCGGTAATAGACTAATATATATATATATATATATATATATATATATATATATATATATATATATATATAATTTTGAACGGACCTCATTTTCGTCATCAATAGGTAGGATCGATGGACATTTGAAGACATTATTCGAAAATCACGTCACGAGTACTGCCTCAATATCTGATTTCCCTTAAGGGAAATCTGCTAATAAATATCAATTATTTTCCCTGCCAAACCAAAGAGAAATGAAGAATAATGTTCAAGTAGAAAGAATATGATTATGAGTGATAAGGAAGGCCTAGAATGCCTCCAAGATGTCTGAGCGAGGGCCTTGTAGTGCGGAGAGAGTTAAGTCCCCGCGCTGTCTGACTGATGCCCGACCCTCGAATTTACATAATGGAAAACCGATCCCAAGAGATAAACAAATGGACATTAATCCCACAACTGTAATTACACCTCCAAGGCTGAGTGTGCTTTGCTTTTTTCTGTTTTTAATACTTCTCCTACCATTAGAGATATTGTAAAATGTTTGGCATCCACCTGGGTTGTATCATCACATACCAAAGCGAATGACGTCTATGGGAACACACTCGTTTCGTAACATCTCCTTAGGGTCAGGGAATAGTTTTCTTTACTATCAATATGTTCAACATACTGCTGTGTATTTATATGTTAACGAAATCCTTTTACAGCTTCTTTGTGTTATTGTGGTAAAAGTACATACTAAAAATCGCTAATTTATTATTCATTTGCTACTTCACGACGCTGATTGGGAACCACACGCGGCCATAACTCAGTCGGACAACTAAATAAAATCTTAAGTGCAAGCCTAGCGATCCTCTGATCTCTAATGTATTTGAATAATAAAAGTCCGTCACGCAGGGGATGGGTTAGATAAGCAGATTTCCCACGTGCGACACGTATTTGCGTTTACCCAAAAAGAAAGTATTCAATGAGAATAATATTTGGTATTTAGGCATCAAATAAATTGCTTCATAATATAACAGCTTATTGATAATATGTCATGAGTAGGTTTGGGAAATTACTGAAGGCCGAAAACTGAAAAATGCGAGTATCTCTATTCATAATCAACAAAGTGAAAATACGTATAGAATAACATCTATAGAACATGCCATTTGCAATAAGAATGCTTCCATAGAAATAAGACCCGACCCATAATAACGGAGATATTAATATTTTACGAAATTCTCCCTTCTTTCTTGGTTGATTTCAGCCGTCAATGAACTTGATGTTTCGTTATACATAAAACGTTTAAATATCGAGTTTGGTAACGAACAAACAAAAATTGCGACCACTCGAGCGTAAACAGACAAATATATGCATATAGTTATTCTTCATAGTTTTATTGCTGACCCTCGCCATAAAACTAAGAAGAATATTTAAACATATTGGGTCAAGAATAAGAAGAATATATACAGTTTTGAACGGATCTCATTTTCGCCATTTCCTGAGTTGGATCGATGGGCATTTGAGGACATTTTCAAAAATCGCAGCATGAGTACGAACTCAATAGCAGATTTCAATTAAGGGGTACCCTATGAAGTGATTGGTGACTTCGAAAATTAATTCCTTCATCAACTATGCTCAACAATCTTCAAACATTTGAGATTAAATCAGTGTAACTCAGTACATACCTAAGACGCTTCACCAATATTTTCCTTAAATATAGACAGCAACTTACCTTATTGAACTTCCACATTGATTTCATCCAACTGCTTCTTGTGATCAGAATCTAATCCACCTTTATGATGTTTCTAAAAAAAACATTCTCTACTGTGATGAGTCAAACATTCACTCTCATAAAGAAAGCTTCTAAGTTGAAGTATTTCTTTAATTTTGGAAGTCACGCTCATTTTTTATTTCAATTTACGTCTCTTTTGGTTTTCTGTGATGATATTTCCTAGGTATGAAAACTGACGACAATTATGGTATTTTCAATTATTTTCTTTGGTCGAATCGTAACTAGGCTACTTTTAAAATACTAAACTTTTTGTTTTTATGATTTATTAATTGTGTATTATATTTGTGAGCTTAATTTATTTTTACTTGTTTATTCTTTCTCCGCATTAAGGGGGAGGAGGGGAAGGGGTTAGCGTGCTAGTCCTGCTCAATTTTGACACCTGGTAAATCCTAGAAATTGGAAAAATTTTAATTTTAATGTATGATAAAATTCGAAAAAAGTCTTAAAATAGAAGTAAAATGGCAATTTCTTAAACTAATCTAGAACTTCTTTGAAGGATTGAGGCATTCAACTTAAACGTCTTACACTGTACACGGTCATTTGAAAATCTTTTACAAGGAAACTATTTCCCTATTAATCAGCATACCTCGCAGCATACTTTCTTTCTTTATTGTTATTACCTATTCATTGATCATAAGGAAGAAATATGTTAATATAAGATGTCTTAGTCACACCAATTCTAGCGTCTGTTTGTATTTCTGTAGTATAGTGAAACTTAAGTTTCTCTCTCTCGGTATCGAACTCGTTCTCTAAATATACATACTCGTATGTGACAACCATTTTAGCTCTTTTCTTTAACACAATTCGCCTATTGGCGTAAATATGGATTTGGGGCAAATCACCTTCGATGTGGTGTCCATGAATAAATAATATACGTAAGTATGGATTCCGAAATATCTTTTAAAAAGTGTATTTCAAGAATTATTTTGTGAATATTTAGTAAGTGGTAACAGTGTGTACATATATCAATCCATTGGGAAAGTAGCTGATACTAGAATACATTCTATTCTAATATCCGCGAGTTAAACACATTTCGAAATCGTACGAGTTTATGGATGTTTAAATTTGTCTACCTAATATTAGCGTCAAAAATCATTGAATTGTGTTCCGATCTTTTTGTGAGGGTTTATATAATCCTAATTAATCAAGTACAATTGCCCCGAAATTAAATGTAGGATTTAATTGCATGTTTCACCAGGATCAATAAAAAGGCCTTGTCCTCTACCTGTGTTTTAATTTATGGAATGTGTACTTTCAGATTCAGCGCTCCATCGGCAGTGCCGGCTGACAAACGAAAACCTTAAGACTAAATAAAAAACATATTATTTCCAACATTGTAAAAACAATCACAAAACAATAAAAAACAAAACATATACAGGATAGAAATTAATAGAAAATTTAAAAAATAGTCAACCAATAAAATTAAAAAATTAAGCGTTAAAATTAATTAATAAAGATAAAGCGAGCGCCATAAAGATAAAAAAGTTGAAAACCTATAAACTATCTAAATTAAAAACAGACAAATTACTAGGTAAGAAAACCTATTTACAAATCACAATGGGGCGAAAATCCCCCTGAATGCACACTAGCGAAACTATGTGAAAATGGCAAACTAAAAACCGAATGCTAATGATAGAGAGAAGATGTAGGAGGTACCTGATTAAAGCCCTGTAGCCTGGACCAAAACCGCCGGATGACTGAATCTCTGTCCCCGTAGAGATGACAGGGCCCGTCACTGACATGTCGAAGCCTAGCCGCTTCTTCCCTTTTTTTTAATATTTCTCTCTCCCTTCTACGTTCTATCCAGTTTTATAAACAACCCTTCAACCGTGTTCAATCTCTTCCCCTTCATTTCCTCATATAGCAGCTCATACTTGATGGTGGACATGTCATGGCCTTCTTTTTAGCGTGTTCGGAAAACACATTGTAATTTGTAATGTGCTCCTTAAGCCTCGTCTTTATCTTTCTTCCACTCTGCCCCACATAAGAGGGAAATCTGTCCAGGGGGTCCACATAGTCCTTAACTCAAGACAAACAATTTTTCAATGACCGCTTACTCCCGTAGGCGGTAGCCATCCCAATTTCCCTCAACTTGGACCCTATCTTCTCTGATACAGGGCCCATGTAAAGGGATGAAGACAGGAAAAGACTTCTTTTTTCGCCGCACTTCCTCGTTTTACTCTTCAGGTACTTGCCCAACTTTCTCTAGAATCTCCTTTTGATAAGTCTGTCCACCAACCGTTCCTCGTTGCCATCTGCTTTAGCAATATGCTTAATGCAGCAAATTGTTTTGGCGTAATTTTCTTTCTCTAGTGGAATACTGATCAGCCTCTCAAGTAGATACAGCAGTCCCACCATCTTGTCTGTTGGATGGTGAAAAGAATCGGCGGTTAGTAATAAGTAGGTGGATGAGGCCTTTCCGAATTTATGATTCCTCCAACCCCCGTCTATCTCCAGATCTAGGTAGCATCGCTTCTTAGCTTCATCGTTCTCCAAGGTGAATTTAATTGACTCAGGCAGCTATTTAGGTAGGAAAGTAAACCATTCAAGACGTCAGTGGAGCCACTAAAAGTGACAATCATCTACATAACGGGCCCAGAAATCAATATAACTATAGAACGGGTTGCGTACCGATAAAATGAATTTCTCCTCAAAGAAATTCATAAACATACCAAGCCCATTATTGATCACCGATACATCTTGTACCATTTACCACCAAACATGAAATAATTCTGTTTGAGAGAGACTGATAATAACTTTGTAAACTCTTTTCCCACCACAGGATTAAAATTGTTGGACTTAAAAAACCCAATTGACATGGGGAGTGGGAACATTTCCAAACATCTGGGTTTTTCCTATACCATCGAGCAGTTTTGTTTTATGGAAACGTGGGGGAGTGGTAAAATTTGAAAATCATATTTATTTCTGATAATAATGCATTAAAAAAATGTTTTTAACTACTCTTGTTGATAAAGTAATGCCCTACTATTGTCGATACATGTTTACCTAATTTGTATATTAACTGAGGTATTTGCATTTGTGGGTTTTCAAACCAAGAAAACCCACACTGAAATGAAAAGTTGTCTTGTTCATTAGTCTAGGATTTACCGTGAAACCTACAGTGGTAGCGTACTTTCCCAATCAAAATAAACAGGGACCATTTTCAATTATCAACATAGTTTATTTACAGGCATATACAATAGTTATTGAGGCTGAACTCCTTATGTTCGAAAAACGTCTGCACAAAACCTGCTCGATGGAAGGTGAATATGAGATCAGTGATTTTGCATTTTGTTTTATTTATTAATGTAAGCTCTGTGTGTGTGTGTATATATATATATATATATATATATATATATATATCATGACACGTACACTCTCATTATGGCGATAACTCTCTCCTTGAATTAAATCGAATTGTAGAACCAATCAGATCTGGAGGACTGAGGAATTAGAAGTATCTCTCGTATTGTGTGAAAAATGTTCAATGATCATAAATGCATAATCTTTTTGAATATGTTATTATGTAAAATTGCTGTTATTTGCATTTTGCTGGAACACGAACAAAGGTCTTTGTAACTATGTACTTTTCCAAATTCAGCTATTAAACTACTAAATAGGACATGCTAAATGTCTAGCTAATTTCAAGTCTTGATTATATAGGATATTTGCTGCAAAAGGAATACAGAATTAAATGTGAGATGACGACATCTGGTTGTCATTGAAGTGAGATAGTAGTATACTCTAAACACATATCATGTTTTTGTCAGCTTTAGAAGACATAAATGAAAATCTGTTAACGAGCTCGTTCTAACAACTACTTAACTGTTAATATCAAATATGATAAAATCGCCTACAGATTACGTATTTTATATTGCGTCACGGCACTGAAGGATGGAAGACAAGGAGCCTTGACATGGGTCTCTAGTAGTATAGTAGTATGTATAGCTTAGTAGTATAGCTATATGTATATTAGATGATAAGGCAAACACCTGAACAGGCTACTAATCTCTGGGACATGTTGATAAAAAATACTCAAGAACAAAAGAGATTTTGCTATGTAATCACATCCTGCCAATGTATTCACAATTAAATGAGGTAGAGACACAATTTTAAGGTAGTCATAAATATAACTGTGATGGAAGTTGAAACAAGTTTTAAATGAGAAAAAATGTGTAAATTTATGAACTATTGCGAAGTTTACGAATAATCAGTACAGTTTAATAGGATTACACTAATTTTAACCCATATTTGTCTTAATCTCCAAATTTAAAATCAATGGATGCATTCATTCTGTTACCCATAGTTCTAAGTAAAGCAATAAAGCTGCTGCTGTAAGCTGGATTGATTGCTATAAATCTGTCCCATTGCCATCTGACCACGGTCATGCTCGCTTCCAGGATCATCAGGGGCTAGTAGCAATGTGAAATATGTATTGTATGTATTAACCCATTGAAAACATACTTTATATAAAACTTCAAATAATTCTTACCAACAAGTGACACCTTAGACAACTAACATTATTTTTAATATTTGTTGTCATAGGAAGCCACAAAGCTGTGCTAGAGAATGGGAAGGAATTCCCAGAGGTCAGTGGTCTGGTGGAGACGCCAAGCAGTCTAGAAGTGTTGGTCAGGTAGACGGCTTGGTGCCCCTACACCTGAGCCTCACCTGTCAAAGCCCTTTCTTTCCTTTCATTCCTACTTTACTACTTACCACCTGTTCAAGTCCAAGGCAGGGATTAGCAATAGATAGCCTCTCTAGGCCCTTACTCTCTTTCCAAACAGAGGATATTACCACTTTCACTAGCTCAGGAATGCAGGTGGAGTCTGTAATCTATCACTTAAGTTTGACACGTTGTCACTTATGGATGAGAATATTCAACATTAAGCTTTTACAACATTCCCAATGATACCTCCAAATACCTATGGGAAATATATATACAGAGCATACACCATGACCATCAGAGCCTGTCTTAGAATAGTTATTATAGTCATGACGAAATTATCGTAAACGTTCTTTAAACGTCCATCAATCCTTCTTAAGAGATGACGAAAATGAGATCCGTTTAAAATTTACATACATAAGTCCGTTGCCACTCTTGTGGTCGTAATCTTTTCTTATCATTACAAAACTCGATATTTAATAGTTTGACAATGATTAAGTTCTGAAACCAGGAGAAGAGGGAGGGGGGATTAAAAATTCAAAACATCACTCGAACTGAGTTACAATGGTTCGGAGCGAAAAATGTTATATGACTTATCTCATTACAAATGTATTTTTCTACAATTGTTGTATTAGTATTATTTATTAACGTCCACTTTTTGCAACTTCGGCTAATCGGGACGGGTTATCTACAGGTTACCATCCTTTTCTAGCCAGGGTGGGATTTTAGGACGTTATTTAATGAATTTCGTCACTAAATAATTTCCTTTGCCCAGGCAAGAATCGAACTCGCCACTCTAGGTTTACCATGTGAGATAAAGGTCAACGCTTTAACTCGCATGGCTAACCTGAGCCCCCATACAATTGTTGTGATTTAATTTCAATTACTTGAGATAGTAAACTTTTCATGTACACTAGTAATAGTCAACTCCTGTTTATATAAGCTTCCGATTAAAGGATAAATGGAGAATAGATGGAGGATAGTGTCCAGCAAGTGGGAGTCAGTTTAGTTTACGCAGCTTGGGACTTTTTAACACTTTAAGTTTTTAAATTTTGGTAAGATAAATACTACATAGGCCCTACATCTCGCGCTAAAGCGGTCTTCAGGTTCCTTTAATATCTTTTCTTCTCACACCTCTCATTCCGCTAATATTCCTTTTCCCAGATCTATTTCCTGGACTTGTGGCAAATAAGGTATACAATAATGCAGTATTTTTGATACTCATACTTGTAATTATGATCCCTGTGGATATATTAGTTTACGGCAACAGGCAGGCTGACCACGGTTGAACTGAACACTGACCCTCACGGGTATAATACGTCCCAGTCTACTGCGTGCATTTTATTCAAGTCCTCCTTGGTTAACGGGGGTTATACGTTTAGTTGATCACACTCAACGTAAAAACTGAGATTGCGTATCCCTCAAGTCTCGCTTGGGGGCAGGTAAAGATCATTAATATCTGTAATGCCAACCGGGAAAAAAATTGACAATTAATATTTATCTTATTGGCTAATGCGCTAGCTTGTTAAAGTCCTTTTTAAATTACTTTACTTAGTTCCCTAATTGATAAGAATAACTATAGACGATGATATAGTCTCTTTCATCCCCATGTATTTCTCTTAATATTTTAGCAGATTTCCCTTAAGGGAAATCAGCTATTGAGGTCGTACTCATGACGCGATTTTCGAAAAATTTCTTCAAATGTCCATCGATCCTACCCAGGAGATGACGAAAATGAGGTCCGTTCAAAACTATATATATATATATAGACATATATATATATATATATATATATATATATTTGTCTGTTAACACTCTAGCGGTCGCAATTTTTGTTTAATCATCACCAAACTCGGTATTTAATCGTTTTATGTAAAAAGGAAGATCAAGTTCGTTAATGGCTGAAATCGGACCAGTGGGAGGGGGGGTTTAGAGGGGGATTTTCAAAAATTCGAAATATCTCAGTTAATTTGCATCGGATTGAAATATTGTATAGAACCAATCTTATTGCAAATTAAATTTACTATAAATATTGTTATATGCATTTATTCTCTATCTTGAATATTAACCGAGATATTTGCATTTGTAATCTGCGTGTGATCACCAGTAGGCCGTTTCCATAACTACTCGTCCCTCGTGAATAGGTTTAAAGGTTAGGTTAACTGTTTTTTGGGGCTAGATACTTCTGGGTTATTACGCCCTAAATAATGTTTTAGGTTTAGAGGTTTCTTTCTACTACAGTTGTTATTAGGCAGATTTCTCTATTGTAAAACTTCACGTGGGAAATCTGCTTAGTTTACGCAGCCCCTGCGTCACGGACTTTTTGACATACCAAGAGAATTTATTATGTACTCAGACCCTCAGGTGCTGGTGTATAACTCTCGTGTTAATTCTTAGGCGGTATTCCGCCACTTCAGTCGGCCACCGAGTATCACTGGTTTTTGTGGAAAATAAAGTCAAATAAAAGAATAAAATAAAATATTTTGAAAATTAGGATGCAAAATAGTACATTTTTCAAATCATAGTAATGTTTTTCTGTACGCATTGATGGTATTCATTAATACAATAACTAATCAATGAAAACTATCAGGTTGTCTACCTATTCATTAAATGACTCATCCGATCCATCGGCTTATGAATGATGGACTTATGGATGAATTACATGATAACTTTTTATACTGATTCTTAACAATTTCCGAATGTGTATCCAAAATTAAAAGACAAATCAATATAAAAGGGTAAAAACTTAAACTATAGTAAACACTCAGAAGGCTCATTTAGATGCCTACCTAGAGGTGCCTTCCCAACAAATACAACAGCTCATAAATCACAGCTTACATTGATGATCATCTCTAATAGATTCCATCTCTTGTTACGTTCTAAAGGCGGAATTAATGTTGATTATGAATCGTGTCTATATCTATTAAAGGCATTTTTAATCATGAACAAGTTGTCATCACTTCCTTTCCAGAGTAAATAGTACATTTATGGCATGTGTTCAAGACCCTGGCGAAAGGAGGGCAAGAGTTTCTTCTTAAAGACAGTCTAAGGTCTAACTACAGACTTCCAAAGGATTGGCTGGAGATCTGCATATGCAGATTTGTGTTTGAACCAGTTTCTAATTGACAGCTATGAAAATGACTGCATTGCTTTGTGATTGGAAGAAGGTAACTAATAAGCCTGCGGTTGTAGGAGCTATAATGTGGCTAAGCATTTATGACCTTGTGCTTAAACCACGTCGTAAACTTTTCAACCAATGTTTCGCTAGTCACCCTTCTTGCTTCTCAGCGATTATTAGAGCCAGAATGAAGATAACTCAGCTCAGTCCAAGTTCCACATGGCAGCCTCCAAGTAAACTCTTCCCATCCTATTAACGATTGGCTTCTATCTCAATAAGACTAGCCTGGAACTTCCTTTGGCTATGTCAATGTGTTGGAATGTTTTCAATGGCAACAAAGTCTTTGCAACTTAATTTGGAGAATTTTTGAGTGCAATATAAGTTAAAGAGCTAACTGTTTCTTGCTAACTTATATTCTACGTTGGGACTTCCATATTTTCTGTTTTATTTCTATTTCACTAAACAAATTTCCTTTCCATGAAACTTAGGTTTA
This sequence comes from Riptortus pedestris, assembly GCA_019009955.1. NCBI lineage: Eukaryota > Metazoa > Arthropoda > Insecta > Hemiptera > Alydidae > Riptortus > Riptortus pedestris. Next base: position 62,231,948 of record CM032228.1, read on the forward strand.
CTCTTCAATTCTCTACAGTTCAGAATTCAAAATATAGAAACCTCTTTTGCAAAACACTCGACACAGTGGCTTCTTAATAATCCACTTCATGTAAAATACATTTTACATATTTCTTTGTAATCTCAATCGATGTCCAGGATAATTTGTTATCTGCATGATGACCCCCCCCCTCCTTCTCTAGCAAGAATAGAACTACTTACTTTATTTAGTGTGCTAGCCACTTTGTAAATTCATATTGCTCTCGCGAGACTTGACCCCTTGACTCTAGAAACATGGAAGAAAGGAAGGATTGCAGTGCTTTAGCCAGGCAAGGATGGAAGGGTGAGAGTTGTAGGCGTCGCCAATAGTAATGGGATGCTAAAGAGACCAATATATTCTCTTCTACCCTTGTCATCAGAAGCCTCAACTTACGGGTGGAGGATTGGTGGTTAATAATTCCTTTTAGAAATTAGCTGATATTAATTCGCATTTTCATTAAATTAAATCAGCTGTTTTTGTCATTCCACCTCATGTTCGAAATAAAACAATAAAACAGTTGAGTAATGACAGCTGACCAAGCAACATCTCCTTTATTCCTAGCTTAATTAATTTTAACTTTAATGTCGCACCACAGCCTTGAACATTACTCACAACATGAAAATGTGAAAATATATAAATTATTATTTTCATCGATTGGTTTCTGTGATCATCCCATCGTTATCATATACAGGTTGGTAACTGTTTTTAAGAAACGTATAGCGATGCACTATATATTGGATGGTGGGCCACAGAAGACTGTCACTGATCATTTTTTAAACTTATTAGTTCTAAACTGCAGTGCTCAAAAGTGTTTTACTAAGAATTTAAATTTCTAGTGGTATTCTGCGTTATGGAATTTTCGTACTAAATGATGTCAATTATCAATGAGAATTGGAAACGGTATCAGTTTAATTTACTTATTACTATAATTTTCTTAAGACCGACATTGTGCTATAATGGATAATTTGGAGAGTCAACAAAAGATTACCACCATTTTCTTAACAGGGTGGGGGACTAACGATTTTCCCATATATTTTTTCTGCTGGTGGTGAGGATGATGAATCAGGTTATTCAGAAACACTTTTTTGTGGCTCCTAACAATTTATTTTTAAAAACGGTTAGCGCGTTCGGTAATTTACATTCGCAGGGTCAGAGCGTAGGATGTGCCTATAGAGATGCTACTGGGCTGTACTCTGCCCTTAGTGTGCATCGGCAGTCCAGTAGCATCTCTAAGGCTGGTCCTACTCTCTGATGATGGGAATGCAAAATCCCGAAAGCGCTACCCGTTTTTAAAATAAATTGTGAGGAATCACAAAACAGTGTTTCTGAATAACCTGACTGACGATTTTATTTACATAGTTCGTCACTAAATAAATTCTTGTTAGTTATGCGGTAACCAAACCAACTATTCTATTTAGGTTTACCAAGTGTGATAAAAAAAATCTTTGAATTGATCGGAAAACAAATAAAGGTTAAATATTACCAACAAGTATTTATATAAGTGATTTGTTTAATCTAGTACCACTCCGATTCTAATAATTTTATGACATTAGTCACGGCAGTTGAAAACAAATAATTCTTCTGGTTAGAATAATTTTCACTTAGTGTTCACAAATGGGAGCCTTATTACTTTCATACATGTGATGGCAATAGTATTCGGTTTAATAAAATAATTAGGAACAGTAGATGTAATACAGGTTCCAGAGGGATAGCAGCCTAAATGTAGGCGTATTGAGTTTAGGCTTCCTCCATGAAATTGGCTTGGAAAGTGAGTCGAATAGTACAGCATTATATAGCCCCGGATACATAAAATCTTAACAACTGAGGTCAAAATTCTCTCGTGTTATCAAAACGAATATGATGAGAGGTTTTTGGAAGAGCAGTTAGATTTGCCAGCTCATAAGTAGTTTCAGTTCATACAATTATGGATTGAAAAATGTCACAGATCTCACTTTGCTAAACAATTAATGTTCTACAATTGTTTTTTTTTTAATACAGTTTTTCATAACTCCAATATTAAGCGAGTTATTTCTATTTTTATTTTTCCGCCTTCTATAACCAACCGCCACTTCTGATTGTCTAATTTTTACATTGACTAACCGAGTCTGACCAGCTTCTTAAACCTCGAAGAAATACCTCAGAAACTATATTTTCAGAAGGCTACTTAAAGATTAAAATATTTAAAGCTTGTTTGAATTATAATCAGTTTGGTAATAATTCTACAATAAATAATTGAAACACTAATAGTTCTATTTATAATGTGTTAATAGATCTTTGAATTCAGATTCAAAATATGTGTAATAGCTCAACTCTTTGCTAATTCCAGGGGGGTAATAATGTACTGAGGTTGCTTACAGGACAAAATTACTCCCATCCCAAATGGCATCATATACTCCCAAATATGAGTAAATGAGTGGGGGAAAAAAAAGATCCTACTATAAGTAAAGGTATTTCTTAATTAATTTGAATATTAACTCCACGGTCAAATGAATATTAACAATGTTTTGTTTTTTTCTAATACCTACCATTTGGTGAAGATATGTTTCCTGACATGTGTTCTGGGTAAAAACTACCCTTGGAAAAATTATTGACTCCTCTCCTTCAATCCCCGACAAATGGCCAAAGAAAGTATGTTACCATCAGACACAATGCTTGTGCTTGCCCACATTTTAATTTATTATCTTTTTTTATAATATGTTTAGGAACAATGATTACATCTCCCTATCCTGCAAAAACGTTTCCATTAATACAAATATCTCCAGATAAACATCGCCTAAGATTGTTCGCCCTACATTTTTCATGAGCACTGAAGAAATACCTTTAAGCCCATTTTTCGCAATAGATTTAATCTCAGGGAAGAGGTGGCAAAGCTTCCTCTGTGTCATTGTTTGAGTCAATAGGATGAAATATCTTCTGCTTGGTCTCAAAACTTGAATATTTTTTTGAAGAATCGCGCCAACCTACCCTTGATTTGATCATTCTCAGAGAAAAACAATCGCTGTTGGGCATGCCAGAATTCAGTCGAGTGTAGGAAACACAGTCGAGACATTTAATACCCTTATAGGATACAAGTCTCTCGTGTTTGAGAATGCTTCTGCATTTTGGATTCTTAGGTCTGTGGTGTTTTCTTTTTTCGCGATAATCTTTTATTCTCCCTTTTGTCAAAATTTTCATTACTGTGTATTTCGACACTTCTTTATACATTTTTTCCCCACCATAGGAACTTTTCCATCAATATCCTTCGGTCCTATAATTCTCACACCAATGTTTTAATCATATCTATTAGCCTCCCATTGTCTGTACACAAGTTTTTTTTTTTATTGATAAGATTGATTTTTTACACTATATCTAAAATGCTTAACTACTTCCAATCACTATTATCTACATTTCAAAGAGATGAGCTTTCCCTCCAACGCTCTCTTTATCAGATTCTGCATACGTCTGCACCACAGGAAATGATTAGAACTAAATTCACCACTCCTCCAGTGCATTCGAAATCGAGGCGGAGTGTGTGGGTGCTTATTACAATATGGTGCAACACTCCTCCAGTCGTGTTTCTTCGTGTATTTCTTTGTGCGGAAACAATTTGGTCTAGACATAGCAAATTGAACAGTTCGGTACCCATTATCAATGGTAAACTCATATTTCCTATGCTGTTTAATAGGGCGTAAATTGGTCACTTCTTTGCCTAACAGAGTCATGAAATCACCCAGCACCAGTGGCGGCTCGCCTATAGGCACTGTGGAACTGCAGCACCCCCAATTGCCACTTGATATTATCTATAACATTTAATATAATAAGCCTTTTTTCTTTATACTTGTACAATATATAATCCTTAAGCTTAATGCAGTAACCATCCCCCATTTTTTCAAAAAAGATAAAAAAATCTTTGTATGGAACTGTGTACTTCACAGTTCCAGCGGTGAGATGTTTGACTGTTGTGCGCAAGCTGTAAAGGAGAGAGAGCACTGTCGTTCCCGCAGTGCCGAAATGTTTGATTTTGTTCTTTTAGGATTTTATCAAGTTTCTGAATAAATTTTCTTGTTATACAAGTGTGTTTCCTTTTACACAATTTTAAAACAAAGGCTAAAAATTTTCTGGAGCAGCACCCCCACTAATTTTAGTTAAGAGCCGCCACTGCCCAGTACTAACTAATTTCGGTATTGGTTATAAAGGTATTGAAGGATTCCTTTTTTACTTCCTCTGCATCTCCACGCAGGGCATGCTCACTGATGGTATACTCGTATTCTAGAATCTTCTCTCAGCCTTATTCTGCAATTCCCTACTTGTTGCATAACGTACATTTTTCTTCATCATAAACCTGCCGCCCTCAGGTGCTGCCTATAGTCTCTACTATCTCGTGGGATCATATCATACTCACTCTTTGGGATCCCCTGCAGCTTCACAACATATTTCTCACATTGCACTAGAGCAGCCATCTCTGCTTGAACCTGGTTGCAAAATTCTCTGCACGCTTGTCCTATATTTCATCCCTATCCTATTATGGCCTTTTTCTCACCATTCTTCATAAATCCTTATTAAGAACTGGTGTTGATTCGGGATCTCCTCGTCATATCCTTATAGTCCCTCCAGAGATTACATTTACTAACTAACTATCACGATTCAATACCTCAAGGAACCTGATGAACCAGTCGATGAAAGGCTGCTTGATGTTTATATCAGGGAAACCTTCTCCTGTTGTCAAGCTGGGCAGTGAATTTGGTTCTGCGAAACATCTCTAGCTGGGGTACAGTTAGTTGTTATGGCAGGAATGCTCATCTGACATTTGAAGACAGCTTTGAAAAATCATGCCACGTGTTCAAGCTAAGTAGCTGATTTTACTTTAAAAAAATGGCCTAGAACCAATGAGTGTGTTAAAAAAACACACAGAAGCATACACAATATATAGTGTAAATTTATCAAAGTTTGTCCGTAGTTCATATGTTACCGATTTATCAAATCTTTTATTTTTTGGCTGTGCGCCAGCAGCCGTATCACCTCTGTCACTACAAGCATTTTCAATAGCTCTCCGGTCATCTTCAATATGCAGTTTCTTGACTACAAAAGTAAACCTTTTAACCTTTTTCAGCGATGTTGTTTGAAGAATAGGACACCTTTCTTCCAATATCCACCGATGTAGAAATTAAAACATCAAGAGTGGGAATTCACAAATGACTCCATCTTCGTATCATTCTAGTCTTCCTATTTTACACACCTCCAGCGGGTGGTAAATTTTTTTTTTCATGCATTTTCAGTCTTTCAGTTCTGGATCTTACCACCCCACTTACGGTAATAACGTTCTTGCCTAGGGGGAAATACGCTAGCTATGGTAATAGCGAGCACCCCTAAGGGATTATTAGGTAAAATGCATACACATAAAATAGAGCTGGAGTCTGCAATTATGAACAAGGGCAACTTAAACACATTAGCAAATTGTTTCAGTAAATTACTGAAGAGAAATAATGTCGTTAAATTTTATTAATCAATTACATGGGGTACAGAGTAAGAGTGCTTCACGAACTATGTTGCTATTAATGATTTGTTGTTTATTCACATTGTAATTATTAGGAAGGCAGTGATTGACTAAGAACTTGTATCTTGGTTGGGTTGTTGACCCTGCAGCTGAGCTTCTAGCGGGGAGAATTGTAGCAGCATCACTCACAACTCAGCCTCATACATTTCTCCCTGTTAAGCAACAGATCTGTCAATTGATGTATAAAAACGAAAAACTAAACTCATAATTATACGGTATTTTTTAAATGCTATTTCCTATCCAGCGTATCAACGTTTTGAATAATTTACATTTGATTATTTTCTCCTTATATTCATGCTTTTAGGGGGGAAAATGAAAAAGAGTGTCCCATGCAGTTCAAAGGGTTCATGTCGTAGTTTCTTAAACTATCGGATTTCCGATTTGCAATCTTACATTTTTCATATATTTCAATTTATGCAGCTTTAATGTGGATACAGGAAGAAAAACTACACTGAAAGGTTGGGCGCATTTCCAAATGATGTTTCTACTCTAGAAATTACTCTAATGACGTTTACCTATAGCACGTTCCGTGATTCTCTTCTAATAAGGGACCAACATTAAGGTACGGCATAATCTATATTGTATATAAAACATATCTTGTTATATTAGCTTCTTCATGAAATCAGAAAAGTAGTAGGATATTATTTGCAGATAGTATTTGTTTTTCTTCAAGAGAGTACCTTAAACCAAGAGCTCAGTCTACAGTAACTCTCTGCAGAGCCATGAAGCACTCAGGCACCTATTATAAAAATCCTGAAAATACCTGAAAATAATCATAAACTGTCAAAATCCATCAATATTTAATGTTTTGACTAATATTTGAGTACCACGAAACCCTCACCACTTCTTCTATTGTTCACATTCGAGCAGTAAACTAGCCAAAATCATCTTCAGATGTCAGAGCTAAGCTAGTCCTAAATATGTGGAGGATGACATTCAGGGAGACTACAATGGTGAGTTCCAATCAGGGATTTCGATCATAGAAGGCCTTATCAATATGACAAATGCACTTAGGAATATAATTATCATGGACTGGGCTCTGAATATTATATTGGTTAGCACCTGTGGATGTTGACTTATGGCACGCATAAGCCACAGTAGTCGGAATAGATTATCTTCCAGAAATAAATAACTCAGTAACATTCCCAAGGAGGACATTGCGGCTGATTTACCGGCATATCATCAAAAGCTGGGGGAGTTTAAATAGGTGGAAGACTGGCCATGGAAGGCCAGTGGTCCAACTTTGGCAGAAGTTGTTTACACGTCATCACTTAAACCCCTATCCGTGATTTAATGAAGCCACATCTTAAATTCTTGAAATTAGCAATAGTACAACCATTAATTATCATAGGCTAAATGGCCTAAACTGTGTATGTAAAATGTTATGATGACATGGTAAAAATACCATTTAATGCCTTAGAATTAGGTAATGGAAGTTCCCAATATCGTTTCCAGCCCTATCAAATTCTCTTCTCCATTATTGTCTGTTTTACTATTTTAGCTTGTCTGTAGGGCCAACCTTAGGCACAGCAAAGTTCTCACAAAGGGTTTTAAAGTGAAAAATTCAATAAATAAAATGTTTGGTAGATTTCCAACGTCCTGATCGGTCGTTGACATAGTGGACGCTAATAAATAACAAGGTATAAATCGATGGCATATATTCATCATGGAAATAACATGACACTTTTGGAGGTCGTCATCCTCATACCTCGCCTTGGCGGGGGGGGGTTAGACTCTTCATACAAGATATAATATTAAATTAGGTATGTGATTGTAAAATTCTAATTAATAACATAGGGAAAGGGAGGGAGAAGATTACTTACTTAACAAATTCAAATGAACAACGATTTAATTACAAATCTACTTGAAGGTTAAAATTATAGGGAAACGGGAAGAGTGAGACTCAAAAAGTCATTTCTCGAAAATATCATATATTTGATAGGTTTAGTAAGTCGAAAAGAGCACTTCCAAATGAACCTAGATGTCAGTTACAAAGCACAGCCACCTTGATAATGATGACCGTTGATTCAGGGTTGCTCCGTTATTCATCAGACCTGTATGACTCAATTCCGAAGTAACAGGTTTTTATTTGGTGGTAATTGCATTTGGTTGTAAGTTATTTGTGCATTTCTAAAATCTATACCCCCGAAATAAGGCCGTGTGACGTGGCAATTTGGATGGAGATGAGAAGCATCTCTCCTTCTTTCCTCTTCCTCATCAACAGCTAGTTGATGCTTGTAGGGCGTGTGTAAGTCGAACGAAGTAATGAGGGAACAGGAACTTGATGCAGAATATAGCTAATGTTATCACTTTCTACTCCAGCACTATCAGTGAAAGTATGATCAGAGCCATGCTGGGGGAAGAGCTGGACAGATTCAGGACGTCTCGATAAAGGACGTATTGATAACCTGCTCTGGAAAGTTTTGAATCTTATTATCATTAGGTCCATTGCAAATGTTAAGTTTTGTTTGGTGGATGAGATGAGATTAGTAATATGGAACATTGGTTAGGTACTCCGATTTGGAAAACTGGTAGGTTTCGCTGTACTATATATTTCTTGTGCATAAGCCCACCTTGGTTCCAATAATAACTAGTACAATGTTGGCTGATTTTCATTAGAGAGGTGAGTTTAACTAAGTACAAAAGAAAATACTCAAGACAATATTTTTGCAACGGCGGTAGGATTTTGCCGAAGTAATGTGACAAGGTAAGTGAATTGTTTATAAAAAGCTATATATATGTAGATGGGATTGAGAGAGCGGTGGTTGGGCTGGATGTTACGTAAGCCGTAGAGGAGGTAGGGATGGGAGCTGGTCCAAGCAGCAGCCTTGGATCTGGCCCCATGCTGTCTGCCATTCTTCCTGCAACTCTTTCCTTATACTTACAAGGTTTATATACTCTCAAGGAGAAAAAGAAGCAGAGCCCTGCCTCGAGCTTCCAAGCAGATCTTTATCGGGCTTCAATCTAGTTTCTACCAAGGTCGAATCGCCTCGGGCCCACTCCCGACGAGATATTTCTTCGAATACATTCCGGAGATCTGAGAGATAGCCAAGTTCGTATTTTACTCAGATATTTGCGCACAAGGATCTCAGCGAGTAAATGTATATCGGCAATATAAAAGCCATAACTGATTACGACGTTGGGAAAGATTGCTCTCGTGCAGCATTTGTATACGTAGGTGCCATAATATTATGTTCTCCATTTTAATTCCTCACTTCAAGCCCTACAGGTTTATCTCTTGCATGGTTTGCTAATACCAACATTTAAATTTATAACCGCCAAGCAACAACTGTCATATCTAGATCTTATGTTTCGACAAGGAAAACAGAGCATCAATCAAAATTTAAATAAACATTGGCTATCACAAGGAAAGTTCATTGACTTTTAAGAACCAAAATAAAGAAACACATTATATATATTAGTCAATGTTGTTGTTTATTTATTAAGGAACACCTTTGGAGCTCAGATTAGCGTTGTTCATAATTAACTTACTTGGGACTCATTGTAAAGTCCTCCTGGCCTGTAATAGGAGAAATAGCAGAACACTTGGAGAGTCTGGACGGTGAGCTATTGCAGTTAAATGGCGAACAAGATTGGCTCTGTCGCTATTAAATCATTATCTGATTGCTTAATGGCTAATAAACTAGCTACGAATGTGTCGAAAACAAATATTCTAGATTTCAGTAAACATAGATCACCTATTCTGGAGTGATGCCAACGAATAATCGAAACATATTACCAGTCCCCATGATAAAGGTTTTAGAATTGGCTGTGTTCGCCACGCCTTGACCGGCTGAATCATATTGAAGAATTCAGTAAGAAACTCAAATCACTTAGATACTTATTAATGTGTCTTTACAAGTATCTTCCAATGGAAACACTATTACTAATATTCTATGGTTAACTCCACACGCGGTTATGGCGTTATGCATTGGGACAACTCAGAAAATCATTTTTTAATATAAAATTGCAGAACAGCAATACGGTTTATATACAATAGGCAATCGAGAAACACCTGTCGTCCCCTTTTTAAGAAGTAAAAATTTATGATTTCCCTCAATATGTATGCACCAAACAATATTGTTTGTGAAACTAAACGTGTTTTACAAAAACACATAATCATACATATGTCGAAATACATAATCATAAAACACTATCTAAGAGAATATGCTTATACCCCCCGCCACATGCATAATTACTTCGAGAAAAGCGTATCATTGTCAGGAGTAAAACTCTTTAACGCTCGGCTCGAATGTATTATATCTATTAAAAAAATATTATTTATTTGAAAATAAATTAAAGTTGTTCATGTCTGAAGGATATCAAAACTGTTCAATTATTAAATAAAACTACAAAATCTTTGTCATAAAAATCGGCCATGAAAGGTGGGACAAGCTTCTTATGATTTATGAAGATTGACACTCTTTAATAAATTTGCATGTCAATATATTAAAGAAATGTATGTTATTTATTTAGAGTGGTAATAAGATTATTAACGAAATTAATTTAGTGTATACAATTATTTAAACTGATGGATTTTGTAATATGTATTCATAGAAATTGACCTAATTTTATAACGAATGTATTATATTTAGTATAATTAATTGACGTAATATTAGACAATTGTTCATAAAAAACAAAACTATTTGACGTATCTTATTATGTTATTCTAACATTTAATGGAAATAAACACATTAAAAATATAACATCTGTGAGTAAAGAATCAAACTGTGACAGTTGTGTCATATTGAAGGAATGGAATCCATAATTCTTCCAAAAAAGATATTTAATACAAGACATGGATGGCTAGGAGGACAGGCAGGCCAATACAGAGGTGGTTGGAAAACCTGAGTAATGGACCTGTGGAGCCATGGTGTAGTATATAGGCTCTGAACACACTGAATGATCTAAGAAGGCGACAATGGAGATACAGGCCCTCCAAGCCCTAATAGTATTTACTTAAAAAATACTTTGTAGTAGTTTTGTTAAAAAATTTAAAAAAAAAGTTATTACAATTAGGGAAGAAGTTAACCATAATGCAACTGATAATGTATTGTGAATTTCATCGTCTTATTGTGTGCATCCATTGTTCACTAATTATCAGTGATTTGAGTTTTCTACAGCTACTAGTGTTTAGTTTGTTTTTTTTTTAGCTTCGTGCGTAACCTTTTAGCTTGCCATTTTTAACTATTAAATACTTTCAATTTTGAAAAATGTCTAACTTAACCCGTCGAGGGGATAGCTTTCACAAAGCAATCAAAATGAATAATAACTACTTTTGAAAAAGTGCAATCTCCAAATTAATAAACAGCTCTTGAGTTTGTAGGGCATTGATCATGGCCTCCTCATGGCTATAATTATTCTTTGCCCATGGCTTACTTGAACCTTTGACATTTGGTGATCACCTTGAGTCACCACACCTGGGATTATATTATTTTATTGGTTTATTTTTTTTTGCACCGGAGTACTTCAGAAATGTGATATGTCCATTTAAAATCTTGACATAATGAGCTTTAATGTAAATGGACATGTTTATAAAAAAATAAATGAAAAACACACACACACACAAAGTAAATGCTGCAAGGAAAAAATGAGAACATTCCAGAATGCTTTATTGACCTAATGCGTTATAAAGTATGAGTCCTTCATTCCTGAGATTTCTTTCGTTGGAGTCATTAGATTGGAATAATTTGTTTTAAAGTAATTTTCAGCTTCTTTGGAATCCTCTAAGCTCATAAAAAAATTAATAACTTTTTTTGTGGGAAATAATTACACAAATAATACCCATTCATCTGCATTCATCTTGACAACAATTTGCAGTTAATGTCTAGCAAGCAATGAATGAAATTTGAAGGAATGTGCTCAACCCACAAATGCATTAAGGTATTTTGTAAAATTGTGTATTAAGATTTTTTTTCAAGAACTTTGGGTTAGCAATAAAGACCAAGCATGACATTCGCAGAATATATCATGTACGCCTTTTAATTTTTGTTGAATGAATATTCCCTTATAAATTATCAAAAACAGGGCTTTTATTTTAAGTCTTCATATATATGTTGGATGTTGGATGATCTCTTGTATATGTGGGTCCATTTAAGCCTTCTCATATTTGAAATCAAAGTGAGAGAACTTTGAAATTATATTTTCGGAACTAAATAAAGGGACTTACCTTTGAAGTTTAACTATTTTTTTTTTATTTTACGTCCACTTTATGCTACTAGGCTAATCGAGACGCGGGTTATCTACAGGTTACCATCCTTTTCTAGCCAGGGTGGGCCTAAGGAGTGTATTTAATGAGGCTGTCATTAAATAAATTTCCACTGCCCAGGGTGGGATTCGAACCCGCCACTCTAGGTCTGCCATTGCGAGATTAGGACCAACACCCTAACTCGCACGGCCAACCCGAGCCCCTAGTTTAACTAGTGAAAATACAAAGACGATTGACTTGTCACAAAATGTCAATATATTTTCACTTATACATATTAACAATACTAAACTATGTATACTCGGTAATCTTCCTTCCCGGTTGAGTGATGTTTAACAACATACTTCAATTTCTTTAAAAATTAGCCAATCCTGGTGTATGCTATTGGTTAGTTAGAAGCAGACTGATCTTTGCGTGGACTATATGCAAACCCTATGATAACCTTCTTTTTGAAGGTTGAAGTCCAAATAATACAAAACCTTTCTGATTAAATTAGTCTATTACCTCCCTTTATTTGTTTAGGGACAAGTTAAACTTTCCTTGTCTCAGAGCATCAGTTGTCACCAAATACCCTGGCAACACTGTTATGCTCCTTCTCGAGTAATTATAAATGAGTAAGGAAAGAATTGTTCAGAGACCATGAGAGCTCACTCAAATTGTTTAGGTATAAGTAATTCTCCCACGCTCATATAATCATTTTTAATTAAAATACAGCATTAATTTATTTAAAAAGCGCAAAACATTTGTTTATTCAGGGTGGTTAAGAACACTTCAGAGAATTACTTATGGCTAAAGAATTTAAGAGTGACCACAATAATTCTCTCATTGCTCATTTATACTTACTGGACCAATTACTCCTATTGAGGCATCGTGGGCGGTGGGAAACATGTAGGGGGACCCAGTATTAAAACACATTTACTGAAATATCTGTTTTATTCTTTCACCTTCAACATAATTGGTTTATTTTCTATAAATTACTGTACCAACTAAGATGAAAAAGGTAAAGCAAAAATTTTGGTTTATAGCTAGTGTAGCTTAGGTGTTTTGGCTCTACACTCTTTACAAGACAATTTCTGTTCTTCGTGCCATTCTTAGTATATTCGTGACTGGGCTTCTTTTTAACCCTCTCTGGGTTCTATTAAGTATTTCGGTCTGTTTAATAAGCTACTTGGTGAAGAAGTAGCGTCACTGCTTGATTTGTCTCAAAAACTTGACGAGCGTTATCATGATGGAAGCTTTGCCCAGAACATGGTCTTGCACCAGAGTTTGTATTTGGATGAACGAAATACTCGTATTATCGTTTTTGCATTTATATTATAATTATTTTACTAGGGAACCTAGTACAACTTTCAAGATAGATTCAATCTTTGAATCCGTTCAAATTGATCTGTACTTAGAACAAAGTATCCTCAACATCAAAGAGTCAGCTTGCCGGTCTTATCAAGAATTAAATTCTACTTGATATCCTTTACCGTATTTCGTCCACCCATTTTTGATCTCAATCGACATAATCGGCTGAACAATTTAAATAGTAGGCTCACTATGGGGTTCGAAGATAAACAGGATAAGGACTAGCAGCAGACGTAAAGTTGACAAAGTATACTGTGCATTGTTTACAGTTGCTTATTCGATTATATACTCTAGAAAAAGCCTAAAAGTAAGGAATGTTCGTATGATCAGACAATAATAGTACAGGTCTCATAGAAAACTACTTAGTGAACTATCTAAACAACATCTAGTAAATGCAACTATCAACGCTGGAAGCAGACCTTCCAAGTAAAGAAACTCTGAAAGAACGTCAGTAGGCACAGCCGCGATGAAGGAAGATACTCTTAAGTAAAAAGGGATTTCTCTTTTTAAGGCAAGTGTTGAAAGACGAGGCCGGACAGCTGGACCTCACCCAGTCCTCCTTTAATAACTTGAAACAACCTAAAAACTGGACCGAAGAATGTTGGAGGGAGTTTCAGTTCTAAAGGTAAAAGCCTGAACATTATTTAAAAATGCAAATAAGTGCGCGAGCGAGAAGGCACTTTTTTATTAAGCACTAAATTAAAGAGACTTTTACGCCCTTTTAGAGTGGCTCATAAAAAAATAGTAAATAAATAAAAGAAAGAATGGAAACTCATCTTTACTGTTTAAAGCCCTTAAATCACTTCCTTCGTCAAATAAAAAGAATATTCTTTTATTGATTTATTTTTATTGCGTGTATATTTGATTAGGGTATTATCATTTATACGTCAAGCCCCCAATTATGCTCAGAATATTATTTCACTCTTTATTTATTTAGTGATCTACGCATCTTATTCAATTCACTAATACAAACCTAATAACAAAGCACCTATTAGACACAATAACTTTCCTCATGAATACCCAAACAAAGCTATGATCAATTTTAAAACCGGCTAATTATTGATTGGGGTAGCACTCAAGATGAATGGTCATTGATCTGACATTTCCAAATTTCAGAATCTCTTAATATATTCAAACATCATTTAAAAGAGAACGAATACGTTTCATAGCAGCTTTTCTTAAATAACTTGTAGTTTTAAGCGTAGGAGAAATTATAAATTTTATTGTACTTTGGGGATATTAATGATTGGAATATTTCACTGGGGTCTAAGGTTGAAGGAAGACTATACTGGGCAGTCCATAACCTTCACATTACGTCATATCTGCAATTTTCAATTAATAGTACTTCCCTTTACCAAAATACTAGAAAACTGGTAAAATGTAATTTTATATTCAATCAATTTAGCTTAAAACACTAATTACATATTCATGAATGCGTGGCATTTTAAAGTTGAAAATTTATTTTATCTCAAATTCCCGATAACCTAAAAAAATAAATGAACTAAACTATTTTCACCTCAATATTCTTATGATATATAAGATATGAAAATTTCAATAAATTATCTACACTATGATAGGGGGAGGCCCTAAAAAGGCCAAATTCATTCATCTGTAATTCAGACGGCTGATATGGGAATGAGTTCAGTTCCAAGGTGGTGCATTCCAATTGGTTCTACTCTTACACATAGTTCCCAGCTCACCTAAAAGAGTTTTAATGGTACCTTGAGGCGTTAGTGTAAAGTTGCAAACCCAGTTTTTTTATCTTTTTTGCAGCACTGTTGGCCAAAGGCTCTCGGGTAGGAATGTAGCCCTACCCTCCCGAGGCTACAGGTTGCTAAAAAAACAATACAAAGCCAAAAACAAAAAACAGAAAGGAAGGTAAGGAGAGAATAAAACAGAGTAATGAAGGGTCTACCCTACAGGTCATGATTAAATATCCACTCCATCTTTTTTGTCTGTGTCTTTTGTCTCTTCGTATATTTGACCCACCGCAGTCTTCGCACAAGTAGAACAGAGATTATACTTCTGATACATTTCAAAATATATTTATTCTAAGTCAAATTTATTATAAGTACGCAAGACGAAAAACCGAGTACTTGGGGATGTTTATTCACATATATTCTAAATTATTATCAATAATATTTAATTTAGGTCTACTTACTCACTCAATTGGAGAAAACGAAGAATAACATTGAACGTTAACCTGGAGCATTTGACTGTGGCCTATATCTGCTTCCTTCCATCCTGGCAAGAGCAAGGCGTCAGTCGCCACCTGTAACATGGACCGCAGATTTGGATCTCCTGAAGTCCTGCCTACGTGTCATCCAGCCACCTTGCCTCAGCCAGCTCCTTACCCACACCCTACGTGCTGTGCCAAGCAACATATTTTACGCAGTCGTTGGAGTTCTATCAGTTCGTCTTTGGTACTGAGTTTCCTTCTTGCAACTCTGTTAGCTCTCCAAGTGTCTACCTTAAGTCTTCTCTCACAGTCCTGGTAGAGTCCACGTTTCATTTCATGCATAACATTGTGTCGTATGGCTATCTCTTGTGTATGTGCCTTGTGCATTTCTGGAGGTACACTGATTGAGTAAGGCATAGCTACTTCTGATCCCAGTAACCATTCTCGCTTTTAGAACTCCATCCACAACCAGGATATTATAGTGCAATACAGCCACTGCAGTAATAGTAGAGCTTTAGAGTTGCATCTGCTCCTGCTAACAACTCTGCCCCATATAACTCCTTCCACTCTAGGGCTTTATAGTAGAGTAGCACGGTTACTACAGTGATAGTAGAATTTCGGCACGCTATTGTTTCATCTGCTCCCAGTAACCATTCTGCTCCTTATAGTATTTTAAAGTAAGATACAGTGATAGCAGTTTTTGCATGCATAGTTGCTCCTGGTCCCAGTAACCATTCTGCCCCTTATAACTAACTCCTTCCACTCCAGTAATTATAGTTGAGATTTTGCAAAGCATAGTTACACCTGGTCCAGTAACCATACTGCTCCTTATAGCTCCTTCCATTCCAGAACTTATAGTTGAGATTTTGGAAGCATAGTTACACCTGGTCCAGTAACCATTCTGCTCCTTATAACTCCTTCCACTCCAGTACTTATAGTTGAGATTTTGGAAGCATAGTTTCACCTGGTCCAGTAACCATTCTGCTCCTTATAACTCCTTCCACTCCAGTACTTATAGTTGAGATTTTGGAAGCATAGTTACTCCTGTTCCAGTAACCATTCTGCTCCTTATAACTCCTTCCACTCCAGTACTTATAGTTGAGATTTTGGAAGCATAGTTACACCTGGTCCAGTAACCATTCTGCTCCTTATAACTCCTTCCACTCCAGTACTTATAGTTGAGATTTTGGAAGCATAGTTACACCTGGTCCAGTAACCATTCTGCTCCTTATAACTCCTTCCACTCCAGTACTTATAGTTGAGATTTTGGAAGCTTAGTTACACCTGGTCCAGTAACCATTCTGCTCCTTATAACTCCTTCCACTCCAGTACTTATAGTTGAAATTTTGGAAGCATAGTTACACCTGGTCCAGTAACCATTCTGCTCCTTATAACTCCTTCCACTCCAGTACTTATAGTTGAGATTTTGGAAGCATACTTACACCTGGTCCAGTAACCATTCGACCCTTATAAATCCTTCCATTCCTGAACTTATAGTAGAGTTTTAGCATGCATAGTTGTATCTCGCCCCGGTAAACATTCTCGGTCTTTTAACTCATTTCATTCCTGTACTTATAGTAGAGTTATTGCATGCACAGATGCACCTGGTCCCGGTAACCCCTTCCACTCCAGTTTTCCTGAAAGTTAATTATTAATTACCTACGTCCACTTTATGCTCCTACAGCTGATTGTGGTGAGGTATCTGGAGGTTACCACTCTTTCAAACCAGGGTGGGACTAAGGAGTCTACTTAATGAGTTTGTCTTAAATTTCTACTCCTCAGATAGGAACAGAACCACCCTTGTGAAGCAAACTGGGTTTACCAAGTGTATTAAGACCAACGCCTTAAGACGCGCCGCTAACCAGGGTTAAATTCCGCCTCCCCTTCCCCAAGGGCGTTACATAACTATCGTTCTCTTTTGTTAGCTGATTTCCCTTAAGGTGGTGATTCCTCTGTTCACAGTACAGATCAATTATGATAATACAAAAATGAACTAAAAACGTGTAATAAATAAAATGTAGAATTCAATGAGTAATTAAAATAGAATTAAGTCGCATAAATGAAATATATAAATAGAAATTCCTTTTAATTTGTTTGAAGTCGAATGACAAAATGAATATTTTGTGTGACATTTTTGCGTAGAATATGCTAAGACTGCGTCTATATTTATTGTATGGACATTTTTTTAATAAGTACTGTATGTGTACGCCGTTGCGGAGGGTGGAAACAATGAGTGGTCACCTACCCGTCAGGCCTTAGTCACCACTCGCCACTCCCACCAATTAGGTTATAGTAGGGAAGTTACACTTACTAACTTTCTTCAGAATTTCAGGCAACCACCTCATCCTAGGATGATTTTATATCGTCACTTGTGGCCGAAAGTGCTATGAATCACCTCCCAATTCACTTCTGATTCTTGGACACCGAGAATTCAACGATGACCACCACGTATGCGTCAGGCAACGGAGAGCGGATTTGGTCAACACCCGTCAGTGCCTGGACTCACGGCCTGTTGGCAGAAGCTGCTCCACCTGACCCCTTGGTGCCATCTCGGTCCTAAACCTCCAATCCTCGAATAGTAGCGGGTCCGGGTCAGCAAACCGGCAAAGGACCTACTGTCCCAACGGATTCCTTCCCATGCCATGTCGGAAGAGAAGGCCACCTGCAAAGCCCAAAAGTATGGTCACCGATACCAACTCCTTCCACTCTCCGGGCAAGGCATACGGCCATCTACCCAGACCAGATCTACTCGGATTATATAGTCTATATAGCCACGAGGTACCCACCCAATGACGATAACTAAGCGTCATCTATAACATGACATCTCTGGCAGAAGCATTAGTACAGTGAGTGTATGTTCATACCCAGTGAAGTGACAGCTGTTTGTGAACTTAATTCCAAATGTATGTTATTTATTTACGTTTACATTATGCTACTCTGGCTAATTGCAACAGGTTATCTACAAGTCGCCACTCTTTTCTAGGCAGGGTGTGACTAAGGACTTTGTCTCTAAAAAACATTCCTATTGCCTATGCGGTAATCGAACTAGCAACTCAAATTTATGTAGATACGAGTTGTTTTGCTAAGGGGGTGTTAACTTTTTTAAAAAAAAATTAATAATTCGTGTTAATTAAGATGTTATTGGTCTATTCTTGAGATGTAGGATGATCAAGGATGCTGATTTGCGTTGAGTCTTACCTGTGATGGTAATGATCATATTCGAGTATAGAACGTAAAATTTTAAATGATGACGTCACACATAGTATGTTCCTCATAATGGATCTCATGATATCGTACCTTATTGTTAAAGTGAGATGAGAATTACTGAAGGATAAAAGCAAAATAAATACATATAACTCGCAAAATATTGCAGATTCGAAAAAAATGTATAGATACAATTTATAAAAACTAAATTTACAAGATTGAATCTATAACATTTTTTGATTCGACTTATAATAACAGAGATATATTGAAATTTTGATTTTCTTCCATCTGAGTCCCACTCCTCCCTTGGTCCGATTTCAGCCAATATCCTAAATGGGATGGACACTTGAAGAAATTTTCCAAAACTCGAGTCATGCAATCTCAATAGCTGATTTAATCTGCTAAAAGGGTGGAAACCTGTAGATGAGCCACTCCAATTACTAATTGTAGCATAAAGTAGACCCTAAAAGATGGCATTTTCTTAAACAGCTGTTCCTATTTCATGATCCTAACACAATTTGAAAACCTTCTAAAACGTATTAAGAGCCTTACAACGAGTATTTTAAATAGACCAAAGTCCAATATGTATGTAGCTTTGTTTGAACATAAAAAGCTTGATAACAATTCAAAGGAGCTGGTTACATGTGTTCGCTAAGGCGTTGGTCATTAATAAGAGCCTTGTATACTTTGATCCAATTCCAGCTGGAGTACAGAAATTGGTTGTTGTGAAACCAAAACCTTTTGGTGATGGCCAGAAAATAGCCCTTACCAGAAAAAAGTTCAGACGAGCTGCAAGAAACTATTCACAATCAATCTGGTAATTGATTCATTTATTTCAAATATTAAAATTAAACATTAATGAATATATCAATTCATTTTAAAGAAATATATTATTTATTATTAATAAATAATAATATTTTTAAATGCAGATGGGGAAAAATAAAACGTAGTGATACTGAATGGATGAATCTTTCGTACAGTTTGTAAAATCTTGGCGTCATTCCAAATGTTCAGTTGGTCCTTTTATCAAGTCAAATCGACTGTCTTTAGGCGTATCCTTTTGAAGAAGGAGCTGGATGACTACCAATGAAAACTATGCCGGAAGAGCAAATAAAAACAGAGAATTGTGAGTAGGGACGATGGCGGCCGTGTAAAAGGAAGAGCACTAAGTGACAGAGAGACCCGGCACCTGTAATCTTGCGGGGACCCGACCACTTAGGCCGAATTGAAGGCCGTCCATTAGTACTGGGACCCTTATTGTTTTAATGATAGCAGCCAAGTCCGCCACCACTCCCGCATCTACTTGCTACACCTTTGGTTACCTGCCTCCAAGGAAACTTGCCGTGGTACCTTGGTCAAAAAGATTTCCGCCTTGGTAGTATGGTCAAAGGAAACTTTGGATTCATACCGGTCACAGCCGCATCGGAATCTCGACCGACGCTGAGTCGTATGACCATGATTCCCTTACTGGTACACACGCCGAAATCTCTTCCGACTAGATGCATGTTCTTACAATTGCAAAGGGTCCAATGAAACTCATTTGGTCGTCCATCATCGTATCTTGGGCGAAGACCTCTTGCTATAGATACCCTGGGTGGAAAGTGTCCCTCCTTCGGCCCTAAGTGAGAGACTAGGCGTGTGCGTGCGCGCGGAACAAATATTTATATACCAGATATACCATTTTTTCCAAAGTTTGTCATTAACATCATACTAATGAAAAATGAAGAAATATTTTACTTAGACCCTTGTGCTGGAATGGAGTGACCATTGCCTCGGTTTAATCTAGAAAAGCTTGTTTTAAAATATTAAAAATTAAAAAAGATTCACCTTAGAGAACAAAAACACAAATATTGAGAAATGTTAATCAAATATTTATTCTATGTCGGCAACGTTAGAGTCTGCATTTTTTTTTTTTTTTTTTTTTTTTTTTTTTTTTTGTTTTTTTTTAAGAGAGAGAGAGAGAGAGAGAGAGTAATCAGAAACCTCTTTTCCTTTGTGAATGCCATAGTTCAGTTCTGAAATATTTCCCATTTACTATAGGCTCTAAAATTAAATATTACACTAATCACCTTATGTAATTTAAGGACAAGTACATTGGAATGAATATGGAGAAGAATCAAAAAGAATGAAACGGAGCGCAGCTTTGGTTCCTCCAGACGAAATCCCGAAGTTCCTAAAAGGCATGCTCTAAAAAGAGGGTAGGGGGGGGGAGGAAGAGGGAAGAAAATTTTATTAAGAATTGGTGAATAGTTTTTATGAGGCAGAAAAATGAGTGTTTATTTGCCAAATTATCTTCTGGCAATCTATTAATATTAAAATAAAAGTCCGTCACGCAGGGGCAGCGTAAACTAAGGAGGTTTCCCACATGCATCACGTATTTGCATTTATCTCAGAACGTAAAAGCTTAATTAGACCAGTTAATATTACTGTTAGAGAATAAATGTATATAACAGCATTTATAGAATATTGCATTTGCAATAAGAGTGGTTATATACAATTTCTAGATCCGACCCATAATAACGGAGATATTAAGAATTTTCGAAATTCTCCCCCTCTAAACCCCCCCCCTCCCCGTGGTCCGATTTCCGCCGTGAACTAACATGATCTTTCTTTTTACATAAAACGACTAAATATCGAGTTTGGTAACGATTAAACAATAATTGCGATCGCTAGAGCGGTAACAGACAAATATATATATATATATATATATATATATATATATATATATATATAAAGCTTTGAACGAACCTCATCTTCGTCATCTCCTAGGTAGGATCGGTGGACATTTGAAGAAAAATTTCGAAAATCGCGTCATGAGTACGACCTCAATAGCTGATTTCCCTTAAGGGAAATCTGCTAAAATGTCTGGTTGTACTGCATTTAAAATTATTTTGAAGGAAAGTGAAATTCATTGCCACCTTTCGAATGCATCACATCAAAAAATATCATAGATCATAATTTTTATAATTTATTTTATTCTTTTTATGAAATAAAAAAAAATGTCTTATTCATACTTTCTCTATCAGTATGATGAAATTAGCAAAGTCCGATTTAACAGTCCCCTTCTCCTTAGTAGATTTTGATCAAATGAGGAGGTCCACAATGAAATGAACCACATTACATATGACGTGAACTATATATAGTTTTGAACGGACCTAATTTTCCTCATCTCCTGTGTGGGACCAATAGACATTTGAAAAGTCCGTCACGCAGGGGCTGCGTTAACTAAGCCGATTTCCCACGTGAAGTTTTACAATAGAGAAATCCGCCTAATAACAACAGTAGTAGTAAGGAATCTCTAAACCACACGAACAGTTACGGAAGCGGCCGCACTAGCTCTTGGTGGAAAGTCCCGAACATAGACGACTCCTGCCGACCACACACAATACAAATGCAAATATTTCGCTCGATTAATATTCAAGATACAGAATAAATGTATAGAACAATATTTATAGTAAATTTAATTTGCAATAAGATTAGTTCGATATAATTTTTTGATCCGACGTATGGTCACGGAGATATTTCGAATTTTCGAAAATCCCCCCTCTAAACTCCTCCCACTGGTCCGATTTCAGCCATTAACGAACTTGATCTGTCTTTTTGCATAAAACGTTTAAATATCGAGTTTGGTAACGATCAAACAAAAATTACGACCGCTAGTGCGTTAACAGACAAATATATATATATATATATATATATATATATATATATAATTTTGAACGGACCTCATTTTCGTCATCTCCTGGGTAGGATCGAAGGACATTTGAAAATTTTTTTTCGATAAACGAGTCATGAGTACGACCTCAATAGCAGATTTCCCTCAAGGGAAATCTGCTGAAAACGTTATCGGCAATCCCGTCATGAGTACAACCTCAATAACTGATTCCCCTTAAGGGAAATCAGTTAATGGCCATTAGTTGTGAAATAGTTTGCATCGCTTTAAAGGAATTGGTGGTAAAGAACTTTACCAGGTATTGCCAAATTTTGGCGAACAGCTGGCACAGAATGTTTAAACCACTAGAACAGCCCAGAACAATAACTTGGTACGTATCTCATTGTAATACCGCTTTTATGGGCTTTTCGTACATTACTGTGGAAAAATAAACGCCTGTAGAGCGGTGTTAGGACGAATCTCTCGACAGTAGCGGTGACTAGATTAATCTGAGAGTTGTACTCCCTTGGAGATGGGGTGTAGGCCGTGTGCAGTTAGCTGGAGGAAGTCTGGATTGAGTCGAATTAACAGACGCTCTTTCTCAAATAATCGTGTCATTCTTTCTCACGCCCCCCCCACCTCTCACGCCTTTCTTACGCTAGTTTGGCTATTACACTCTAGAAAAACACACAAGACGTTTCGATGCACAGCACGAATCGACTCGGCGACCTGTAAGCACATTGAAATCTTTACCGTAACTACCGTCGATTATATTTCTGTCTAATATATCAGTATTTAAATAAAAATGTCCGTCACGAAAAGCTGCGTAAACTAAGCAGATTTCCGACGAGCAGGTATAACACACTTGTGATCTAATCTCACCATATATTCTCTATTTCTGTGGGGGGAAATAAAGAGAAAAGGGGAGGGGGTTACTGAACCCTGTAAACACGAAAGTACAAATAACTGGCTTAATACTTGAGTTACGTAAAACATGTATAGGACAATAATTGTAGAACATCAATAGCTTATCAAGGGAGGAGTATTCAAAATTCCTCCTCTAACCCCCCCCCCTAGTCCACCCCGGATTTCAGCCATTAACTAATTTGATCTTTAGAGTAGAATGAAACAGTTAAATATCGATTATGGTATAGATGTAATAAATATTTTGTATTCAAAGCCGTAAAATCTTAATTGGGTGCTACATCAAACTACGTATTTGCATGTATCGTTATATGTTAAGATTGTGAAAAATATAATTTGTTAAGCCAACAAAAAGGGAGAAAAATAATACTCGGATTGTTAGAAAATATATAAGACTGGTAGACTCTATCAAACATTTGGAACGTATTACAATGATACTTGGTCTTTTTGGCGTTAATATTAAACCTTCTTAGAATTTGTTATAAAGGCGAATAGACGGATATCGAATATGAAATAGTGACATATGTTTTAACAAGTTTAAAATAAATATATAATAAGCCTCTTCAGTTCCATGAAATCCACAATTTGCGGATACCCACTGGTGCGTCAGATTAATATCGTTTACTCAAGCTGATGGAGATGTGCTGAGCACTTTAAAAGGGCCAAAGAAATTAAAAAAGACTATTCCTAGCAAGAACGCTTATGTAATTTTTTGGGATAAATGTTACTTTCTTATTAACCACAGGAAGACAACCACTATAGTCTGCTCATTTGTATTAAATTAATGAATTAATTGTAAAAAGTTAGTCTCGTTTCTTAATTCTTGTATCGTCCATAATATATGATTTGTATAGAGACTCAGTTCTCTGTCATTTCGTTAAAAACCATATTTTGTAAACATGGTTAAGAAAAAAAAAAATCCATTACGCAGAGGCTGCGTTAACAAATCAGATTTCCCACTTGCGTTACATTTATCTCAAAAAAGTAAAAGTTCAATATTTGTCATTTAGGCTTCAAATAAAGTGTTTCACGATAGAACAGCTTATTGTTGATATGACATAAGTAGGAGTGGGGGTTTACTGAAGGCCGAAAACTGAAAAATGCAAATATCTCAGTTAATAATCAAGATAGTGACAAAACATGTATAGAATATTTAATTGCAATATAATTTGTTCTATACACTTTTTCAAAACAACGCATAATAACAGAGATATTTTGAATTTTCGAAATTGGCACTCTATCCCCCTCCTCCCCCCCCCCGGTCATTTCAGCCGTTAACGAACTTGATTTTTATTTTAACATAAAACCTTAAAATATCGAGTTTTGTAAAGTTCCAACAAAACTTACGACCGCTAGAGCATGAACACACAAATATATAAATTTATATTTTATATATATATATATATATATATATATATATATATATATATATATATATATATATATATATGTATATATATATAATGTAAATTTATATATTTGTCTGTTATAATGTTTTATATATATATATATATAAAATTTTGAACGGACCTCATTTTCGGCATCTCCTAGGTAGGATCGATGGACATTAGAGGAAAGTTTTCGAAAATCGGCCTTAAGGGAAGTCGGCTAAAAATGATATATTAATTAATATGCAATATATGAAATAAAGGCTAATTTGGACGGTTTTTTTACAGGTTGCCATCTTTTCTGCCCAGGGGTTTTATATAGTGTGTCCGTTAATAAATAAATTCCTTTTTCTCATCGTTATGGGAATCGAACACATGACTGAAGTTATGGCCAACGCCTTAATACACTTGGCTAACCTGAACCTCATAACTTCATTTAGTGTAGTTAATAAACATTAAATTCACTAGTATACAAATTGAGAAAGGAACATCTGTAAAGACCACTTATACCGGAACGAGTCTGGCCTACCCATATGACGTAAATACAATATCAAGTCTGGAATGTCAAACATCAGGGATTTTTCCACGGCTAAGTTATGTGCAAAACATTGTCAAAGATTGTAACTTACTTTACGTAACAGCTTTAAAGTATATTATGACATTTCGTCGTCATGCTGGCTATTTTATTTCAACATGTACTCCTCATGTTAAAAGTTGAATATATTTTCAAAGATAATGAATATAAATTGTTATTCAGGTGGGAGGAGTATATTCAATATTTTTTCTTTAACTATGAATGTTGACTGTAAATAATTGAACGCCTTAATAAAATGCTAGACCACTCTGTATGCACAAAGGACTTTGCATTATTTATAATGCATTACTCAGAAAATACACAGATTCCGATGCAAATTTATTTGAGGGACGCATAGGTAGAAGTGTTTGAAGGTGACGTAGTGGCACGTTTTAGAAATGTTTTCGTAGAAAATAGCTGACAAACAAACCTCCTTGGCGTTACAAACAACTATTTGATGGGTGACTGCATTCCTTAACGAACATTCAAACAAGGGCAAATGATGTCTTCAGTGGCTTGTGTCAGACCTCAATGTTCGGGATTGAGCGCGTTCCAGAAAATCTCTGTGATCACATTACACTTCCTCTAAGAACCCAGAGTGGATTTATTGCATTGCCTTTTCCTAACACGCTAAAAAATGCCATTCTTTTTCTTGCCACATATCAGGAGATAATATTTAGGGTACACTGTCGCCCACATAGGTTCGCTATTTTGACCTTCGAACAGTGCCACTTTAATCTTTATAATGAAAAGAGATGACACACTTATAATTCTAAAGAGAAGCATAAACATGTAATCGCATAAACGTTTTGAAATCTCTACTATTTTTACAAACACCAGCGATTGAATTTTAAAAGTTCTAAATGATGGAAGTAAGAGCGGCCACAGTTGGCATTATAATACTATCTCACAGTTAATTTATAAAATATTAAATTCTCTAAAAAGCGGCTGCGTAAACTAAGATTTCCCATATGCTGGTATAACATGCTTGTGATCTCATCAAACACGTCACTATTTATATATAATAAAAAAGAGCCTGTCACACAGGAGGTGCGTAAACTAAGCAGATTTCCCATATGCTGGTATAACATGCTTGTGATCTCATCAAACACGTCACTATTTATATGTAATACAAAAGAGCCTGTCACACAGGAGGTGCGTAAACTAAGCAGATTTCCCATATGCTGGTATAACATGCTTGTGATCTCATCAAACACGTCACTATTTATATGTAATAAAAAAGAGCCTGTCACACAGGAGCTGCGTAAACTAAGCAGATTTTCCATATGCTGGTATAACATGCTTGTGATCTCATCAAACACGTCACTATTTATATGTAATAAAAAAGAGTCTGTCACACAGGAGGTGCGTAAACTAAGCAGATTTCCCATATGCTGGTATAACATGCTTGTGATCTCATCAAACACGTCACTATTTATATCTAATAAAAAAGAGCCTGTCACACAGGAGGTGCGTAAACTAAGCAGATTTCCCATATGCTGGTATAACATGCTTGTGATCTCATCAAACACGTCACTATTTATATGTAATAAAAAAGAGTCTGTCACACAGGAGGTGCGTAAACTAAGCAGATTTCCCATATGCTGGTATAACATGCTTGTGATCTCGTCAAACACGTCACTATTTATATGTAATAAAAAAGAGTCTGTCACACAGGAGGTGCGTAAACTAAGCAGATTTCCCATATGCTGGTATAACATGCTTGTGATCTCATCAAACACGTCACTATTTATATGTAATAAAAAAGAGTCTGTCACACAGGAGGTGCGTAAACTAAGCAGATTTCCCATATGCTGGTATAACATGCTTGTGATCTCATCAAACACGTCACTATTTATATGTAATAAAAAAGAGCCTGTCACGCAGGGGCTGCGTAAACTAAGCAGATTTCCCACTTGCTGGTATAACATGCTTGTGATCTCATCAAACACGTCACTATTTATATGTAATAAAAAAGAGTCTGTCACACAGGAGGTGCGTAAACTAAGCAGATTTCCAATATGCTGGTATAACATGCTTGTGATCTCATCAAAAACGTCACTATTTATATATAATAAAAAAAGAGTCTGTCACACAGGAGGTGCGTAAACTAAGCAGATTTCCCATATGCTGGTATAACATGCTTGTGATCTCATCAAACACGTCACTATTTATATGTAATAAAAAAGAGTCTGTCACACAGGAGGTGCGTAAACTAAGCAGATTTTCTACATGGAGTTTTACAATAGATAAATTTACAAACTGGTAACACTTAACACCACCGTGAATTATTAAGTGAATAAATACAAACGGTAATGAGAAATCTTTCAGTCAATTTTAATAACCTCTCAAAGCTAAACAGATAGATAGAAACATTCTTCACCGGAAAGAAAACAATTACTGAAATATATTTGAATACAACATATTCATTTTATTGAAAACTATTTACTATATCTAGTATAGTTGTCGTTTGCGGCATATCTCCAGCAATGTCTTTAGTGTGGTGGCCCACAATATTTCATTAAGAGCTGCCAGAAGCACGCACCAAACATGACCACCAGAAGAAGCCGGTTGGAAGACTGGCGAAATATCGTGGGCCACCACACTAAAGACACCACTGGAAATATGCTGCAAACGACAACTATAAGTTCCCAGCGATGGAGTTTAAAACAACGTATATCTAGTACTGTAATTTATAATGAATCAGAATAATTTTTATCTCATTAACTCAAATTTTAGTAGTCCTAAAAATCAAGGCGGGGGATCAACAGAACATATTTACATGTACCTCGTACAATAATGGTCTCTTGAAAACAATAATTGGTATTTACCTTGGAATAAAGTGGTCCCGTCTATATAAATGCTTCTTTATATGTATATATATATATATATATATATATATATATATATATATATATATATATATATTATTCTGGACAAAATATTATTTATATACTCTTCATATTTTATGTCAAGGGTCAAAGATAAAACACATTTTTTTCGGTGCAAACTTTATTGAAACTGCCCTTCATGTTTCGAGGCTTATTTCACGGACTTATTCGAGCCACCTCTTCAGGGGCTATCCCTTTTAAATTAAAATATAAAAAATTATTAATAACATTAATTTAACACAACCCATAATAATTCTTGTACTATATATTGTATTAATGGGTGCCAACATCTATAATTAGATTTAATAAATATATCCTAGATGTAGGCTCCTACTAATACAATATATATCAAAAGAATAATTAAGGGATTTCTTAAATTAATGATAATTATTATTTTTTTATATTTTAATTTAAAAGGAATGATAGCCCCTGAAGAGGTGGCAAATAAGCCACGAAACATTTAGGGCAGTTTCAATAAAGTTTGCACCGAAAAAAATGTTTTTTTTATTTTTGACCCTTGACATAAAATATGAAGAATATATATACGTCTTTATACATATAATTCTACTGTACGTGTGTATGTCACTGAACTCCTAAACGGCTGGACCGATTTGAATGAACTTTTTTGTATCCGTTTGGGTGACGCCCTCGATGGTTTAGATTCACAAATTAGTCCGGCAGGTGGAGCAGGAGGGGGGGGGGGCGGTTGTAAGGGAGGCCTAATATTAAAAATAGCGATATTTCGTTTCCTATTGGTTTTTCGGCAAATATGCATAGGATAAAAGTTGTTTATTTTGTTATATTCACTTCTGTCGTATAAACGAGATATACACTAAAAAATTAAAGCGAGAGCCAACAATGTTATTAGGCACGAACGATTGATTCGAACTTAACAAAACTCTATATGTACATTAGCATTAATTCTTCCATGATTATAAGCTATATTAAATTCTTTAGGTTCCAACGAGAGTGGCGGTTATAAGGGAAGCCTGAATAAAAAAATCGTGATATTTCATTTTCTCTTTGTCTTTAGGGAAACGTGCAAAAAAGTTTTTTTTGTGTTATTAAAACTAGCTTTTGTTTTAAACATAATATTTTTAAGTGTAATGTCCTAATCGCTTGAAATATGCAGGACAACGTTTCAGTCGACACTAAAGATCATAATTGCTATTGACTGAAATCGGACCTAGGATAGAAGTGGATTTGAGAGGGGGGATTTAGAAAATTCAAAATATCTCCATTATTATAAAATGTTATAGAACCAATCTGGTCAAATTTTTGATTTTCTACAATTGCTGTTCTATACATTTTTTCGTAACTCAATTATTAAGCGAGTTATTCGTAGTGTCTTGTTTTCTGCCTACAGTAACCCCCCTCCCTCTTTCTACTCATCGGGTTTTTACGTATAAATAGAGAATCCGTGTTGAGATGAGATCAAAAGTGTGTTAAATCTGCTTAGTCGTGTCATGAGTAGGACCTCAATAGCTGATTTCCCAGGAGGGAAATCTACTAAAACGTCACCTGAAAAATAATTTGAAATCATCTCTGCAAGTGCAAATACTATTACTTTTCTTTATAAATATGCAAAGTAACTATCTCGCTTTCCAAGTTATATAAAAGTCCGTCAAGCAGGGACTGCGTAAACTAAGCAGATATCCCACGTAAAGTTATACATTAGAAAAATCGGCGAATGCCGAACGGTTACGGAAACGGCCAAACTAGCTTTTGGCGGGAACGAATAGCAGCGACCACAGCTCGTCCGTTACACTTAATAAAAATGCAAATATCTCGGTTAATATTCAAGATAGAGAATAAATGTATATAACAATATTTATAGTAAAATTAATTTTCAATAAGATTGGTTCTATACAATTTTTCGATCCGACGTATAGTAACGGAGATATTTCTAATTTTCGAAATCCCCCCCTCCCGCTGGCCCGATTTCAGCCATTAACGAACTTAATCTTTCTTTTTACATAAAACGATTAAATATCGAGTTTGGTGACGATTAAACAAAAATTGCACCGCTACAGTGTTGACCGACACACACACATATATATATATATATAATATATATATATATATATAGTTAGATATATATATAGTTTTGAACGGACCTCATTTTCGCCATCTCCTGGGTAGGATCGATGGACATTTTGGAAATTTTTCGAAAATCGCGTCATGAGTACGACCTCAATAGCTGATTTCCCTTAGGAGAAATTTGCTAATAAAAGAAGCCTGTAATAACGATAAGCCATAGGGCCAGTGAGGTAGCCACTTAAGAAGTTCTTTGCAGATGATCCTCTTGATGCGCAGTCAAAGCGACAGGTGAGAAGAGTGCGCATATTGTGGAGGGGGCAAGCACATCTCCGCGAGCCGTCACCTTTTACCACATATTTATGTTAAACAGGCTGGCTGCGTTGCGTAACCTCCAGCCGCAGACATTCTAGCGCCGAGGACAAAACTCCGCCTTACACGCAAGACAGCGCGGCGCTTACACGGCAGCTTCGGCAAATATTGACCTGCCTCGTTATATAATACGCGGGAGACGAGAAGCGAAAATGACTGTTAATCTTCGATGAGCAGTCATTCAACATTTCTAATTCTATGGGCCACAAGCTGCAATCAATCACGGTTAATGGCATTTTGACGTACTCAAAGTATTATACTTAAGACGAGATAGATTTCATTGAGGAAGCTCCTCAATCTCCTCGCGATGACGAGTGGATATATATCTGAGAATGAAGCTTACTAACTCTCTGTTATAAAAACTGTACTGTTCGTCTATGAATATATTCTTCCAGGTGCAAGCTCAGTTCGATACGACCGACCAACACTCTCACCAATTTTTACACAACCTTATTTGACAAATCTCAGTCATGCAGGGGCTGATAAGCTAAAATGATTTCTAACATATAAAAAAAATATATTTATTTATATCCATTTTAGCAGATTTCCCATAAAGGAAATCAGTTATTGAGGTCGTACTCATGACGCGATTTTCGAATTTTTTCTTCAAATGTCCATCGATCCTACCTAGGAGATGACGAAAATGAGGTCCGTTCAAAACTGTATCTATCTATCTATAAATGTTTCTGGTATCGCTTAAGCGGTCGCAATTATTGTTTAATCTTTACCAAACTCGTTATTTAGTCGTATTTGGTAAAAAGAAAGATCAAGTTCGTTAATGGCTGAAATCGGCCCAGAGGGAGGGGGGGGGGGGGGTTAGAGGGGGAGAATTTAGAAAATTTGAAATATCTCCATTACTATAAGTCGGATCAAAAAAATGTTTAGAATTAATCTTATAGCAAATTAAGTGCACTATAAATATTATTATATACACATATTCCCTCTCTTGAATATTAACAGAGATATTTGCATGTTTCATTTTTCAGCCTTCAGCAAACCCCCACTTCTACTCATGTTACATAAACAATACTCAGTTATGTAATAAACCACATCATTTGAAGCTTAAAAACCACATATTATTTTCAAGAGACATTTATTATACGAGATGCATGCAAATATGTTCTGGGGACCCCCCTTCTTAAGATTTTGGACTACTTAAATTTGATTGATTGAATATATAGTATTCAATATATAGTACAAGAATTATTAATGGGTGTGTTAAATTAATGTTATTAATAATTTTTTATATTTTAATTTAAAAAGGATAGCCCCTGAAGAGGTGGAAATAAGCCTCGAAACATGAAGGGCAGTTTCAATAAAGTTTGCACCGAAAAAAATGTGTTTTATCTTTGACCCTTGACATAAAATATGAAGAGTATATAAATAATATTGTGTCCAGAATAATATATATATATATATATATATATATATATATATATATATATATACATATAAAGAAGCATTTATATAGACGGGACCACTTTATTCCAAGGTAAATACCAATTATTGTTTTCAAGAGACCTTTATTGTACGAGGTACATGTAAATATGTTCTGTTGATCCCCGCCTTGATTTTTAGGACTACTAAAATTTGAGTAAATGAGATAAAAATTATTCTGATTCATTATAAATTACAGTACTAGATATAGTAAATAATTTTCAATCAAATTAATACATTATATTCAGAAACATTACAGTAATTGTTTTTCTTTCCGGTAAGAAGGTGCCAGAACAGAGTGTTTACATTTCAGATGCTTTCCGTCGGTAGGTTTCTTATTATCATTTGTATTTATTCACTTAATATTCACGGTGGTGTTGTGTTACCGGTATGTAGATTTATCTATTGTTAAACTTCACAAGGGAAATCTGCTTAGTTTACGGAGCCCCTGCGTGACGGACTTTTATGCTACTAAGGCTGGTTGGGGTGGGTTATATATGGGTTGCCACTCTTTTCTACCAAAAGTGTGACTCAGGATTTTATTTGTCTAAATGTGTTAATTTACTAATATGAAAACAGTTTTGAATAAATGCTTAAATTAATGTAACTCTTAATATATATTTTTTTTATTATTAGGGATGGAAAAACGTCCATGTGGCTTGAATTGTGGTTAAATTCAGTCAACTACATTAACCTCAAGTATTATAAGTACCTAACTATGTGAATATAGAAAAGGCATTAGTTAAAAACTATGTATGCTACAAGTTTTATTTCTTTTTAGATAAATAAGTTTTCAGCAGATCCTAAATCTTAGTCCGCCTTGTAGCTGAATTTTTCAATCAGTATCATCCTCTTTTCAATCCTCATGAGAGCAGCAGGGTCTGCTATAAACATTTTTATATTTACATCTATTATATAGACTGCAGTAATTATTTTTTCTCCTTTTTGATGAAATTCTGTTTTCAAAATTAGAAAGACCACCAAACAAGGAAATTTCAACAAAATGTCTATAAAATATAGAAAACGTTCATCATGCAGGGACTGCGTATGACTCAGCAGAGCTCCTTTGTGATGGAATGAAATGCTGTTAGTATCTTTAATTCTAATATTTTTCACGAAACAAGAATCCATTGTAAATATGACTTAAAAGTAATGTTTGATGGTACAGTTGCACAAAGTAAAAATTGTTTAAGTATGAGTGGGTCTTAACTAAAAACTTGAAAACAAAAGTCCCTCACACAATGGAAACTACGAAGGATGGTTATGTCAATTCACCACGCATTTGAAATATAAGCTAGGCATAAGATGTTTAGTTCATCAGTTACTGAATTTCAAAATCTGATGAGTAGAAGTAGGGGTTTACTTCAGGCAGGAAACCAAAAAATGCAAATATCTCGCTTAATATAGTCGAGTTAGAAAAAAATAAATGGAATAACAATTGTAGAGCATTAAATGATTAATGAGATTGGAAATATATCATTTTTGATTGAACTAATAACTGAGATATTTTGAATTCAAAACTGTGTATATATAAGAAATTTGGTCAGTGGAGGAGGGTTTAGTAGGGGAGATTTTGAAAATTTGAAATATCTGTTATTATATGTCGGATCACAAAATTGTATAGAACCATTCTTATTGAATATTTTATTGTCTATAAATATTGTTTTATATACATTTTTTCTCTACCTTGATTGTTAACTGAGATATTCGCTTTCTTCTTTTCAGCCTTCAGTAAACCCGAACTCCTACTCATCGAATTTTTACTTGGAAATAGGAATTACTTGGTGAGAAGAAATCAATAGTGAGGCATAGCAAAATGTAGGAACTCTGTTTAGTTTACACAGTCTCTGTGTAGCGGACTTTTTAATATAAGATAACAACAATTAACTAAAATCGAATTAAACTGTCAGATAAAGATAATATACATGCAATCATAAAAACCATACAATAATCTAAGGAATGCTACCAAGTAAAATACAAATTACATTAACAAATTCTCAGGTAATAATGCATTCCTTAAACAAACATTGTAAGTTCGGTTCAATAATTTTGGAGGGGTAGTAACCAAAAGAATGAAAAAAAAAATCACCATTAAAAAACAATCATATATTTATTTCAAATAAATAATATATATCTATTTATATATTTACAAAGGTAAACATTGGCCAAGGGCTTGTGAGCTAAGGATGGAAAGAATGTGACAGAATTAGAACATCGGTCATGAAGTCTTCTGTAATGTATGTTTCCTGTCAGTGCATTTCCTTTCCCAGTAGAGACAGCTGAAAAGTATAAAAAGAAGATATTAAAATCACAAAAGAGTTAAGGGCAGTCAATAAATATAATTAATTTTAACTCTTTGGACACAAGAGTCCTTGTAAGGTAAGGGCTGAGAAGACAGTCATCTGTGTTTGTAGGTTGAAACGAGACAAAACAAAATTTATTTATTTCCAATTAAATGTTAACATAAGGTATTAGTATACATCAAATATTTTTGTTAAAAAAAAAAAAAAAGAAAAAAAAAACTACTGTCAATTAATACCTATATATATTTTTGAATAGCATTTACACTAATATAATACATTTGTTATAAAATTAGCTCAAATTCCATGAATACATTTTATGAAATCTATCAATTTAATAATTATTAATTTTGTTAACAATCATAATACCACTCTAAATATATACAGGCATTTATTAGTTTATTGATATGAAAATTTATTAAAGGGCAACATGCTTTATAAATGTTGAGAACCCCCTTACCACCAGATCCCACCATAAAGATGAGAATGTACCTGATCGTAAATTATTTTTTGACAGATTTATATAACAAACATTTTGTAGTTTTATTTAATAATTGAACATTTTTGATAATATTCATCGTGTGTATAAAAAAATCTTCCTTTTATGAACCATTCATTTAATTTAATTTTTTGAATTGGAATGTTACTAATGGTTCACAAAAAATATTAGGAAACCTCATAAATACATTTATCAGAAGGTAGGTACTAAACGCAATAGTTAGAATGCTTCACTAAAACTATTATTTATTAACGTCCACTTTTTGCAACTCAGGCTAATTGGGAAATAAAACTGAACTATTAATTTTCTAATCCTTGTAAAGTCAAAAGTGGTCTTAACTGTTCTAAACAGTATATATTGGTCAGTGTAGAGAACTTAATCTGATTAGTCTCAGGTTCGTAAAGTGTAAGAAAATTCAGTAAATAAATAATAAATGAACAAATAATAAAAAGTCGTTACTTGTTTAAGAAATTGCTTTGAATTATTTAATGTAGATGAGCCATAGACTATTCTTCGCATAGGACCTCCACCTCCTCCGGATTTACTCTGAAACCCAAAATAATTCAACTTTTAAAAACCACAAATAAGAATGAACATTAAATATTAGTGTAAAGAACATATTACTATAATAAACTGAATGTCATACAATTACATATAGTATATAATAAAAATTGCCAAATAATTATAAAAATAAAAATATCTACTAGCATAATATATGAACAAATCGCCATAATCCTCAAGGGACTGTGATTTCCTTTGCAATTTTTCGCTAGCCATGCTGAGGAGTTTTTAAAATTTTGGTTATCTCATCTATCTATGTACATGGCTTAACCCGCAGAATCTCTGGCAAAAACATGTCTTAATTTTCAAGTATTCAAGAGTGGTAGTAATATCAGCGCTGCTTTTCATTATTAATTCATTTTCTTCTGTAAGCATGGTAAAGATTATCAAACACACACATAAAGGCACACACTGGTAGACACCAAACCCACTAAGAACCAAATAGGAAAAATATATCGATACAGAGCCCAACTGGCATGTCAAAAAAAGCCAAATCAATTTTCAATTGATCTATTAAATGTACAAGTTGAATATGCTATTTCGCACATTTAGTCCAAAATTAAATGCGGAATTTTTGAAATTGAGGGAATTACTATGTGGAGCAAGAAGGCTACAGAAGTTGAGTTGAATTAGGAGTCTTCTCGCCACTCTTTTGATAAGACTTTATAAAGACTTCTCTATAATTAAAAGCCTCTATATTTTATAAAATGTTTTCCTGTCCCGGATTTTTTTTATTTTTATTTTTACCTAAGTCCATTTACTTCCTCAAGTAACAGTACTCCATTTAGACCCAATGGTTCAAGAGTTCTTTTAGGATTAAGAATCCAATAGCTTTTATATTCCTTACTTAAGGTATCTGTGCTTTTAATTGTACCACTTGGGTATAAAGAGCCTTATTATAAAGAGGAATAAAATATTTGCAATTTAATATTTAATGTTAAATAGTAAATAAATTAATAAAAAACATATGAGCTCTTGTTAATATGAAGAAAAGGATGTAATAAAAACAAGTTATACAGGCCTAGGTCTATGAATCTTTTGGTAAATAAGCACTCAGAATACTGAAGTATTTTTTTTTGTTTTTTGAAAATACTTATAATTTTAGACAAATTAAACTAAAAACATATTTTTAGACAAATTAAACTAAGGAGGCATTACTTTAGCACATCATTGCCCAAAACATTAAAATGATCAATTTTATTCATTTTAACTTATCAAGAACCTAATATTGGTATAATTGATGGCCCTGAAGTACATAGCCTTAAAAAAATTGCCTTTGAAGCTCCTTAGGGTGCTTGGAAGCTTTGGTGGACAGGAGTGGTAACTAAACTGAATGGAACAAAGGAAATAACAGAATTAAGGATTCTATTGAAACTTGTGAAAAGTCGGTACATCCAAGCAGGAGGAAGCTGAGGTGGTATGACTGACAATAGCCACATTACACAGTCTTGTTTCTTAGAAGATTTTTTTCCCACCAACCAGTAATTCTAGCAGAAATAAAACAATAATCTTTTTATGGATAGTGTCAGTATAAAATAGAAAGACTAAAATAAAGTTCCTTACAAAATCAAAGAACTTAATAATGGTGAACCCAATATACAAAGCTTTATAAAAGAAACAGACATCTTCAATAAAATCTAAATTAACAACAAAATGTCAATGATTCTGGGATTAGAAACAGTATAATTAATAAATAAAACAATCATTTCATTTACCTAAAACAAATATCAGTTACCTTGTTTTATCTTCAAGGAGCCTGAATTTCACTTTACTTTCATAGGTACCAAAAACACAGGTGATATGATCACCAAAATTTCAGAAAAATAGTGTACCTCTTACACCAGAAACATGAAAAATTCACATTTTAGATTTATAATCAAGATACATCTCGAATTTTGTTTTTCTTTTACAAGTTTGACAGAATTGTAAATATCTTAATAATATTATAAGAGTAGAAGTGTTACAAAATATTTAAGAGTATAATATATATATGAATTATAAAAACACTGTTGATAATTTAAACACCATTTTCCAAAATTGCAATTTTTCAAGTTTCTGGAGAAATGAGAGGAGAAGTATACTTCATTACTTTTTCATACTCTCAATATTACTTTAAGTTTTAGTATTCCTCCAACAAACCTTAGCGTAGTCAACCAGATTTTGGTACTCTATGTAATTGCCACCACCAACAACAAAAACTATTGCTTCATTAGCCATTGTTCTACTCCTAGCAGGGTCTACTGCTCTTAACTGCTTCGGATCAAAATATCTGTAGTCTTCACAACCCTTCATTTCCATCAGTTGGTCAACTATCCTAGTTACTGGAAGATTCTATTGGAAAAATAAATAAACAAATTAACAGTACATATAACTTTTTTTTAAAGTTAGTATAAATGAATTAATTTAAAATAATAACAATAAATAAAATTGTTGGTATTTAATGCAATCTTACATTTCATAAATTCTTGCCTGTATGATACAACAAAATAAATTAAGGATGAAAAGAGAAACCCAATCTAAAAATAAGTCAATCTTTCATCATAAGGAACAAGAACATGTGCCTGAAGAAGCAAAAAGTAAATACCAACACAAAATTTTTCCCTTAATCTTGGCATGATTGGAGATAAATAGCAGTTCCTAAGTGTAGGGAAAATCATCAACTCGTTTTGCCAATCAGCAATAACATTATCGGTAATTCAAATAAAGGGTTAGAACCGCCAATATAAATAATACTGTTGTCATACCTTTCGGTGGAGACCATCGTCACTGGCTGATCGTCGAGTACAGCTGGCAAGCGCTTTCGATGCAATGGCACCATCTTCAAGCCCGTCGAAAAGTTGTACTGTTAGAGTACAACTTTTCGACAGGCTTGAAGATGGTGCCATTGCATCGAAAGCGCTTGCCAGCTGTACTCGACGATCAGCCAGTGACGACGGTCTCCACCGAAAGGTGTGACAACAATAACATTATCATTGAATACTTTAGTAATTCTCATGCGGTCAGATACAGCATTAAGTAAATACACCCAAAATAACAGAAAATTGCCCCCCCCCCCCCGCCCCAGAAAGCAATATTGAAGGCACTTATAAAGATGTAGAGCTTGAGTTGCTCGAGGGAAAAATATACCAAGAAACCTACAAGATCAAATGAAAATAATCATTAAAATGGAACAATTAGCACTGAGTACATGGAAAATGATTCAGGTGTTCATCCTGAATGGCAGAAAATCATAGCCATTAGTGTAATCACTCACTTTATTCATCTAGAACGAAGTGTATACCTTTCTCTAGGACAGTTGACACGTTAGAAAAGTGTTTTCAAAAACAGTCGTCACTTCATTGGCCATTCCATTCTTAAACAGGGGATAGCTACAAAGTTAAGTAGTATAAGATAAATGATATGAGAATGTAGCAACAGAATAAAACAATAGATGTTAAGAACAAAAGTTAATTATTATCACTACATTCCTTAAATATAATTTATTAGATAAAAGGGGGGCTCACAGAGATGAATATGTGAATTTGTCATCATAAGAACCTGTAACTTGCACAATCGAGCACTGGCCTAGATAGCCAAGGAGTCCAGGCAGATTCAATATAAGAAATATTAAAACTAACAATATTTGCTATTTATTCCATCGGTTTCTCACTAGAAACAAAGAATATAACTAAGCAAATCAAAGACAATATAATATGCTCAATACTTACATGTTTCTTAACAACTAAATTTTTCACACCTTCCATAACAAATGATGAGCCTTTAGAAACAAGTTTTGAAAACATGCTGACAGTTTTAGTCCCTCCTCCAGTATACTGGTTTGGAGCAGCAGCCATTTTTGCATAAGCTCTTTAAAAAAAAAAATACGAATGGCTCATGAATATTGAATAGTAAACAAATAATAATATAAAACTAATATGACTTATAAATTGTAGAAATACAATTCTTCTTAATTCACTTTATTAAACTCTACATGTTTCGCAATCTTTACTTCAATGCCTCATCAGGAGTACACTGACTACACCTAAAACCTAAATCAGCCCTTGGCCTAGAGAAACATCTTTTCTCTAGATTGGCTTCTTCTATACTGATAGAACACACAACCTGCAACCACAGGTCTATAACTGCTTACAATCAATTGTAGCAGATACCTAAACTCAGCAGATTTCTCACATGCTGGAATGGCAAACTAGTCATCTTAACTCACAATCTATTCTCCATTTCCTCCATAGTATAATAAGAAACCTATGTAAGCACTAATTAAATTATAATCTGGACACAAGATGTTTAGTAACTCAGTTACTCAAAATGAAAATTGGATGAATAGAAGAATCGCCAGAACTAATAATACTCCAAAAGAAATGAGTAAGTTCTAAAAGTTGTAAGTGAAAGTAGAATTGAAGTCAAGACCACAATACGTAGGGCACTACAAAAGATTGCAATATGTTTTAACAGAAAGACTCAGGTGGCGGCTAGTTACTGTGTGTTCAGACGTGTCTATCCGTGCATAGTAGTCGGCAGCAGCGCATCTCTGGGCTCAAGTTGATCATTAGCAGTGACAGATTAAAGTGTGTATTATGGCATCGGGGTCATATAGTGAAGTACGGGCAATTTTAAGGTATAATTTTACGTGTGGTTTAAGCATAGATCAATGATTACATGAAATGAAACTTGCATTGAATAATGATTGACCACATCGTACTACTATATTCAAGTGGTACAGAGAATTTGAAAGGGGCAATTTCATTCTGGAGGGCGCTGAGAGAAGGAAGGCCATGGACATCGGTAACAGAGGAAAACATTTCAGCTGTGAGGAAAATGTTTAATGAAGATTGGCGAGTGACAATCGCCTAGGAGTACAGAAGACCTTACACCTTCATGCACCATTAAATCATTCGATTCTACGAGACCATTTAAAGGTAAAGAAACTTTGTTGTCTATGGGTGCCCCATAGTCTGACAGAAGAGCAAATGACACAACGTGTGACTTGGTGCCGAAAGATGCTGAAACAATTTGATAAGGGACAATCCCAATATGTGAATAGCATCACGACAGGGGACAAAACTTGGCTATATGGCATTATGATGTGCCAACCAAGGCTCAAAACATAGTTTGGGTCTTTGACGATGAGGATACACCTGTAAATGTCAGAAAATCTCGATCTGTAAAGAAAAAAATGGTCACTGTATTTTTCAGATCGAGTAGAATTGTAGAGCGTGTTGTTTTGGGCACACAGAAGACAGTTACAGCTAATTGGTACACTGACCAGTGCCTGCCTAAACTCTTAAGATCTCTAAAAAACCTGTGACTAAAGTCAAGAATGGACACCTGGTACCTCCACCATGACAATGCTCCAGCTCACCGTGCCAGAGCTTGCACCGAGTATTTGGCCACTACTGGACTGAAACTTCTTGAGCACTCTCCTAACAGTCCAGATCTTGATCCCTGTGACTTTGCACTGTTTCCGCATGTGAAAATGAAGCTGAAAGGAAAATATTTTTCTTCTAATGAGGACCTTATCAGGACTTGGGACAACGAATGCGCCTCTCTCCCAGATGAAACTTGGCAGAGCTGGTTTAAGGACTGGTTCCAACGAATAGAGAAGTGTATTGCATGTGGCGGAAATTATTTCGAGAAAATTAAATAAATAAAGCTGTATTGCAAAATTTTTGTGGTGACCTACGTATATGGCATATCCTCTGGTAAACCAGAAATATACTTGTCAGTCAGACTATTAAACTAGTGAGAATAAAGAAACCAAGAAATGTATCAAACACCTAATTAATTTTAATAGTTTTAACAATATGAAAAAAAATACATTCTATCAGAATCCAGAGGCTATCACTACAAGGCTTAGCCTTTAAACTTAATATTTTTTTAAGTTCTCCAGAATGTGTGTTAACACATTCGCTGCTGTATCGATCCCCGGGGTCCGATCGTCATCAAGTCTATCAGGACGGGTGTCCTCTCCTTCAGTCTACTCAAAAAAATGAAGGCTGTAGCAAGCTTATTATGAGAGATATTTTAACGGGGATTGGATGTAATTTATTCTTAGAACCTGTAGCTTTAGTTAATCTAGAAAAATACTATAGGACGCCGGGGACCGTAACCATCTAGAAATAGAGAAACTCTTATTGGGTACAGCACCACCCCCCGGCGCCCAATGCTAATTCCAGTCAGAACTTGGTCAAAAATGAACTGACTTGAATCTGTTTAACTTTCCATGCCCCTCATTCGCTCATTTACCATTGTGTTGCACATAATATGTCTTGTGGTCGGAAATTAGTAGAGTAAGCACTATCCGTATCTCTTGCCGACAGCAGTGAAAGTGAGAGTGATACAACTTCAAGTGGCGATAGCTTTGCAGACAAGAACTATTTGCCCTTCATGTTCTAGTTCAACTACTGATCTAGAGAGCTTACGAGTTTAGAGTGCTTATTGAAAATAACAACTGACAATGTGATAAAAAATGTACATTAGTTGTAGACGACATCGGACGCCAGGGACCGCTCCTGGCTTTGCTAGTGCTAGTTCTTGGGTTGGAGTACTGATGGTTATGCTAATAACCATTCATTTAGTTCCCTGGAATTGTCAAGAGATAGCGTTACCTACGAAAACTACATCAGTCCCCTGGGTCCGATACAGATTTTAACGTTAGGAGATACATCGAACGCCGGGGACCGGTGCAGATGGTGGTGGAGTATATCATATATAGACTGCAGCAGCGAACGTGTTAATCCAGTATGTCTGATATGTTTTTCAAGCAGGAAAAGCAAAGACAACTATCTAAACAATTATCCAGCTTTTTATTGGTTTAGTACAATCAGTTGTGCCTGAATTAAATAGATATAACTTACTTCCATCGCTTTATATAATTCACTGCATCTAAATCTCCTCCTGCAGAAGCTAATGCTTGACACAACTTGTTCATTTCAGCCTAAAAAATATATGTATAAATGAAATATATTATTAAAGTAGTAACAATTAATGTATTGTTTATTTATTAACTGTAAAAATATGAAGCATACTCATTAATAAGAATATAAACTGATTAAATGTTCAATTTTAAATATTAAACAGCCAGAAAGTATTTTTGATTATCGATTATCAGGGAAATAAAAATCATAACTAAGTGAGTAATCACTTATCAGATGCTACCTCCTGTCATGAAATATGAGCTCCACTGTAGTAAAGCAGTGCTAATGAACTGTGGGGATATTATTTTTAGGGAGAAAAAATCTCAAAAAAAATCGTTAATATTACATTTATAAAGGATTGAATTT
The DNA here is from genome assembly GCA_019009955.1 of Riptortus pedestris. Lineage (NCBI taxonomy): Eukaryota > Metazoa > Arthropoda > Insecta > Hemiptera > Alydidae > Riptortus > Riptortus pedestris. The sequence goes on from CM032228.1 coordinate 62,274,352, forward strand.
TCATAAGCACAAATTGTGTGTTTATGACAATTTGGGAATTAAGTCAATCAAAGTAGATTATTATTAAAAGCAATGCAGATATGATACCCAAATGTTTATTCGAGACCTCACATGATCAAGGAATAGAAAGAGATTCATGTTTGAAAATTCAAAAATGAGTAATTCATAACACTATTCAAATTGTCAGAACATTCTTCCTTGACAAATAGTTAAATAAAATGCCTTGGATTAGCCTGCAATCCCTTTAAAGACCAAACATATAGTTTCTAACTAATGTATAGACTTTGATTTGAAAGTAGTAAATTTTTGTTTAAATAAAAATGAAACTTTTAGTAAATATTGTTTATAAATTATGGTATTTCTTAGTTTCACCTGCAATTGACCCCATGATGAAAATAAAACACTTATTTAGGAAACAATTGTTAACTAATTTACGATTTTATAAGAATGCAAAAAATTATGTGCCATAAAGGTTGGCCTACTTGGTATTTCACAAAAAAGTTGTGACTTTATGAAATGCCATACACAAAATAATGATTTTTGGCATGTGAAAAGTTATTTTGAATTAAGTAATCAAACAAAATTTAAAAAAAAATTCCTTTTAACCACACAAAATTTAAAAGTAGTGTAGGGGTAAAAAATCTTGATTCCAGGAAACTTCATCTCAAAAATTACACACTGAATAGTTTAAACAACAACCTAATAATAAAACGTATATTTTTCCCCATAGAAAAAGTGAACATACCTCCGGAATGGCATCAGTACATATGTAGTGAATGAGAAACAGCCTCATTTTATCTTCAGGAGTTCCAGTTTCAGGATCATTCAATATTTCTAGCAGAGGTTTGTCCAATGCTGTACCAGCCATCACTTTCTCTTCATATTCAAATAAAGTATCCAATCGTCGAAGTTTTATTGCGTTCAGTACAGCTGGAATTTATTGCAAAATTTAACACACATTTTATTTCAAAATTACTTAGCTAACTTAAGTATCATTATGGAAGAAAAAAGATATATCACAATGAACTACTAGTGATGTGAAGGAAGTTAAGTAATCCTCTAAGAATTTTTTGAAAAGCATTTCATTGTTTCATGTTTATAATGAATTAATGCTCTTGTTATTCAGGGCTAAAGTTAGCCATGTGAGTTAAGGAATTGGTCTTAATCTGACATGGTAAACCTAGAATGACAAGTTCGATTGCCAACTGGGCAATAGGAAATTATTTATTGACGAACCCATTAAATAAAATCCTTAGTCCTACACTGGCTAGAGAAAGTTGCTAACATGTTGATGACCCACCCCAATTAGCCGAGGTATCACCAAGATGGCGTAAATAAAGAACAACTGTTACTGTACTTAACTTCATAATTGTTGAACTAATTTATTTTTTCTAAATTATCTTTTGGTGGTTATATCAGGGTTCATATAAATATAGATGTAAGAAATTGGGGAAAAAAATGGTGGAATTATTTATAAAGCCATTAATAATTAAACTAATTCAAATTCTAGAGTGGCGAATTCGATTCCCGCCTGGGCAAAGGAATTTATTTAGTGGTGGAATTCATTAAATAAAATCCTTAGTCCCACCCTGGCTAAAAAAGGGTGGTAACCTGTTGATAATCCATCCCAATTAGCCTTAGTTGCAAAAGGTGGACGTGAATAAATAATTAAATTAAACTAATTCAATAAAGATGGTAAAACAGATGACTAAAATTTTTATTATGGAATAAATATAAACTGAATACTGTAAAAAAAGCTTCTTCATTAGTAGTAGGTCGGGAACTGAGATAAACACAAGGGGGCCAAAAAAAATACTAATCAATCTCATGTAATAGAAAAAATATTACCAGTAGCTATTGTAGTATGCATATCAATTAGTCTCTTTTTTTCCAAAAGCTGAGGTAAGGAGTTGACAGCAGATGTTAATTTGGCAGTATTATCTGTCATCATAGAGAAAGCAGCATCACTGTCATTATCTAATCCCTGCAATGTGAAGAAAGGAAACAAATTAAAGATGTGCAATACTCAACCCATTATAAAATCACATAAATTATTTTTTTACTGTTATTTTCATAGTACTGTAAACTTGATTGCTAGGCAGTGAATGAATCTGATCCAACACACATGGAAGTGAAACACTCTTTAAGTTAAGAAACCAAGTTAGGCCAAACAAGGGAGCAACCATATTTGTATAATTAATTATTTCTTACTCCTTCAACCTTTATTATTAGGATTAGGGAAACTTCTTACAAGGGGAGTGGACGACCTTCCCCCAATGATTTGAACGAAAAATGTCTCGTGTGCAGTACCTAATGAAAACAAATTCTGTTCAAGCGAGAGAACGCACTTTTCACGAGTCCGTCTAAAAAAAAAATGTTAAAGATTTGCCTGAAAGTCTTGAGGTGTTGCAAAGATTTATACGAGGTGTGGCTATTAAATAACGAGACTGACGCTGTAAAACATTTTATTTTTATTTCATACATTTTTTTCTTATTATCACCTTCAATATACACCCCTCCTTTATCCCTACAACGCTCCATGCAAACCTTCCATTGTTCGAAACAGTGCTGGAAGTCTTTTTCTGTCAGCTCCTTCAGGACACGTGCCGCTTTCTCTTTCACAGCTTCAACAGACTCAAATCTTGTTCCTTTTAATGCAGATTTCACCTTAGGAAACAGATAGAAGTCGCACGGTGCAAGATCCGGCGAATAAGGCGGATGGTCTAACACTGGGATGCTGAATTTGGCTAGAAACCTCTTAACAGACAATGCAGAATGAGCCGGCGCATTGTCTTGGTAGAGAACCCATGACTTGTCCTTCCACAATTCAGGTCGTTTTTTCCTTATTCTTTCGCGGAGTTAAGCAAGAACGTGAAGGTAGTAATGTTGATTAATCGTTTGACCATAATTAATAAGTAAAAATGTATGAAATAAAAATAAAATGTTTTACAGCGTCAGTCTCGTTATTTAATAGCCACACCTCGTATTTCAAGAGTTTTGGTGGCTCAGTTGGTAGGGTTCTCTTTTTGTTATCACTAGATTCGATCTCAAGATTTTTTTTTTCTGGAATATGTTTATTTTTTGTTCCTAGGGCGTTTAATTAATATTAATAAATAAATAAAAAGTTTTTTTAACAATTGGCATTTTATTTTTAACGTGTTCCATATATTTAAAGAAAATCTGAAAGCTTTCAGTCAAAAATTAAAGGTATAATAAGGAAATATTTAATATTATATAAGAAATATATTTCAATTAATTGTATACTAATAATTATCAATAATAACGCAGATATTTTGATAGTATTTTTATACAGTTTTATTTAGCTTTACTTATTTCTTTATTATTTTATTTTACAATTAATAAAGATATTTAAAATTTTCTAGCTCTAGACATAAAAATATTCTTTAACAGTTTTATATGATATAGTTATATTTTCATTATGCTTCGCCTTGGATCATATAACTATATTTCTATCATCAAGTTAAAAATTGTATCAAGCGTCCAAAACTGCTAATAATTGATTGGCAGAATCACAAAATATCAAATAGAGAGGATTGTAATAAAATTCATTCAATTATTCAATACCATTGTAATCCGCAATACAATTTTTAAATTGATAGAAATGTATATCAGTGATCCAAGACCAGGGAATGTTAAAATAATAACAAATAAACAGGTGAAACTAAATAAAACCATTTGGAAATATTATCAAAATATCGGTGTTATTATTCATAACTGTTAATAAACAGTGATGAATAATAACACCAGTGATGAATGAATAGTAATATATTTCTTATATAATATTAAATATTTCCTTATACCTATTATATTTTTGACTGAAAGAATTTTAATTTTCTTTAAATATATGGAACACATTAACAATTAAATTACAATAATTAAAAAAACTTTTTATTTATTTATTAATATTAAATAAATGCCCTAAAAAAAAAAAAAAATAGTCACTCCCTGAGAGATACGATCTCGATAATATTTAGAAAAACAGAAGAGTAGTTTTCCAAACCTAAATAAATACCTTCAAGTGAGTTTACTAGAAGGCATTAAATAATTTTCAGAAAGATCAAGCTACGTTGTAAAATTATGAATAAGTTATATATGTTACCAAATTCTTACTAAGTTATTATGAGCAAAATGTTTTCTTTCGTTTATTTAAAAAATATTTAACCACATCTCAGCTCAATAAAAATGGATAAAATGATAAGGTATGATATGAAAAATATAATAGCATGATAAATTATTTACCATTGATGCCTTTAGTCTTTTTACTTCATCTTCAGAAGCTCTGTATTCTTCTAACTCCTCCTGAATTGCTTCGGCAACATTAGGAAAAGGGCTAGAAATCACAATAAAGGTAATCTTCATTAGGAAAAATAAATCAAGTTATTACTGGTAAAGAGAACCCATATAGATTTTGAACATTCACAATTATTATTACTTATTAACTTCCACTTTTTGCTACTATGGCTAATTGTGATGGGTTATCTACAAGTTACCACCTACATCTCCATTAGACCTCCATATTTCCCTAAACAGAAATAATACCAAACATCTGCAGAGAACAAAATTTGATGTGAACTTAATTATCAGTCAACTATATCCTATAATTTATTCACTCAGGACAAGTGCTAAACGAGTCTTTTGAATTATGCTCAATAAGTTATCAACGCACTTTGTCAGCGTGGAAAAAATGGTTCCAGAAGAAGTGGTTTAAGTGCCACAAAATATGTAGCATAAAAAATAAATAACTACAAAAGGTATTTGTGTTAATCGGCCTAGCAACAATTTCCAAATGCGTGTGGTGTGGTGTCTATGACAAATTTTTAAATTAAGAAGGATCTTCATAATGAGTTGAGGCAATTATTTCATTTAATTTTGTTATTTAAATGACCTCAATAGATCCTTTGCTGCACGTATTAACATTTTAACAAAGAAATTTGATTTACATTTGATATTCATTTTTAAGGAAGTAAAAATGAGTTTCTTCAGGGATTGAATGAGAAAACGTTAAGTACCTAACATATAAATAATAAAATATAACCTCTACAATATTCAAGCAAACTCAACAACAATCAATTGTAATATAAAAGTTTTGAACAATCAATAGAGTAGTTGGGTATGTGCTACAGGTGCTCAATCAATCAAAAAATGACTATATTTTTATAGTTATGACACCTTTGAAATACTTCTTCAGAGCAACCAATGATGAACAAATGCTGTATACAACTTTGGCAGAAAAAATATATCAATTTTTTTTTTTTTTTTAACCAATTTTAGCAAGCTTACATCTCAAACAAAACACAAGCCTACAACATCTCAAACAAAACACTCACACACAAAATCTTTCTTTAGGCTTCATGTGTGACATAAAGACTACTAGACAATTTTAGATGCACACCAAAACAAAAAACACTTGGGAACAAAGGCAATATAACTGTTATCATGGATGAAATGGAATATACCCTGAAAATGAGAGATCTTTATAAGGCCCCTTTCACTTATATTAAAATTGACAAAGACATCAAGCCCGAAATCGTAAGATCTTTAATAGTTGCCTAAAATATACCCTGTAACCCTATCTTACTCACCATATCCACAAATCAAACCACACATGTTATTAACCAGGTACCATCGCAAAACGTCCTGACAAATAACCACAAATTTTATTTTGACACCTCTGTAATATAAATACAAAACAAATCACTAGAGACAACTCATTTCAGAAACATTACCATCAACATGAAACCCAATAGCATTAATTACAAAATAGACAACCGAAAAATGTCTCCTACCTATAATTGTAGTATTGACAGGCTACACCTGGTAATTAATACCGTTAACAGATGAATCTGATTGTCTAACAGTAATGAACAAAGAATAACAGAGTCACAAGGGCATGCTGTGGTTTCCCTTTCCTTTCTGCAACAAACCCTCAAGCAATAAAAACATCACGAGGAAAATTCTACTCACATCAATAAAGGCATGAGTGGGAAAAATTCCAAATCAAACCAGAGTTGTTAGATAGCCACCCATCAGTAGCCTGTAGCCTGCACAACCTAGCTAATGATAGGCATATGAGTATACAGACCACAACTTTAATCTACCTATGCTCACATACTCAAAAAGACAATGGGTCAATGACTACCATTCTTTGTTCCATAAACCCTTACCCACTCCTCATTTAAAATATGACTATCGTACAGTGAAAATGTATCACCTCGCTCTCCCTGAAACATTATGAGTATGGTTTTTGTGTATATTTTGTAGTATTCATTTATTCATTCTCTTTTATTCAAAATTGTGTTACTCCATACAACTTTGTTTACATTTTATTCTTATCCTTCATTATCAAATCTGTTTTTTTTTTAAAAACAAAATCTATATATTATTTACCCCACAGACTAATATAGTCTTTGGTTTATGATTGTAGCTCTGAAAAAGGATAAAATTGAGTACTTCCTGCTAAGCCGATACCCAACTATACTAAACATCATTTAAGAATGAGCAACTAACTAACTTCCTGCAGACTAAAAGTTTTGAGGAATTCAAATAACAGGGTAAAACTATAAGGTTAATTTAATATCCAATGACCTCTAAGATAAAATAATAAATAATTTATTATTATATTATTGTAATACCAAAGCTTTTTATTCCAAAAATATAAATTAGTTATACGAATACTAAAATTATAGACAGACCTTCCCTTGTGAAGAGCCCAAAATTTATCTTTGGTATCCAGATCACACGCTCTAGCTTTAGCACGAGCACCTCCTCCAGGTGACTTACCAGAACTTTCTTCAACAATTAGTCTGTTCAAAGAGAGATCGAGCACGTCATGGCAAAGAGCTTGGTAAGTCCATGTATGGTGTAGAGGTGTCGCCATATCAACATTCCGATCCAACACAATCAACAATGGTCTCTGAAAGCTACAATAAAGGTTATAATATTAAAATTTATTTTCATGTAATTTTCAGATTTGGAAAATAAATTGGTTCAATTTTTATTTCATAAATTTAAATTCACTTGTCACCATATCAACATTCCGATCCAACACAATCAACAATGGTCTCTGAGAGCTAAAATAAAGGTTGTAATATTAAAATTTATTTTTGTGGATTTCCACAATTGCAAAATTAGGGTTCGTCATTCAAAAACAATTAGATATTTTACCTCTGTCTTCAAATGAGAAAGTGTGAAAATACAAAACTTTACAAAATACCTTATTTTTTTATAGTATGTACTCAATATGCGGTGTGATGTGTCCTCAAAATAAGCACATTCTCTCCCAGGACCCAGTTAGACTCTAACAATTTTGCACTAAAATTGAGGACGTTCCTCATAAATTTTCAGCTGACAGATCTGTCAACAAAACAGCTTTGCTAAAACTGTTCATATATATATATATATGTGGTGTGTTGTTCTTTTCGGAGTTTTGGTCAATGTTGGTGAAATGAATCTTAGTTTATGCCGATATTTCGAGAATCTTTATTTTCTCTTCTTCAGGGCTGTAAAATTACATGTACTACATTATAATATTGTACATTGTTGTAAAAGAGTGTTTTTTCCTTATTATTACTTACCAAGACTAAATATATCTATAGACATAGAAATATATCTATAGACATTGAGCGACCCAACATACCATAAAGGAAACATAAAATTAGTAAAAAACATACTCAAACACAACAATTACCCAAACAAACTTATCAACCGCATCATACACAACACAAACAAAACAGACAACCAAACACACAGCATCACACAAAACACCAATAACATCAACCAACACAAATTCCACTCTATCACATATGTCAGAGGCCTATCTGAAAAATTAGCTAATGTAATGACCAACCACAACATAAAAATCAGCTTCAAAAACAAAAAAACAGTACACAAAATAATATACTCAAAACTCAAAGCAAAAATACCCCCAAACAAAAAGAGCAATGTCATTTACAAGATACCATGCAAAAACTGCAACACATTATACATTGGAGAAACCAGCCAATACATCACCAACAGAATAACAGGCTACAAATCTGATATAAAAATAAACAAACTAAACAGTGCATTGACCCAACACAGCATCAACAATGACCACCACTTCAAATACAACGAAACACAAATACTAGACATAGAACCCAACAAATCCAAAAGAATGTTTAAGGAAATGCTATACATAGCCCAACACAAAAACACATGCAACAAAAAGACAGACATTGACAAACTCAGCACCATATACTGCAACATAATACCATAAACACACCTCAACACTATACAATATTCATATCCATACATATATTCACATACATAACACTCGAGCACCCCATAACACCACATTATATATAATACCCATATCATTATTATTATAAATGTGTGTGTGTATATATATATATATATATATATATATATATATATATATATATATATATATATATATATATATAATACTATAACAGCTGTAACATATTATAACTTAATAGATTTAATACATCAAGAAGGTGGCTCTAATAAAAATATAACTACAAACAGCATTAATAACTGTAACATAATAGAATAATAATACTGTAGATACATAATAGAATAATAATAATAATAATGCAACATAAGAATAGCTTTAATATAGGCATAACAATGATTTTAGTAACACACAGGAATGGTTGTTATAACATAATAAATATAAGAATAAAAATAGCAACATAAATACAACATAGAAATAACTTTAACATAACACAACAATAATTATAATTTAAAATAACATGACAATGATTGTAATAGTGCATAGCAATAATTATTGTAAAATAATATAAGTTGCAATAACATAGTGGTAAGTGGCAATAACATAGATTTAACAAAACATAGCAATAATTGAAATAGTGCATAGCAATAACCATTGTAAAATAATATAAGAACTACAGTACAACAATTATAATATAGTTTAACAAACAAATACACCATACTATAAATATATAAAACATACAAAAGGCTGTGACCCTGCTATGTAAACAAAACAATGAAGGTTACTATAACCCTAGTCATAGTGCAATAAGAATGTATAATAGTCTATAGATATATTTAGTCTTGGTAAGTAATAATAAGGAAAAAACACCCTTTTACAACAATGTATAACAACAATGTGCAATATTATAATGTAGTACATGTAATTTTACAGCCCTGAAGAAGAGAAAATAAAGATTCTCGAAATATCAGCATAAACTAAGATTCATTTCACTAACATTGACCAAAACTCCGAAAAGAACAACACACCACATATAAATACAACCTGGTCGAAAACATCAGCACAATTATATATATATATATATATAGTACGCCCAAGAATTGAAGAGCCTTGTGGCCGGAGGGTGGGAGAAGGGGCGTGGCCGAAGGAGCAAGGGAAGGGGGCGTGTAATCCAGACCTGAAAACATTCATGCCCGGAACTCATTAACCTGCTAATGAAGGTAAGAAATAAATTTTACACAATAACACATTTTACTATTTTACGACATATCGGCGTTAAAGTCCGTTAATTATTCATATCCTTTAGGACTACGATCAATAACAGCTGATGACTGGGGTGGTTATTGTCGGCACGTCCACAATTTAGAAGAGGAATATTGGCTAAAAGATGGACAAATGGAAAATTTTGTGGACAGCATGATAATCGCCATTGATGGGAGCGAGTCGGAAGATGATTTGCAGCTTAGCAGTAGTGAATCAGAATAATATTATAAGCACAAAACAAATTTAATTTTAATATTAATAAATCATTTTTTTATTTATTTTTTATACGGTGGTATCATTATTTAACGTTACCTTATTTAATTACAATCATTTCATCTCTAATTCTTTAACGTTATTTATTTAAATTCTTTAATGAATTATTGTGAATGATAAATGTCTTGTATAAAAAATTGTAAAACTATAAAATAAATAGGAATTACAATAATAGTGAAATGTGAAGAATATCGTTAGATTTACAAAACCGTATTTTTTATTAATTCGGCTTTGTAAAGTGATAAAAAGTATATAGATTTTTTTTATTGCCACACTTTTTGTGGGTTAAAAACTAGCACAATATTAATAATAATTGCCAATAAGATGATTCAGGTTGAATTTTATTATTTACTGTAGTAATTCATGAGGAATATATGTCGCCGGGCAAGAAAAGCTAAGGTCAACTCACTAATATTGTACAGTAGGCGGCTAAGATGAAGTGACGACGTTTGTGATCCAGGTAGTACAGTAGTCTTTTCACGGAAACTGGCGGTTTGGTGGGGGAAGCCAGCAGGTCTCTTCCATTCCTGGCTGAAGTGTATATATATATAAATTTCCATGTCACAATGTTAGTTAGCGTACTCCTCCGAAACGGCTTTACCGATTTTTACCAAATTTTATATGCGTATTCAGTAGGTCTGAGAATCGGCTACTATCTAGTTTTCATACCCCTAATTGATAAGGGTTATTCACCCTTAACATTTTTTTTTAATTTTTGGAAGAAATTTTTTGTTTTTATTTTTTTATAAAGTGGCATTAAAAAATACATACAACCCTAAATTTTTACTTTTTTATCATCAACCTCTATTTTTTTTATAGCAATTTTAGTAATTTAATCATATTATAGTGTTTTTAACTGTACTTCGATTAAAATTTCAATTTGCAATGACAATCAACAAATCCCAAGGCCAAACGATGTCTATTTGTGGCTTAGATTTGAGTACACCATGTTTTTCACACGGGCAATTGTACGTAGCATGCTCTCGAGTGGGTAAACCATCCCGTTTGTTTGTGCTTGCTAAAGATGGCCTAACAAAAAATATTGTTCACGCTATAGCATTAAAAGATTGATGTTGTTTGTTAGTGTTACTGTTGTAATTAATATGTGATATATAATTTTAAGAAATAAACTATAATAACTTAAAAATAATATTGTATGGCGTTTGTTATTTTTATATTCCCTTATCGTTCATAGCGCTCCTTGCCTATCTCATGCATATACCACATACACACTTATAATAAGTAAGTTACTCTTTGTCTACACTAGAATTTATCTAGAAACTAGAAATAATTTATATGGCAAAACAACGTTTGCCGGGTTATCTAGTATATATATATATATATATATATATATATATATATATATATAAGTCTGTGTAAGTGTCATTCTTTTCCACTGATATCCAACAAAGCAACTGACAGAATCTTATAGGCAGTGGAAAGACACTCTATACCTCTAAACTATCTCATTCAAATTTTGCTCCCCTTACAGTTTTTCGTTATCCATAGATGATAAATAAGCAGATAAACCTCCTCCCTGATAATGTCAACCCCTCTATACTTCAGTAATCAAAAAGATATTTTGTCTAGCTATTATTCAGAGACAAGACATTTTTTTTTATTCCATTATTGGGGGACTCAGCTTCTGAGGATATGTCAATAAATACGCTAATTACCTGGTTCAAGAATTTAGCCCTCGATTTACTGGGCCAATCGCCCTTTGATTAGACCACATTCTGAGAGTAAGTTTCCTTCTAATCTATAAAGAATTCATAGGTGCTGCTACATATATGTATATATTTGTGTGTGTGTGTGTGTGTGTGTGTGTGTGTGTGTGTGTGTGTGTGTGTGTGTGTGTGTGTGTGTGTGTGTATGTATGTATATATGTGCATATATATATATATATATATATATATATATATATATATATATATATATATATATATATATATATATATACTTTCTCAAATATATTTCCTATACATTATCAACTTTTAATTAAAGTCATTGAATCAGTTTTGATCAAGTCTACATTCAGACTTGATCAAAACTGATTCAATGAAAAATGCAATAATACTTTAATATAAAAACCAACTACCTGAAATTCCCAGCCTGAGCTGTATCCATCAAGAAAAGACTATTCCTTGTATCCCTAAGGTTTTCTCGTAATTTCTTGTCTAATTTTTCAGCAACCATTTCAGCAGCATTACCTCGAGGACTCCTGATAATTGGCACTGTCCCTATTAAATTAATAAATACTAATTAAATCTATATAATATACAAGTATTATTAGCAGATTTCCCTCAAGGGAAATCACCAATTTGGGTTATACTCATGATATGGGATTTTCGAAAAATTTCTTCAAATGACCATTGATCCTACTCAGAAGACGAAAAAAATGAGATCCATTGAATATATATATATATATATATATATATATATATATATATATATATATATATAGTATATAAATTTGTTTCCTTCCTATAGAAACCCTTCTTATAGAGTTACTATAGGAAGGAAACAAATAAAAATATATATATACTAGCTCAGATACCCGGCTTCGCTCGGGAATTCATTTGAGGCTGGATGGTGATGGTATTTATTTGGCAAGGCTTTACTTTGCACAATATTTTGACATTTACCCGTCCCAGTGTTTAGGGTTATTACCCGTCGTTTCTGTGGATTTGTTAATAATAAAATTTGTAAATTCAGGCTTCCCTTATAACCCCCACTCCTGCTCGTCCCTAGAAATGATAGTAAGACTTTTTATAAGGATGGCGTTAGTGCTAACTCACATACCAGGTTTAGTTCAGTTGAGTTTTTTGTGCCAAATAAAACTGTTGACTCCCGCTATAATTTTTAGCGTATAACGCTTTATACTTCGGTATACGACGATATTGTATATAACAAAAGTTTCTCTAAATAACAAAATAAACAACTTTTGTTATGTGCATATTTGCCGAAAAAGCAATACGAAACGAAATATCGCTATTTTTAATTTTAGCCCTCCCTCATAACCCCCACTCCTGCCCGTCCCTAGAAATGTTAGTATGGCTTATTATAAGGAAGGCATTAGTGCTAACTCACATACCGAGTTTGGTTTAGTTCGGTTGAGTTTTTTGTGCCAAATAAAATTGTTGACTTCCGCAGTAGTTTTTAACGTATAAGTCATTTATACTTAGGTATAAGACAAAAGTGCATATAACAAAAGTTACTCTAAATAACAAAATAAACAACTTTTGTTATGTGCATATTTGCCAAAAAAGCTATACGAAACGAAATATCGCTATTTTTAATTTCAGCCCTCCCTCATAACCCCCACTCCTGTTCATCTCAGAGAATATTAACATAGCCTAAAGTCTAAGTTGGGTTAGTAGTAATATACATACCAAGTTTCATAAAATTCGGTTCAGCCGTTTATGCGTGAAAAGGTAACAAACAAACAAACAAATAAACAAACAAACAAACAAACAGACACGAAAGAAACAAAATGCAGTTATGGTGTCTATGACATGTGAAACGAAAAGTTATCATGAAATTTCGCGAAAAAAAATCAATGTACAGACAGAGGTTACAATGTTATATATATATAGATAAGTTAATGCTCTAACGGTTTTAGTTTGATCATTACTAAACTCAATATTTGAACATTTTACATAAAACTAAATATCAAGTTCATTAATGGCTGAAATCAGGGAGGAGGGGGGGGGGTTACAGAGGAATAAAGAATTTAAAATATCTGTTTCATGTACTTAATCAAAAAATGATGCTCAAAAATTATGTTCTATAATTTTTTTCATAAATCAAATATTAAGCGAGTCATTCGTATTTGCTGGTTTCTAGCCTTCAGTAAACTACTCATCAGATTTTTATTTAGAAATAGTGAAATATGTAGTGATATCACTAGTGTGTCATATCAGTACATGAGAAATCTGCTTAGTTTGCTCAGTCCCTGACTTTTTTTAATGAGAGAAAGGACAAATAATTAAAATTCATTTATATCATGGCCAGCGATGTTCCTTATATTAAATTTTGAAATAATATTATATTTTATATTATATTATCATATCATTTTACAACCCGGACTTCGACCTACCAGAAATGCAATATTGGCGATGGATAGCCTAAGGGAGATGGCTGTAGAGCTATTGTTAATTTGCACTAAGAACCAGGACAAGAAGACTGCAGGAGCAGAAAGCGGTTTGAAGAAGAACATTCAGTCCAGTGAGGAAGTCTATGAAACTACAATATGATATGTTTCAAAAACCATGGTTATTTTGGTTCTATGGTTTACTTAATCCTCAACTAAAATAAGTTTATTTCGAAAGAACCAATATGTTGATATTAACTTCATTCTCGGTCTTCCTAATGAGCCAAGTTAATAAAACGTGATTTTTTTGAAAAAAGTTTGTTCACTAAAATACAGCATGTAGTATCTTCATTCCAAATACCAGATTTATCGAAATACACTTAAAAAAAGAATAGAGCTAGAACTGGTGTAAAAGGCTTCTTATCCTCCCTGCCCATTGCCAAATATGGGACTTGAATCCTCTCTTTTATCTTGTGACTATGAAAATCTAATTTATTATTATAATGGACAATCACATTTATTATTATAATGTTGTTGATTTTCTGGAAAATGTTTTTGAAGTATATGAAAGACCACAATTTCTTATTCCAAGAGAAGCCAAAAAGAAATAAAAGTCCATCAAGCAGGTGCTGCGTAAACTAAGCAGATTTACGTGAAGTTTTACAATAGAGAAATCTGTACACTAGTAACAGTAGTAGTATCGAGTCTCTAAACCAATTTCACGAGAGCTGAACAGTTACAGAAACAGCCGAAGAAGCTTCCGGAAACTCACAAAAAGAACCGACATGAGCTGATCTCATCTCGTCCATTATCCACGCACACAATAAAAATGCAAATATCTTGGTTAATAATCAAGATAGAGTAAAAACGTGCATAACAAAATTTATTGAGAATTGTATTTACAATAAGATTGGTTCTATACAATTTTTCGATCCAACTATAGTAACAAAGATATTTTGAATTTTCGAAATTCCCCCCTCTAAACCACTCCCGCTCCCATCAGCCCAATTTCAGCCATTAATGAACTTAATATTTTTTTTTTTTTTTTTTTTTTTTTTTTGCATAAAACGATTAAATACCGAATTTGGTAACGAATAAACAAAACTTGAAACCGCAACACCTAGACAAAAATTGTCATGTATAGTATAAAATAATAAAAATAATTTAATTTCATGGTTGCTTATGTAAAGAAAGATAAATCATAAATATACAATTTTGCTACGAGCCTAGCAGATGTACCGAGAGATAAAATAGTAGACCTATAATGATCCTAGTCACAGACTATTGAGCTTAAAAATAAAATAAAAAATAAATGTGTATTTTTATTACCTAAAGTTGCAAAAACAGAGAAAAGGCTATCAACTATTGAGTCCATGATAATATCCATTTCAGTGTCCTTAATGTCACCTCTGTTTATCGCTGAAATACATAAATATATTGTAATGTCTATTCCAGAATGTAGAATAATTTATAAAACTGGACAAAATAAAATAATATAAATTTTAAAAGTCAAACTTTAATTGTTAAACTTACCATAATATGAAATGTCATCGCTGTTTTGATGTCTTAGAATAAACATATCATCTTCCAAAGAAATAAAATTAAGATACTGGTCAAACACCTAAACAACAGAAATTGTCTTTCTATATTCTAAAACAACAGAGACAAGTAGACTGAATATAAAAAAAAAAAAAAAAAAAAGGAAACAATTTTTAACCTTTTGTATACTTGCAACACAATTTGCTTGCAAGGCAGCTGAAGCCAGTTCTTCTAGCCTTTGGCGGGAGAGAGGAGAAATGAAATTCAAGTAATACATGTCATAAATATTTCTTTGCAAATCCTGGCTTATTCTTCCTAAATTTTCCTCTGTAGGCATGCAAAAGTAAACAGCAGGAACGTCAGGAATAGGATCTCTATCAGAGTGCAACTGTCTGTTTAAAGAATACTAATGAATGATACAAAACTAAAATTAAATGAGGAAAGAAAGAAAAAAAAAAAAAACTGCATATCGCAAAATGACATCTTGCGCCTTACACATGAAGAGTAACGCCCATTTCCCGTAATTCTTTCACTGATATAAGAGGAGATATAATGTCCTGTCCATATCTGTCATAAATAAGTATTTTCCAAACAGGCTCTGTAGCAATTGCTTTGGATTCAGGCTGATTCAAGTTTAACATCTGCCTCAATGCACCTAAAACCATATAACTCAAACATAAATGTTTAAAGACAAAACTGAAAGATTGTTCAAAAATAAAAATAGGCATATATTTTATTATAGTAGTTTTAGACACAAATAAGAAAATAATAATGAATATATCTTAATACACTTGAAATTTCCATGTTGTCAAATATAACCAAATTGAAACCTGCCCACACCTGCAGATACCTATAGATGTGAAATTACATTCATTTCATAACTATTAACAACAAAATAACGTAAAGAAAAGCTCACCTATTTGCTTGTCCCTTAGAGTTGCCATTATAAAATAATAAATAAAACAACAATGTCACGTAAATTCAACTATGTCGAGTTGTCAAATTAAACAGCTCTATTCAATAAACACCCATAGTGTTTTTGGCAGGATTGCCAAGCACTAATCATTTGTTACTTGATTTGTTGTAGCTATACATCCAAGTTGCCTCCACAATGAAATGGAGCTTTAAGCTTTTTAAAACTAGAAGCTAGTTATACATTAGCTGTAATCATTTCAAAGAGAACGACAATGACTAACACATTAAAATACATTTAAGAGATCACTAGTATTCATATTAAAAGCTATTATTATAATAAAGTATCTAATTCTGGCTTTTCTTTTAATTTGATTTCTATACGTAACCAACAAATAGCATAACATGACAACATTTTGAGAATACAGTACGATATGAATCATCATATTTTGTGTGATAGATCGGGGGGGGGGGCAGAATGAAGATCAGATGACTGTGTACTAAAATTTCGGAATAGGATGGTTTTCTTTACAAACCGTAGTTTTCCTAATTCTTTTTCCTTTCATTTCACCTAAAAAACTGACTAATACTGTACCAGTTTCTTTTTTGTCTTTGATATTTTGGGAAATCAAAACTATTAAAAGGGATTAAAACAAACAGATTGAATAGTTATTTTGGGCTATCAAGTAGACTCTCAAATATCAAATCAAACAAATAACTGATTCAATAACCTGGAATAAGAATGATTTCTAGAAATGAGTCACTAAAAAGCATATAAGTAAGGTGAGATAATAATTCAGCTGCTTTGAATTTTTAAAATTTGAAATATTTCCAACCGAACAATATCAGAAAATTTATACTTGTTGACGAAGGCAAGGAATTTTGCTTTATTCACTCTAAACCCTTCTTATTTTTAAATTATTTATTAATGTCCACTTTTTACAACTAAGACTAATTTGGACGGGTTCTTTACAGATTACCACCCTTTTCTAGCCAGGGGTATATATATATATATATATACTAGCTCAGATACCTGGCTTCGCCCGGGAATTGATTTGAGGCTGAATGGTGATGGTATTTTTTTGTCAAGGCTTTATACCCGTTGTTGACGTTTGTTAATAATAAAATTAATTTTTTATGTAAGACTTCACTGTCCTCCATATTGTCATATTTCCCGTCTCCTATGCATTATGAATAGATTTCAGTTAATAAGGACAAAATATTAACATAGATTTAAATTAATTTTTCCAGGTGAGGTATCTCATAGTTCAAATTGGAATGAATTGTTGAGCATATCAATATTTCTACGCAAATTACTTGCTCCACACATTGTTCCTGGATAAATGTATAAAACAAAAGTTAATCTAAATAACAAAGTAAACAACTTTTGTTATGTGAATGTTTGTCGAAAAACAAATAGACAATGAAATATCGCGAATTTTTATTTCAGGCCTCCCTTATAACCCCTACTCCCGTTCTAACCTAAAAATGTTTATATAGCTTATAATCATGGAAAAATTAATGCTAAGTGACATACCGAGTTTTGTTAAGTTCGGTTCAATCGTTAGCGCCCAATAAAATAGTTGACTCCCGCTTTAGTTTATAGTGTATATCTCGTTTATACTTTGTTAAAAGACAAAAATGAATATGACAAAAGTTACTCTAAATAACAAAATAAACAACTTTTGTTATGTTCATATTTGCCGAAAAACGAATATAAAACGAAATACCGCTATTTTTAAATTCAGGCCTACCTTACAACCCCCACTCCTGCCCGTCCCTAGAAATGTTGGTATGGCTTGTTATAATGAAAGCGTTAGTGCTAATACACATACCGAGTTTTATTTATTTCGGTTGGGTCTTTTGTCCCAAATAAAATTGTTCACTTCCGCTATAGGTTTTAGCGTATATCTCGTTTATAATTCGGTATACGAAAAAAGTTTATATAACAAAAGTTACTCTAAATAACAAAAAAAAAAAAACAACTTTTGTTATGTTCATATTTGCCGAAAAACCAATAGGAAACGAAATATCGCTATTTTTAATTTCAGGCTTCCCTTTTAACCCCCACTCCTGTGCTTGTAAGAGGATATTAATATAGCCTAAAGTCTAAGATGGGTTAGTAGTATAAACATACCAAGTTTCATAAAATTCGGTTCAGCCGTTTATGCGTGAAAAGGTAACAAACAAACAAACAAACAGACACCACAGAATAATATTTTAGGTGCTACTGTTTAGAACGATCTAGGTCTCTCCCAATATCATTTTAGCAGATTTCCCATAAGGGAAATAAACTATTGAGGTCGTTCTCATGACGGGATTTTCGGAAAAAATTTAAATGCCCATCGATCCTACCCAGGATACGAGGAAAATGAGGCCCGTTCAAAATTCTACATATGCACACACACATACTCACACACACACACACACACACACACACACAAACATATATATATATATATATATATATCTGATAACGCTCTAGCGGTCGCAAGTTTTGTTTATTCTTTACAAAACTCGATATTTAAACGTTTTATGAAAAAAAAGATTAAGTTCGTTAATGACAGAAATCGGACCAGTGGGAGGGGGTTTAGAGTGGAGGAATTTCGTAAATTTTACTATAAGTCGGATCGAAATTTTTTTATAACTCTTATCTCAATCGATGAAATTTTAGAAGTCCAAGAACTTAAAACGGGAGGGGGGGGGGTCACCTGAACATATTTGCATGTTTCGCGTATAATAAAGGTCTCTTGAAAACAATATTTGGTATTAAGCTTTGAATAATGTGGTTTATTATATAATTGAGTATTATTTATGTAACATGAGTAGAAGTGGGAGTTTCCTGAACGCTGAAAAATGCAAATATCTCAGTTAATATTCAAGACTGAGAATAAATGTATACAACAATATTAATAGTCCATTTAATTTGCAATAAGATTGGATCTATACTCTTTTTCGATCCAACGTATAGTAATGGAAATATTTCGAATTTTCAAAACTCTCCCCCTCTAAACCACCCCCCCCCCCATGGTCCGATTCCAGGCATTAACAAACTTGATCTTTCTTTTTACATAAAAAGACTAAATATCGAGTTTGGTAAAGACATTATACGTACCTTGGGTAAAGACCAAACAAAAATTGCGACCGCTTGAGGACCTCACCTAGGTAGGATCGATGGACATTTGAAGAACAATTTACATATATACACCACCACCATATAATTGCGATAAGTGGTTTTGAACTAGTAAATATTTTTTCTGTAAATAATGAGTGGCCTTGCGTTAACCATTTTGTCATTTATAAATTTTAGAAGTGTTATTTTAAATAATGAATTGATATTCTTTTAATTATCGTCTTTAAATGGGTGGCCTCCCGATAATCGATAAATACCTAAAACTCTAAGGTAACATTTTATACCAATCTATATACAATGGAATCTAGATTGAATATTTTGTTTGTCCGGCCACCCGTTTTGTTTCTCAATTACTCAAAAATGAGCTCATATTTTAACAAACTTTTATATCTAAGCAATCAATCAGGCGCAACATTGGCTATATGAGAATTGGAATTTTCTACTAGGGGTGGGCTTATTTCGACGTGAAATAATATGTATATACCCGTGTCAATATCTTCACATCCTAGTAGAAAATTCGAATTCTCATATGTTCCATATTGTACCTATGATTAGTTGGCTAATAATATATACTTCGAAATCTTTTGAGCCGTTTTCGAGTGATTTAGTAACAAACAGGCAGATAGACACGATTTTCAATTTTAATAGCATTGTTCTTAAAACTGTCTGTTGCCCTTAACCCTCGGTCGGGCGCGTCAAGAATATCCCGCCTTCGGGCGCGTGTATCTCAGAGATACAACCTCAACCGTTTTTACGGAAATACAGTTTTTTAATATATATTTTGCACTAAAATGTTCAGTGTGTAATTATAAATCATATCTGAGGAAGAATTTGTTTGAAAGAAGTAAATCATTTTCAAAATTGACACGTACTATGATAAAAAAAATCATGGTAGATAATATAATCAAGTTGGTTATAAATTCATTGTTATTAAATCCGTGGACGATGATTTTTAAAATATAATTAAAACATACAAATATCAAAAGAAATAGTTTAAATGCACATGTCTTAATTATTCATAATTCATTTCAGTTTGTGAACAATATAAACAAAATATCTAAATATAACTTCATTCAAAAATATGTAGCACGAAATCACTTTTAGATAAGACTTATTAAAAATCATCTAAATTTTAATGTACCAATGCTTTTAAAAATACCAGTTTAATTATTATCTCTTTTGCAGAGCAGCATTACAATTAGGACAAGGCGTGGAACTATGTTGTAAATAAATTTTGCTTTTGCAAATCTCACAAGAATAATTAGCAAACCTACATTTCTTTTCAGTTATGCTTGGTTCACATCACTTTCTTTTGTTCGTTGTAGCGGAGGGACTTTTTTAGGCTGTTCTGTACTTGAGTTCAATGTATGGTCCAATGAGCCTCTGTACTCAAGTTTCGTCGAATATTTTCTTGAATAAGTTCTTCTGAAAGCTCATTTACGAGCAAAATAATAGAAAAATCGGTTCATATAGTTCCATTTAATAAAGAGAAAGTTAATTGATGTATATATTTATGAAATACAGATTTCAAAAAAACTTCCGAGATCGGGCGCGTGGTATCTAGGAGATAAAACCGATTGACAGGTGAAACACACGACTCCGTTAAACACAGTGACACAAAATACCTTGAGGGGGAGACCTATAAAGAACATAACTCGAAGCACTACACCACCACTCTCTGCTAGGAGGAGTGGCAAATATTTTTCTAGAAACCGAGTATCTCAGAGATCACGCGCCCGACGGAGGGTTAAAAAGAAATATGTGCCTAATTTAATTTGAAAATTTGACACATCCTGAGTTTTATTTATATTGAAGAGATCCCAAAGAGGTATTAACTGAATTTCGCTCCTTTACAAGTCGATTAAATTCATCGTAAACCGCCATTTGAACTTATCTCGATCTGTTATCTTGTTATTTCTTAGTTCTTAGGGTACTGAGTCCTCTTTAAATACGTGTGTTAAGTTTTATTTCCAGTGTTTTATTGTTCATGTATTTTAATATGAGGGGAAATCTGGAATTAGAAGCAGCTATATCTGAAGTATGTCATGTGACATTTTATTTTATGAAGGAGGATCATAATTCTAGTTTTACTTGAGGCAATAATTGATTTACAATATGTTTCTCCTCCATTTGACTTCTAGCTAATAGGAATATGTTATTTTCCTTTGTTTGTTATCTTTAATGTGTTACTTTATTCAGCAATTTACCTTTAGGAAAATGCCCAATTAGATTAGTGGTTTACTACATATTGTAGGATTTGTATTTCGTTTGATTTGCTTAATTAACGTTGCAATTATTTATTTAACTGTCTCTCTCTAATAATTTATAGTTGTCAATACACCCAAAGTATGAGTTAAAAATATATTCATACATATGATAATATTGACAGCATTTATTTAAGGATGTTGCATAAGTTTGGTCATTGGAGGAAGCAATGTAATAGTACAGAAGAAGAATAAATAAATAAAAACCCATAACTTAATTTGTAAGCTAGGCTTACTTTCTAACAATATGCTTAAGACTTTTGCAGCTGTCATTACCATAGTAGGTCATTCATTACTGTCTTTATTCTGACTTATGCAGTTGCCGATGCCCACATTCTGCATGTCATTATCCATGCCATCAAACAACTTTGTTCTGGGTCTACCTTGTATTTTTTCCCATATGATCCAACCCTGGAGCCTACTGCTCTAAATAAATCAAGAATTAGTTAGCTTTGCCTTAATGTTCCGTTAATTCTGTATTCTTTTTTATTGCCATCATTTATGCTACTCTTGGATGGCTCAAAAGGTTTTTTAAGCTCGGACTCAAGGTGTTTTAAGTTTGGTCTCTTTTTTTTGCCTCTGGCTATCAGCATTTTTTCCTTTCAGGGAATCTATCTTTCACTGCCATAACAACTGTTTCTTGAGATTTAATTTCCATTTTAACCAAAATTACTGGCATGTTAAAACATAGGATGTTGTGAAGAGGAAAGGAGCATTCTAATTTTCAATGTGTTACTTTTCCTCCCAAAACTTGTGAGAGTATGTAGAAAATATAAGGTACTAATAGGAAATATTTACACTTTGCAAAACAGCAGGATCCTTTGCCTCATCTACCTTGACATTTTCTTGTAGTCACTTTGTATTAATTTAGTCCTTGCACAAATTAGGAATCAGTTATAAGTGAGATTGAAAACTGTTAGTTATTAGATGTATGTAATAGGGTTTTAAACTTGAACAATTGCCAATAGTTTATTTATGTTTCTCTTCGTAGTAAAATAATTTAAAGGTATTTTTTCAGAATGCCGATCTTAAAAGAAAATTGGAGAGCAAAGCTCAAGCTTTACTAATTTTAGCTGAAGAGCTTTCAAAATGTAGAAGGGAAAGAGATAATCTGAGAGAATTACAAACTAAGCCTTTCTTATTGAAGGTAAATATATTCTAACAGTCAAAGAGCTTGGAATAGGTTATGCACAAAGGAACCAGCTCAGAAAGTTGAATCATTGAGTGAGTTCCTTTATGCATAATTATTTCTATTTAGAATAATAACTCTTGCTTTCTTAAAGACATCATTTACATATGAAGGTTTAATCATTATTGATTGAATATAGTCATAATAGTATTATTTATTTATTTACTAGTATATGCTCCTTTGCGTTATATTAGTAACTTTGTGAATGGACATATGGGTTTCTGAGAGTGCCTCGTTGGAATAATAATATTGAGAAGGAAAACGGTAGTCCATTTTATTCAGCATTTCTAACTTCAGTCAATTTGGGACTTTGGTTTGATATAATGAAGAATGGCAATCATGCACGTTGACAAGCAAATATTAAAAAAAAAAAAAAAAAAAAAAAAAAACCTATATGATAGTAAAAAAAAAATGGTGAGGAAGAATGTTCGGAGAACTGTTTTGTACAAGAAAGAGGCGGTTAGTGTTGTAGGAGTTCCACTGGTAGATATTGTGCACTGAGTAATGGTACTGAGGTGCAATGCTTTTGACAGCTGTTTATTTCTTACCACGTGGTTAACAATTTCAATGTTTTTTGTAATGTACAGCATTTATACAAAACCCTGTAGGTGTGGACTTCAATAAGCCAAAGATATATCCAGCTTATGATAAGTGTGATGCTGCTATTCAACAAGCCTTTAGCCAGGTGTAAAAGGGGTAAAAAAGTGAAAAGAAGAAGCCAGGTACTCAAGGAATAATGAAGGAATGTGAAGTTACAAAAATCATGTCTTTTCATATGCAAAAAAACAAAAGGGCTCTCCTGAATATTGGCTAGTAGGATGTACAAATCTGACCAAACGGAGAGATGGAGAATTCATTTGGATTGTACAGCATTTTGATGATGTGGTACTACTTTGGTTATAAAAGCCTTGGCTTAAAGTGGAATGAATTTTTTTGTGTATAATTCAATGTAATTGCAGTTATGATCAGATGAGCTGAAATTTGGTATATATGTTCAGTCTACTGTGGATTATTACTATTCGTTTTTGATACAGTTTGATGATCGAAAGTATATTATTATTTATTAACGTCCACTTTTTGCAACTGAGGCTAATTGGGATGGGTTATCTACAGGTTACCACCCTTTTCTAGCCAGGGTGGTAGTTAATAAACAAAACTAATTAAGAGTTAAGAGTAAACTAAGTTAGAACCATAGTCTTGGGTTTTCCTTGATTTCTTCAGAACTATTGATGATGAATTATTGAAGTTTTTATATATGATGTGTCCCAATGACCCAAAACCAAATATCACATTAAATTTTAAAAAGTTTACAGTAACATAGTAAATAATTTATTTATGATTCCATTCATACACTTAATCAGTAAGGAAAGCATACTGAATAAAATATAAATGTTAATGCTTCTACCATTTTCATGAACCCGATAACTTAAAATTCTAAACATTACATACTCCAAAAACTGATTACTCCATTACCATTTAGTTGAAAATTTAAAAAAATATCTTGGTGGCTTACACAAGAAGATCTAAAAAACAATACAAAACCTGTTTAAAAAGATCGACTTTTTTTTTTTTTTTAAAATCTCCCAATTATAGGGAATTGGGTAATTCTGAGCTATTATCCGGTTAACTTCAATTCCCTCCATACTGTAATATTACATTAGTGTAGTGCTGAATATTAATATTCAGTCTTAATTATGTGTCGGAAAACGAAAATATATTAATAAACTTAATTTAGTAGTCGTCTGGCTCACTATCGGTATCTGGCTCATGAACGACGCGAGATAAATTTTGTAACACTAAAATTTCCAAAATACGCCATCGGTGGTTAAAACAGGTGGGGGTTTTCTTGTTCTAACTTTAGTATAAAACAAGAGTACATCACATTTTTAGGGCGATTGGTCAGATCTACAATGGCGAGGACGAGCAACCTCCGCCCCCCCCCCTCCTCGTCCCTAAAAATGTGATGCACTCTTGTTTTATACTAAAGTTAGAACAAGAAAACCCTCACCCTCGGTTTTAACCACCGATGGCGTATTTTGGAAATTTTAGTGTTACAAAATTTATCTCGCGTCGTTCATGAGCCAGATACCGATAGTGAGCCAGACGACTACTAAAGTAAGTTTATTAATATATTTTCGTTTTCCGACACATAATTAAGGCTGAATATTAATATTCAGCACTACACTAATGTAATATTACAGTATGGAGGGAATTGAAGTTAACCGGATAATAGCTCAGAATTACCGGGAATTGCTCATAACCAGTTGATTGGAAACACATTAAAATTTAAGGTAATAATTGGTTTTGGGCCACTGGGATATATTGTATGTCAAAATTTTAATATTTCATCATCAATGGTTTTCAAGAAATCAAGAAAAACCTAAGACAATGGTTCTAGCATGTCTTAATTTGTTTAATGTACTTTCAAACTGTTCCAGAAACTAACAGCAACAACCCAGAGTGAATAGATCATGTTACCAAATTTCTGGTCATCTGATCATAACTCAATTACACTGAATTGCTCTCAAACAAATTCTTTCCACTTGCCGCCAGGGCTTGCTTAACCAAAGCAATCAAATTAGTATCACAACATGCTCAATGCACTGGATCTTCTGTAGAACCACAACTACCTAATAGCATCAATAAAATATTTACAATAAAATAACTGAAGTATAATTTTATGCTGGGCATCTAAAAGACGCAAAGGAATGGGAATGGCAATGCCAGACATATCTCCCATTCTGCCCATGAAGGCATTATATTCATTGAACTGAATCTCAATTACTATATATTAAATTATATAGTAATTGAGGTTTGTCTTTATTATTGCTGTGTTGGTTGTGTACATTTCAAATTGGTCACAAATTAAAAATCCTGATGAGTCCACTGATCCATAGACCGCCTAGTAATGAATAGTGGTTTTTCAGGTTGACACTAGGTTTCAGGTAAGGTAAAGTCTCTTTTGTCACTACTGTTGTTCTGATTGAATAAAATTAAAGAAAAGATTCTGCAATATATTGTGAATCAACTATGTTCTTTGCAAGGATGCAGAGGGGGAGAGAAAAAAATCGTTCTATGCCATTCTAGCTAAGGCATGTTATGAAATTTTGAAGTATCATGTTCATATAATATTTTGTGATTTCTAAACTCATATAGACTAATAAGATATTTATAGCCACTTAGAGGATCGGTATAGACACAACATTTTCTCTCAAGGAAAGATGTTTATAACGGAACATCATATTTGTGACTGATTCACCAATCAAATAAATTATGTTTTGACTAGTCCTAGGCCTCACAAGCAAAAGCATTAATTTACAAACAGTGAAAGATATGACAATGAAACATGGACCTTAACAAAAGAAAATATTCAAAAGCCCGTCACGCAGGGGCTGCGTAAACTAAGCAGATTTCCCACGTGAAGTTTTACAATAGAGAAATTTCAGAATAGAGAGTCAAACAGTTACGGGAACGGCCCGAACTAGCTCTTGACGGAAACTCACGACTAGACCCGAAGTTAGCCGATCTCATCTCAGAAGCTGAAAACAGAAAAATGCAAATATCTCGGTTAATATTCAAGATACAGAATAAATGCATATAACATTATTTATAGTAAATTTAATTTGCAATAAGATTGAGTCTATATAATTTTTCGATCCGACTATAGTAACGGAGATATTTCGAATTTTCGAAAATCCTCCCCTCTAAACCCCCCCTCCCACTGGTCCGATTTCAGCCATTAACGAACTTGATCTTTATTTTTGCATAAAACGTTTAAATATCGAGTTTGGTAACGATCAAACAAAAATTGCGACCGCTAGAGCATTAACAGACAAATATATATATATATATATATATATATATATATATATATATATATAATTTGAACGGACCTCATTTTCATCATCTCCTGGGTAGGATCGATGGACATTTGAAGAAATTTTTCGAAACTCGCGTCATGAGTACGACCTCAATAGCTGATTTCCCTTAAGGGAAATCTGCTAACAGGAAAGTGTTACTGGTTTGAAAAAATATTCCTTTATAGAACAGCACAAATGGCACATCAGAAACTTATGAGTTACGTAGCAAACAGTTTAACTGCCCTATTAAGAAGGGAGAATACTAGAAAGTATAGAATAATGTAAATTCTGAGAGAGATTTTGTATATATTGCACTAAGATCTATTGAGGTAGCCTTAGGCAAAGAGTCAATAAATATGTCTTATTCCTTATGTTATTGCAATAGCAGCCACGATCTTTCATTGTTCTCTAACTATAGCCCTGTTATTTCAGGAACCATGGGAACCTGATAAGTTTGAATTCACTGATGCAGATTCTTTTGAAGCTCTTAAAGGGAAGAATAAAGCACTCTTAATTGAAATTATGGACCTGAGGCATAAACTTAAAGAAGCTTCTGCAGACTTAAAAGTAACAATGCGTTATATTTCTTTATCTCTTTGTTGCTTATACTTTTTTCTAGGAGTCGATTATCTTTAAAATTGTTACCTATTTTTTTTTAAAATATACTCTATAATAATTAATGGATAATGGTTTCTAAACAATTCTATAATAATTTAAGAGGTTAGTCATTCAATCGTTTCTGCATGGTGCTCTATAATAATAGGTAGTAATACACCTTAGATTGCTATAGAAGGAAGATGAGGAGTCTGGGAGGCTATTGATTTTATTATTTTCCAACTACCAATGAAATTTGTTTATGATTCAGTTAACAAAATCTTTTATTCTATTTCATTTTAATGGTAATTTAATTTAAAACATTGAAGGAACTTGTTCCATCACTGAGGAAATTAAGATATATTCTCAAGGAATCATATCGTAAGAATTTTGTATCTGTTTTGCCAATATTATGAAAAGTATTCCTTATTCTAATAAAACAGAAACAACACAAAATTTAATGATTGACTCAATAATATACACAATGATTGAATGCACCAAAAATACTTTGGTTTGGTTCCATTAAGTTAGTTATTGAGAATTGGAGATAAAGCCAATTTTCAATAGATTGTAACAGTAAAAGTAATATATTACCCATGTTGTTACATTTACGAAGAGGAAAGTATTTTTTATTTAATTACAAATATGAGTGACAATGTATAACAGAGGTCACTTAGTTGTGAAATAGGTGATAGCACTACCTATAAAGACTAACTCTGTATCTTGTTGATATGTAGCTCTGCTTGCATTTCGTCAATATCAATTGCTACTTCCTGGTTACAGGTATCAAGTGATGCAGTATGGATTTGTTTATTGTTATATAGCTCAGGCTCTTGTGGGTGAAAAATATAATAACATGCCAAATATTGAGGTTGTAATTTATAAATACATATCCACATGTGTTTCATCTTCAAGCTTGGCTACCGAGACTATATATTTTCCAATATATGACCAAGAAATTTCTTCAGTTTGGAAATTTAATTCAGTTTCATACAGTTGTAATTCTGAGAGTTAATCAAGGGGTTCTTTTCCTGAAAAGCAATATACATTTAGTTTTCTCAATAAAGAAACAAAAGTTACTTCTGGTCATCCATGTTGCAGAAAGATTTTATTAGCCTGAGTATATGATCTGGGTCATGATATTTCTGTGCTATCAGGAACCCTATATACTACTCTGGCCTAATATATTGTTGCGAAAATTAAATACATGAATAATCCTTCAGAGAGAGAGTCGGGTATTTGGGAAGTGCGATATAGATCAAAGAAGCCGACAGAGGGTCTAGGCCCTACGAGACCCGACAACGGAACGACCCAGCCAATTCCCCTTTGATGTATGCCGACGACCTATATAAAGAACCAGCCAGCCGTGAGCGAGGCAGTTTTATTCTCATCTGTCTTGATGCTCACATCAGTGCTACAGTGTGCCTTAGTGCCGTGCGGTAAAGTGTTTTTATAAGAAGAACAGTGTTGTGCCGTGACTGTAAGTAACAGTTTAGTGCCGTGTTTAAGACAGTGCAGTGCCGCAAAGTAAAGGACAGTGCAGTGCCGCTAAGTAAAGGACAGTGCAGTGCCGTCTTTCTGTGAATTTCAGTGACCGTGAGTGAATTATTGGACTGTGTAATCTGAAGAACAGTGACGCTATCAGTGTATACTGTGAGTAGTTATTAAGAATACTTACCAAGTGTATTGTGCATTGTGAAATAAATTGTGCAGTGATAAAAACTGTGAAACTTGCGAGTATTTAATTTTGCAATCCAAAAGAACTCTTATTAAAAATGTTTATTACTGGTTTTGGAAATAAAACGTAACAATATCATTTTTGCAGAAAATTCTTCAGGTAATTTCTTTACCTACCTCTGATAAACTATAAGATGAGCATTCTGGTGCTATTTCTGTTTATAGTCTAGTTAACTTTTCATATATGAAAAAAAGATGCCTACACCTTCCTGGTAGTGTATAAATGTATTTAATATTTTTTGTAGCATTGTGTCAACTAAAGTATAATAGGACAATGAAACAGGTAGTGAATAATATAGAAGTAAAAGTGATTTCGTACTATTATTGCTTGAAGTTCTATCAGACAAATAAATCTAATGTTATAAATCTTAAAAAAGGCATTTAAATCTAATCTTAAAAATAAAAATGAATTTACACAACCCTTAAAAATGGCCAAGATATTGTGTTAACATTTGATCTTTCAAGTGAAGTAATATGCCTACTTATGAATTCAATCTTTTGATTTATTTTTCAAGATTGTAAAAAATTTGTGTCACAGGTATTGAGAACAGAGAGAGTTAGTATACAGTCAACTGAAAAGAAGACACCATCTCCTCAACATAAAGAAGATCTTGTTCGAGAAGTAGAAGAAACTAAAGCACAACTTCGAGAACTCAGATTAGACCTCCACTCACTATTGGATGAGAAAGAGGAGCTTGTGACAGAGCGTGATGCTTACAGGTGTAAAGTTCATCGTCTCAATCATGAACTGGCTAACATGTTGAAAGCCTCCAGTCCTGTTGATATTGATGCCATTTTGATGGAGAATAAGTGAGGGTTCAATTGATTAAATTAGTGTTAATTTTATTTCTTATATTTATAAATATTTAAAAAACTTAGTATATTGGAAATTGTGCGTACTCTGTTGAGTATTTTTTAATATTAAAATCTTGGGTGCCAAAGATGGTTGTCCACTCCTTTACGACCGTCAGTTGTTGTGCTGATCAGGGCCTTGTATTTTGAGAAGCTTGCACAAACACACACGCACACACATGGGTATTTAGTACTTCAGTAATAGTATCTGCAGTGTTTATCCACTGATTAATACCCTTCCAGAAATGGATGGATTATTCATTTGGAATGTCGTCTTCGAGTTTTAGCAGATTTCCCTTAAGGTAAGTCAGCTATTGAGGTCGTACTCATGATGGGATTTTCAAAATATTTCTGAAGTCCGTTCAAAATTTTATATCTATATATAGACAAGTGTGTGTGTGTATATAAATAATTTGTCTGTTAACTCTCTAACAGTCACAATTGTTGTTGTATTGTTACCAAACTCAATATTTATTTTAACTCAAACTCAATATTTGTTTTATGTAAAAAGAAAGATCAAGTTCTTTAATGGCAGAAATCAAAGCAGTGGGAGAGGGGATTTAGAAAATTCTAAATATCTCTGTTATTATACATCAGATATGACCATGAAAAAATAGGACCAATCTTATTGAAAATCTAATGTTCTATGAATGTTGTTTCTTCATTATCTTGCTTATTAACCGAGATATTTGCATTTTACAGTTTTCAGCCTTCTGAAACCCCCCCCCCATTCCTGCTCTTGTCATATTAACAATAGGCTGTTATATCATGAACCACTTTATTCTAAGCTTAAGTACCAAATATTGTTTTCATTGAACTTTTATTTTGTGAGATACATGCAAATACGTTATCTGATGACATTATCAACTAAGATTTTTCGTTCTTTACTCGAAAATGTTTATTTGATCTCTACCATACTCAATATTTAACCGTTTCAGTTCAGGCTAAAGATCATATTTGGATTTGGGGGTTAAGAGTGGTGGGAGGATTCGAAAATTCAAAATGTCTCCGGTATTATGACTTGGATCGTAAAAGGTTATAGAACCAATCATGATAAAATATCAATGCTCTACAATTGTTCTTCTCTGCATTTTTTGTAACTCAAATATTAAGGGAGTTATTTGTACTTTCTTGTTTTTCTACCTTCAGTAACCCCCCACTGCCCCCTTCTACTCATCGGTTTTTTACTTATAAATAGAGAATATTTTTTACTTATAAATAGAGAATAGAAATGATGAGATCACAAGCGTGTCATAACAACACATGGGAAATCTGCTTAGTTTATGCAGCCCCTGTGTGACGGACTTTTATTCATATGTATAGGCTGAATATCAGCAGCAGCGCCTCATTTGGAGTTATCTCAAGCAAATTGAAATTTCATATACAGTGAAGTTAAAATTAAACGGTCATTCATTATCCAGAAGTTTTATGTAAATACTTTAAGAATGCTTTTTGGAAAGGTGAAATGATGTAATTGTTTGTGTTAGTGTTTTTGATCATGAATCACATTATTTTTCAAGAAGATTATTTGGAGAAAGTAAAGAGTTTAGGGGATGATTGTATGTGTTTGTGAGGAGGGAAGTTACTCTATAGTTTATTGATGTATCCTTACACTCGTACTTGTTCCACTTCTAGGTTCACAAAGGAAAGGTTGGAATTTACTACAGAAGAAATGGAATTAGTCCGATCAACAATGAACAAATATAAGGTATTTGGATTTTAGTTTTTTAAAATAATATTTGATCAACAAAGGCAACATTTTTCTTCAACAATCCCATAGTAACAGAAATAAACTTAGGTTGCCTCTGGCATTTAGTGGGTATAGTAGTCAATACACTAAAAATTCTAAATAAATTTTTATTACTTTTAAAAATTCATTATAATGTTTTTGTTCCTGGCATTTAAACAGGGTTGATCTTGAAGTCTTATTAGCTCCCTGAAAAGCTAAGGACTTGACCAGTCACAAACTTGGAACATTCAACTTTAAACTATCATTCATTTAGTTAGATCTGCAGTAGCATATCATTACAAAAGGAATTTGTGTGTGTGTGTGTGTGTATATATATACTAGTGAATCCGACAGACGTTGTCCTGCATGATATTTCAAGCAATTAGGATATTAAATTTAATAATAGTATCTTTAATACAAAAGCTACTTTTAATAACACAAAAAACAACTTTTGTTGTGTGCACGTTTACCTAAAAACAAATGAAATATCGCGAATAATTTATTTAGGCCTCCCTTATAACCCCCACTCCCGTTCGAACCTAAAAAATTGTTGGCTCTTAATTTCATTTTTAGTGTATATCTCGTTTATACTTTGTTATATGACAAAAGTGAATATAACAAAAGTTACTCTAAATAACGAAATAAACAACTTTTATCCTGTGCATATAGGAAATGAAATATCACTATTTTTTATTTTAGGCCTCCCTTATAATCCCCACTCCTGCTCCATCTGCCGGGCTGATTTGTGAATCTAAACCATCCAGGGCATCATCCAAACGCATACAAAAAAATTCACCCAAATCAGTCCAGCCGTTTAGGAGGAGTTCAGTGATATATACAGGACAATAGAATTATGTATATAAAGATATACAAATTTAAAATACTTGTAATTTTGTTAAATATTGTTTAACAAGTTTCATAATTGGAAAAAAATAAAAGTAAAATAACTTTTCTTGCTGAATCTAGTAATGTAAAACAATTTTTAATTTATCAAAATGTCAGTGTCACTCATCCCTGATTCAGGTTGATAAAGATAGAGATATTGGCTGCCAGACTACTGAGAAGACTTTTCCTGATGAATTTTCTACTGTTTGTTTCAAAACTTCCGATTATTTTGTAAGATAAATTCCTTTCTTTTCCCATCCATATTTATTTTCTTTCTTATATCCTCAACTTTATTTTATTTGTTTTAATTTGTATGCCGGCTTTGCTTGCTTGTAATTATACTTGTTTATAACTTGGCTTATATACAGTGTTTCAAGCTCCCTGATCAACGCTCTTTTTTTTAAGAGTTTGGTCAATTTCAAAATGAAACTTGGTGAACTTGATCGAGGAATGATCTGGTAGGAGTTGTGGAGAATGAAGTTTGTTTTGAGCTGAATTTGACTTTCTAACTTCTTTTATTTCATTTAATACTTTTCCCCAAATATGTTTTGACCATGATCAATTCCACGACAAAAAAACTAAGTCCCAGTCACTATTCGCCTGAAAGCTATCAGCTGTTCCTACCAAGCAGGTAAACTTAGCGATGGCAGAAGCAGAACCCGTCGCTAATAACTCTCACTATTTTGTTCTTTACATTTACTTTCGACTTTTCAATCTATTTTTGAGCAAGCCTTACAAAAAAAAAAAAATCTTTTTTCACACAGGTATTCATTATATCTTTATAATGAATACCTGTGTGAAAAAAGATTTTTTTTTTTTAAGGCTTGCTCAAAAATAGATTGAAAAGTCGAAAGTAAATGTAAAGAACAAAATAGTGAGAGTTATTAGCAACGGGTTCTGCTTCTGCCATCGCTAAGTTTACCTGCTTGGTAGGAACAGCTGATAGCTTTCAGGCGAATAGTGACTGGGACTTAGTTTTTTTGTCGTGGAATTGATCATGGTCAAAACATAATTGCCAATCTCTGCTTTTACTCTGACGGCGTAATGCTGGAGTTGGTATCCTGTCCGATAGTCGCCTGGTCTCCAGTGGGGCAACTCGCTCGGTGAGAGAGACTGGAAAGCTTTAACGCTACCATCTCCCAGACTCTAGGTTCGCTGACCTCCACGATACGATTGCTATGTTGCTGAGCTTTGTGAGGTCATGTACTCCGTAGCTTCCTGCATGGAGTTGGGCAATTATCCCTTGAGCCAAATAGATTTAAGGAGCTCGTTCGTTACCATGGTGCCACTGAGCTGCTGGAGCTCATGCAGGAAATGTGATGGTCGGCGGTCTCTGTGGCATTGATCTTTGAGGAGTTTCCTGCCCTGCAGATTATTTGACTCCCCGAAGCCCTTCATGACATTTGTTAAGAATCTCATAAGGGTTTTCATCAGGGGGATTATGGACCAGATCAATTATATCTCGTATAACCTCCTGATCAAGATGCAAAACTACCAGGCAGAATTTTTTTAGAGAGCTGCCGACATTGGAGAAAAAACATTGGGATCACTTTTAAAAAAATTTGCCAGCTGGATCTTAATTGTGACTGTAGAAGCTGCTTCCACAGACTCTGGGGGTTGTGGACTGGAGTCTTGTTCTCATCATCATTTCCCATGGTGAATAATTCAAATAAATTGCTCAATTGCTAAATACATAAATATCACATCAGGCTTCACCAATGTAAAAGGTGTGAGATAATACAGAAGGCTGGATCACGGCACTTCAGACTCCTTAACTCACTGTGCACAAAAATGCATTATATCAAACACATGATAACACAACCCGAATGCCATAATGCTACACTAGTTAACCTTGCCAATCAACTCCTCTATAACAACAAGGTCCCTCACAAACGCAGGGCAGTAAAGATAAGACGAACTTCCAAGGTTATTTATTATGTTCTGGGAGCACCGCACTGGTACAGTCTTTTGAAGTTCTAGGCAAAATGACAGGCTAGATGTTCAAACCTTATCATGGTCGTCATTAGTTAAAATTTTTATTAGGGCCTCATGTTTAAGAAAATTTTTGATACAAGGTATTTTTTTAAACAATGCTTCTTTCTGAAGATTAAAAATTAGTTTTAAGAATTAAAAATCAGTTTGAAACAGGGATGGTTTATTGCAGGTTTTGGCGAATTGCATCTTCAGGAAATCAAAATAATCACCAATATAAAATTATAATTTGTTTTTCTCTGAGAATCTTCATTAAATGCCTTTCCATTGGAAATTCCTGAGTTATGTGAGCTGAAAAAAAAAACTGGAAGAGGTTAGAAAGTCAACTCCTGCTCCAAAACAAACTTCATTCTCCATAACTAAAGCCTAGCAAGTTGTTTTTTCCCAAAATTTACATAGCACTTTAATGAATTTGATGTTGCATTACATGTTCCATTTATAAATAACCTTTAATTTTATATTTTTGGTTATTCCAGCATAATACTCATTTAGAATATCACTTATCACTTGTTAAAAGTAGAGTTTTATTCTTTTATTCAGTTTTCGGTCCCTGTGTGGTCTGGTATTTTTATCGTTGACTCCATTATAGTTTTAGAATAACATTAACATCTCTTGAAGTTGAGGCACTAAACATTTTGTAAGATGAATTATGTTAATAAAATTATATTTGAGAGTCATTTTGAGCATATTTCGATCATCCCATAAAGCCCACTTAAGCTAAGGCTATTATATATATATATATATATATATATATATATATATATATATATATAGTAATGCTAAAAAAATTGTGCATAATGAACAGACAACATAGAGGTTTTAATATGTAAAAAGAGAAAGGAATTTTGATTTGAATTTCCTCAATCTTATAAAATTGATGTTTTTATCAGGCAGCACATATTGTTATTGCTGGTGTTCTATGGGTGAAAGTAATAAAAGACATATTGTGCTGTAGATAGGTATATTTTTGGTACTACACAAAAAATAAATAATTCCAAGTATACAAGGAAAAATCATAGATCGTGTAACCTGTGGATAGCCTTCAAGTAGATATTTCTGGGGTTGAAAAGTTGAATTCTCATATAACCTATATTGTAGTATACCTTTGCATAGTTAACTCTCAAATATAAAAATCCTTAAAGCCATATTTTACGTCATATCATACGTGGTTAAACGTTAAATGTTTTGGCATATTTGTAAGTAGGTGAGCAATATGAGAAGCACATTGTTATCAATGAAGAAAGACTTCATTATTTACCAAAATTATAATTACATTGTATGAACATGAAATTTTATCTTTCAATTAATTTCACAATGTATGAGAACATTTTATAATTTTAATTCTAAACTATTTATTTTTAAGGGAATTCTTGAGAGGCTTAAAGTGAAGGGTTCTGAATTTCTTAAGCGAAGGGGAACTACTGGTGTTCGAGTGATTACAAATAAACAAGGTATTATTTTAAGCTTATTTGTGGTTATTTAATTTTTACGTCTTGTTTTGCATTCAACAAGTTTGCTATTCAATCATTAAAGTTTCTATTATTTAAACTGTGTTTACGTTCCTTTGAAATCTTCTTAGACTAGATTTTCATGGACAATCAATTAAACGGTTCTTTCATTGTGTAGTTACACTCAGTTGTGTATCGTATAGTATTTGTTGTAAAACTAAATAACACAACTACTTGGCTTAAGCCAGTTAACTAAATAGACTAATACATAACATTTACGTCTTCTGAAATATTTACAACCACATTATACATCGAACAATTAACAATTTGCAATTTACTATAAATAACTATTACTAAAGTACTTAACTAAACCAAAGTACGTAGTACAAATCCTAAATAATATTATACAAATAATAAATATAATTTTTAATATATTTACAAATTGCCTTTTTTTACTAGATTTTTTTTTTAAAAAAAGTTTTAATTATGTATATTTTTATATACATTATACATACACATTCCAACAATTTACAATTTGCAACTAACAGTAAATAGTTTAAGAAAATACTGAACTTTATATACTAATCCTAAATCATACAGTTTTATTTATATACAAAAGTTTTACTTGTGATACTATACATAATAAAGGATGTAAAATATGTATTTAAAATGTTAAATGATATGTTTTCGGCAAATATGGACATAACAAAAGTAGTTTATTTTGTTATTTAGAGTAACTTTTGTTATATACACTTTCGTCGTATTCCGAAGTATAAATGCGTATACGCTAAAAATTATAGAGGGAGTCAACAATATTATTTGGCAAAAAGACTCAACCGAACTAAATAAAACTCGGTATGTGTATTAGCACTGACGCCTTAATTATTACAAGACATACCAACATTTCTAGGGATGGGCAGGAGTGGGGGTTATAAGGGAGGCCTGAAATTAAAAATAACGGTATTTCGTTTTCTACTGGTTTTACTGTAAATATGCACATGGCAAAAGTAGTTTATTCTGTTATTTAAAGTAACTTTTGTTCTATTCACTTTTATCGAATAACAAAGTATAAATGAGATATACATTAAAAACTAAAGTGGAAGCCAGTAATTTTGTTGGGCACTAAAGATTGAACCGAACTTAACAAAACTCGGTATGTGAATTAGTATTAATTCTTCCTTGATTATAAGCTATATACAAATTTTTATGTCGAACCGGGAGTGGGGGTTATAAGGAGAGGCCTAAAATGAAAAATTGTGATATTTCGTTTCCTGTTAGGTTCTCGGTAAACATGCATATAACAAAAGTTGTTTATTTTGTTGTTAGTGTAACTTTTGTTGCATTCACTTTTTTCGTAAAATGAAGTAAACACGGGATATACACTAAAACTATAGTGGGAGTCTTTAATTTCATTAGTGCTTATTTAAGTGATTTTAATGAATCCATATTATGACAAATGATTTTATGTTTTAGTCACATATGATAACTCTAAATATGATTCGGATTAGTGAGGTTATATATATATCTGTCACCCCCTTCTCATTTATTTATTTTTCCTTAACTTTGTTTTTTATTTCCAATACAAATGTAAACTATAAGAACATTTCCGTTATTTAATTTGTATAATGTATTATTTAAACAAAATCATGCTGAATTGGCAAAAGGAGTGATAGCGGAAGTTATAGGGATCAAACTCTTTGCTTCTACTAATATATTATCTTATTTCTAATATCTTAATGTATTTGAAACAAATATTATGTACCATCATAACAATTAGATGTTAATGGTAATATCATTATGACAAAAGACAATATGCATATAAACTCGATATGATTGTTTAAATATTACTTAGATTGCAGGAAGTTCTACGATCTCTTCCCCTCACCTAGCTTTTTGAATTAAATTATTTTTAGGGTACCACTATAATTTTAATTCCATCAGGTAGATAAATTATTAAAATAATATTTTGGATCAATAATTTAAAGAAATCGATGTTGATGCGGAAGCGGAAGTCGAAGGGAGGCTAAAGACGTTAATTGAGTTTCTTATTTCCTATAAAATGCTGGCATTACTGGAAGTGATTTCCACTGATTGTGACATTTACTATTACGAATATAATCTTATGTACAAAACTATGCTAAAACTATATGTGCTCGGATTGGCTTTAACAGGAAATATGTTCATTATAGATATTATTTAATTGTAATAAATGCTATCCATGTTTATGGTGTGGATTATTCAAAAACAGTGAGTCACAAAAAGTGGAGAGAAATAGATTAGGAACATATTTTCATTTATTCTTCATTACTAAAATTTCTATTCTACTAGTCCCAAAAGTTACCCTTTAGGATTAGCTAATTCGGAAAAACAATGTCGTGGAGGGAAGTGTAATTGTATACATTGAAGTCTTGCTATAAAAATACCATATAAGTGAGTCGACAAAGATTTCCCGGGCATCGCCGGGTACCTTAGCTAGTATATATATGTATGTATATATATATATATATATATATATATATATATATATATATATATATATATATAGGTCTCTTTTATGAGTTCAATTATAGCATCTGCTATAATTACAGCTGAATCCTGTAACATTTCATGGTACATTTAGTTTTGAAAAACGGCTGTCATATTTTCAGCATTCTTCTATTATATGTTTTACAGACAGAGGTGCTTGACAATGTTCACATTCTGGATGGGATTCTTTTGTTATTAGATGTGCACTAGTGTGGTTTGTATACCTATTCAAAGTCTAGCTATCTAGCTATTAGTTGCCTCTTCCTTCCGGTTGCCCCTAAATGTGCTGCTCCACTTAATTCTTGATGGCTTCATAGATTTAAGTTGAAATCTTTTTCTGTTTATAAATATAAAATTTATGGAATGTCTTTTTCTCTGCATCAATAGAAATAAATACATTTTGTTAAAATTAAATTATCCATGCTAGTGACCTCATACTCACAATTTATTTGTAAATTTCTTAGAAATAATTTTCCTATTTTTCAGTCCGTGAGCTACTTGGGAAAGAAGAGGCTTTTTGGGAAATGGCTATGACGAACAAAGAAGCAACTGTATCTGACCTTCGGGCACTATGTACAACACTTGTTGATACACTCCAGGATAAAACTATTCGTTTAACTCATCAGAAGAAAGTATCTAGGTTTGTCCATTACTAATTACATGAAATTATATAACTCTCTCTCTCTCTCTCTCTCTCTCTCTCTCTCTCTCTCTATATATATATATATATATATATATATATATATATATATATATATATATATATACTAGCTCAGATACCCGGCTTCGCTCGGGAATTCATTTGAGGCTGAATGGTGATGGTATATTTTTGGCAAGGCTTTACTTTGCACAATATTTTGAAATTTACCCGTTCCAGTTTTGGGGATTAATACCCGTTATTGGCATTTGTTAATAATAAAATTATTTTTTTATGTAAGACTTCACTGTCCTGCATATTGTCATATTTCCCGTCTCCTGTGCATTATGCATAGATTTGAATTATTAAGGAGAAAATATTGACATACATTTGAATTAGTTTTTTCAGGTCAGGTACCTGGTAGTTCATATCGAAAAGAAGTGTTAAGCAAATTTCTCTAAATAACAAAATAAACAACTTTTGTTATGTTCATATTTGCCGAAAATGCGATAAGAAACGAAATATCACTATTTTTAATTTCAGGCCTCCCTTATAACCCCCACTCCTGCCCGTCCCTAGAAATGCTAGTATAGCTTATTATAATGAAGGCGTTAGTACTAATTCACATACCGAGTTTGGTTTAATTCGGTTGAGTCTTTAGTGCCAAGTAAAATTGTGGACTCCCGCTATAGCTTATAGCGTATAACTCATTTATGCTTCCGTATACGGCAAAAGTGCATATAACAAAAGTTACTCTAAATAACAAAATAAACAAAATTTGTTATGTGCATATTTGCTGAAAAAGCAATAGGAAACGAAATATCGCTATTTTTAATTTCAGGCCTCCCTTATAACCCCCACTCCTGCCGTCCCTAGAAATGTTAGTATGGCTTATTATAAGGAAATTGTTAGTATTAATTCACATAGCGAGTTTCATAAAATTCGGTTCAGCCGTTTATGCGTGAAAAGGTAACAAACAAATAAACATGCAAATAAACAAACAGACACGAAAGAAACAAAATGTAGTTATGGTGTCTATGACATGTGAAACGAAAAGTTATCGTGAAATTTCGCGAAAAAAATCAATGTACAGACAGAGGTTACAATTTTATATATATATATATATATATATATATATATATATATATATATATAGATATATATATAAACACACACACACAGATATATATATATATATATATATATATATATATATAGTAGTAATAAAACACATACATAAAATTGTAACCTCTGTCTGCACATTGAATTTTTTCTCAAAATTTCATGATACTTGGAATTGAAGCGATATCATCAATTTTTGGCTTTGGTGTCTGTTTTTTTGTTTGTTACCTTTTCAGGCCTCAACTTCTGAACCAAATTTTATGAAATTTGGTACATATTTTACTCCTCACCCAACATAGATTTAGCCTATACTAATATTCTGAAAGACTAATTGGAGTGGCAGTTGTAATGGAGATCTCAGATGAAAAGTCATTGTTTTGTTTCCTATTTTTTTTTTTTGACAAGCGTCCACATAATAAACGTTTATCTTGTTATTCAGAATAAATTTTGTTACATTCACTTTTGTCGTATAACAAAGAATAAATAAGATATACACTAAAAACTATATCAGGAGTCAACAATTTTATTGGGCACACACATTTGTGCCGAATTAAACAAGACTCAGTATGTGTTTTAGCATTAACTACTCCTAGATTATAAGCTATATTAACATTTCTGGGTATGAACAGGAGTAGGAGTAGTAAGGGAGGGGAATGAAATATCACATTTGGTTTCATATTTGTTTTCTGCAAAAATGCCCTAACAAAAGTTTTTTATTTTCTTATTTAGACTAACTTTTATTATATAAGTTTCAATCAATGCTCAATATGCACAATATGCGGGAGTGGAAGTTGTGGGAAAACAAACCCAGGGCTGACTCTGGTCACACTAGCTGGCTTGTATCGGTAGGTAGATGATGTTTAATAATGATGAATACTGTCAATGATCATTATGTATTGTTTTAACAATGAACAGATATTGCTTAGGAAGTGATTTTATTTTAATTATTTATTTATATTTGGTTTTCAAATTCATTCTGTAAAATGGATGGACATGTGAAAAAGACTGAATCATGATGAAGAGCTTTGACACTGTGACATTTTCTTTCTTCCTCTATGGTGTCATTAGTGAACTCATTGCTACTTAGGAATAGAGATGATGCAAGAATAGGTTCTTCCATTACATTCAGTCAATACATACAATATTCGGCTGGGAAATAATGTCTTCAACTCTAAAAATTTGAAAAAAACAAAATATTTATTTGCATAGCAGTCAGAACAATAATACTTGTACATTAATACTTCAAAATATCATGACAATACATCATTGTCAGTGGAATTTCCAATATGACAAGACCACCTGAAAGACTTGATTAACAAGAGTGTTTAAAGCCATTTCTTAATTAAATGCTTCCAATGATTTCCTTTTCTGCCATGATCTTCTTTCACGGGGGACTTTAAAAAGGGAAATAAAATAAGTCTGTGGGAGCCAAAGAGGGAGAGGGGTGACTGGAGAGGTTTGCCACTTTAGATTCCAAGAAGTAGTTAGTTGGCAAAGATCAAGAGAGCTGGAACATCTTGATGACAAACACAAGAATTCTGGAATATTAAATTCATTGGTGATAACTTATATCACTATCAATTCCGACAATACAAATGTTGACCACTTTCTGGGCAGTCCATGTGATATCCTTAATTGGTCAATAGAAATACCCGAAACTAAACTTGTTGAAGTGAATATAAATTATTTTCACTTTCAACTGAAAGAATTTAGAAGAATCATTATTGTGCTGGTTGGTTCTGGGTAAGATTTTTCTGTTTCTCTATCTTAATAAAC
The DNA here is from genome assembly GCA_019009955.1 of Riptortus pedestris. Lineage (NCBI taxonomy): Eukaryota > Metazoa > Arthropoda > Insecta > Hemiptera > Alydidae > Riptortus > Riptortus pedestris. The sequence continues at coordinate 62,316,430 of CM032228.1, forward strand.
TTCTGTGTGGAAATATGAGTTTCAGAATGAATAAATGGTAACTGAATTCGAAGTTCTGTACTATTTCTTCTTTTGGGGCATCCTAAAGATATGGTTCCAATTGTTTTCCCTAATAACTCAGATTGGAGAGAGGGCATTTCATTGTATATAAATGTCATCCCACTCAAGATAATATATAGAGTAATGGAGAGCTTCTTTGAATAACTCTCATTCTGAAAAGGCCTTAGAAAGGATATTTTCAAATTAAAATGCCTTTTATGAATATACTTAAAATTGTATTCCTATTTGCTAATAATTTAGATCCTTCCATAACTATGGTGATTTCCCCACTCTTTACAATGGGTGCCTTTAATTAAATTCATTGTATTTTTATATTTTAATGGACGGGTTTTATAAAGTACTATAATAAAATATGAAAATAAATAGTACACTATAATTTATAAAAAACAAATATTTACACAATTCTAAAATAAATAAAAAGTCCGTCACGCAGGGGCTGCGTAAACTAAGCAGATTTCCCATGTGAAGTTATACAATAGAGAAACTTCAGAATAGGGAGTCGAACAGTTACGGGAATGGCTCGAACTAACTCTTGACGGAAACTCACGACTAGACCCGAAGTTAGCCGATCTCATCTCAGAAGCTGAAAACAGAAAAATGCACTCTCGGTTAATATTCAAGATACAGAATAAATGTATATAACATTATTTATAGTAAATTTAATTTGCAATAAGATTGATTCTATATAATTTTTCGATTCGACGTATTGTAACGGACATATTTTGAATTTTCGAAAATCCTCTCCTCTAAACCCCCCCTCCCACTGGTCCGATTTCAGCCATTAACGAACTTAATCTTTATTTTTACATAAAACGTTTAAATATCGAGTTTGGTAACGATCAAACGAAAATTGCGACCGCTAGAGCGTTAACAGACAAATATATATATATATATATATATATATATATATATATATATAATTTTGAACGGACCTCATTTTCGTCATCTCCTGGGTAGGATCGATGGACATTTGAAGTCGTTGAAGCACAGTTCACAAAAAACTACAGAGCAATAGTAAAGACAACCTGAGACTGCATTATTAATTTTCACACTATAATATAAGATAATTGTGAGGTTGCTCGCAGTGTAACCACTTTACAATTAGAGCGATTATTTTAATTTAAATAGTTTATGGCAACACTGTCGCTGGAACAAGGTAAGGCTAGAATGGGGAAGGTTAGAGTTTTTATTGTGCCTGGCTAAGCTGTTACAATATCAATAGTTTTCTTTCATTCAATACAATTTTTTTTTTTTTTTTTGCAGAATGCTTGATGAACAAGTAAAATATTTGGAAGGGCGTCTTAAGGATTTGGCAGTTCCTGCATATCCAAGCGAAATTCTCCTTGAAGGTTATTCTACCTCAGAAGTTGACACTCTTCCTCGACTTCAACTTGGTAAGAAAGGTTTTTTCATTTTTATTTTATAACTTCCCGTCCGATAAAAATATTTTATTTTAATTGAATCTTTAGTCTCATTCTTATACTCAATAATCAAAACTGATTTTTCCTGCTTAAAATATACAAATAAATTAGATAAACCAGGGCAGGCGAAAATAGAAGCAGACATACTTGTTAAGGAAGTTAGTATGACCTGTGATTTTTGGGGTTCTGAACCAGTTATTGTTTTTGTGGAGCCCTTCACACTACCATTCTTGATCCCTTTCGTAATATCCTGAGTATCATGAGAAACCAGCCCCTTCTAATAGTTTTATTCCATTAGTCTCTTTTACTTCCTTGACTAGCTTTTCCTGTGGTTAGGTCTGGTCCTCCAACGCTGCTCTGGTGAAATCTCAGAGATGTCTTCTCTGGTGACAAAATCCCTGGGAAACAGTGCCATTCTTTCAGCTGTTCGAATTATCTATAGTACAGTGTAGAGAAGGTTCAAAGGGGGCTCAGGTGAGAGACAGTGTTTTAGCAGATTTCCCTTAACACGTTCAATACGGCACGGGGTCAAATGACCCCGTACGTAACTGTCTCCCAGTACGGGTCGGTTTTGAAGATAAATGTTCAAAAAATACTTTGACGGTTTTTGCTTTGTACTAGTAAATATAATTAAAAATAGTACGTTTATGTATTTGAAATCCAAAAAATACGTCGTATATCATTAAAAAATGCACGGGGCTTTATGATCCCGTGCCGTCCTGGAGAGTGGTATTTGGGCTCCACTCCGGCACGGGCTCATATAGCCCCATGTTATTTCCCATGCTTTTCATCTGAACCGCTTGTTCTGTTATTTACATAAGCCTTGTAAATTAAATAATTTGCGTTTAATAAATTTTAAACGAGTCCCTCCTATTTCAGTTTACTTTTTGCTGTCGTTTTGAAACATTAATCTGTATAATGTGCAAATCACGTGGCCAATTAGTGGATTTAGCTTTATTAAAAAAGTGTTCCGAGTGTTACGAAAAACATTGTCCTCTAAAGAAGCAGACAACAAAGTCAAAAAAGTTAGAACGTATTATGAAGAGTGCAACATGAAGTCACTTTGTCTACAATGCTTCAACAACTGCCATAAATCTATGTCCTAACCATTGTGATAATGAAGAATTGTTCATTCTGATAATAATTATTTGTTTATTCATATTACAGTAGAACCCCTGTTAACCGGGGTAATGATGGGCATGGGTGTTCACGGATAATAGAAAACCCCGGATAATCGAATTACAATATTTTATTGCTTTAATGTGATAGGTAAGAACGTTAATTAAAAAACAAAACTCTGTAGAATGCCAGATTTATTAACGATCAAACGTTTTCTGTACATTAAAAATACATGTGAGTATAAATATACATATGTAGGTTTTACTATATATTGAATTTTCATTTAGAGAAAAAAATCAGTGATCTTAGTTTGTTTTTTATTAAGCATCTCTTTTCTAATATCACTTCTCATTGTTCGAAGCAAGATAATTCTGCTATAATCGGCGTTCTCTTGTTCAAAATAGTTTAATAGAAGTTCGGTTGCCTCCAATGCTTGGTTGTGTTTAATTTTCTTTATTTCCGAAAAAATAAGCGAATCTTCGTCCTCATCGCTCATATTTCCATAATCAGACTGCAACGAAGTCGATGGCTCGTCTTTTCTGTGAAGATCTGCTATTTCGTTATCAGTCAGCTGTTCGAATCCCTCTTCGTCTATTTCACTTTCCAGCCATTTTTTCATGTCATCTCTATCAACATGGATGAAATCTGGGAGAGCTTTGGCGATTTCGAGAAATGATTCTGTTTCAACTTCTTCTGAGGATTCCTGAACAAAATCTTCTTGTTCCAATATTTTGCCCCATGAAAGTTTCAATGTTGTTGGGGATAAGTTTGCCCAAGCTTCACAAACTGAAAAGATGGCGTCTTTTATGTTCCACTTTTTTACGATTTCTTTTAATGAGTCAGTACTATTATTCTCCTCAAGCAGAAATCTCAGGAATATTTTTTTATACCTTCTCTTTAAACTGGATATTACTCCTTGATCCATTGGCTGGATCAGAGATGTGACATTTGGTGGAAGATAATGAACAAAAATTTGTCCATCTTCGGTTGTCAAAGTAGACTCAGCTGGATGAGAAGGAGCATTGTCGAGTAATAAAACAGCTCTAATTGGTAGACCTTTCTGTTTTAAGTGGTGACTTACGGAAGGTACGAATTTGTCTTTAAACCATGATGAAAAGATCGTCTGATTCATCCAAGCTTTAGGATGGTTATAATAGTCACACGGAAGACTTCTTATTTCAGTCCCTCTGAATGATCGAGGTTTTTTCGCTTTCCCTATAACAGTTAATTTTAATTTATGATCTCCTGATGCATTACAACATGTCATAATTGTAAGCCGTTCTTTGCTGGATTTGTGACCAGGTGCATATTTTTCGGAATGAGCTGCTAAGGTTTTTGAAGGAAGCATTTTCCAAAACAAACCCGATTCATCCGCATTATAAATTTGATCAGGAGTTAAATCAAATTTTTTGACCAAACAGTTAAAATTTTCAATAAATAACGTGGCAGCAACATTATCACCGCTAAGACTCTCCCCTTGAATTGCCAACTGCCTGATACCGTGTCTTTTTTTGAATTTGTGGAGCCATCCTTGAGAAGCGGAGAATGGCTCCTCAATTTTTAAATTTTCATGAAACCATAAAGCTTTCTCACTCACCATTGGCCCAGAAATGGGAACTCCCTCGGCACGTCTTTGAATGAACCATTGATAGACGGCTTCATCTACGTCTTTTAATGTAGAAGTCTTCATAGTTTTCCGAGGAAACGTTGTTTGGGCTGACGACGATACGAAGCCGGAAATGTCTTTTTTCTTCTTCAAAATATCACGAACGGTTTGTTCGCCGATTCCGAATTCGGTGGATAATTTTTTAACACTTTCACCTTTTTCTACACGGTTTATAATGGCTAACTTCTGTTCGAGTGTTAACACAACACGTTTTCTTTTTTGCGACATTTTAGATTGAATTTAAAGGGAGACTAAAGCACAACTGACAAAGAATTTTGTTTGTAGGCAAACAGCAGAAGGGGCAGTATGGGTTTCATAGAAAGACTTGAAAACATTACCGTTCCTAGAATATGAATCAAACCACTAGTCACCCGAAATGCCGAAACATCTCATTCATTAAATTGTACCAAGTTGCCGTGTTTTTCCATTCTTTTTATTTTTTATTACATATTTAAGAACAATACATAGTTAAAAATTATTGTAATCATTAGAAATATTCTTACGTATTCATTTATTTTAAATATAAATTACACAAATAAAATAAATGGTGTAAGAATTAAAAAACACTTTATAACAAAAAAAAAAAAAATAAATAAAATAAAAAGCTACTCTGAACCCCGGTTAACTGGAATCCCGGTTAATAGAGCCACGGATAATGGGGGTCCTACTGTATTTCTTTATTATGTTTATTTTCCAATTATTTGTTTAAACTAAACTCCTAGTTCCTAGTTTGTTTTCTAATTTTATCTTTATAAACTAATAAATTTTAATTGTAATGTGTCGTAATTTAAAGTTAATTCATATTCACCCATTTTAATGTATAACAAAAATTAAATTCCTTCCTTGATCACCAAAATTATCACACAAAGGAGAAAAAAAGTTCCCAACAAGGTGAAAAATGTAAGGTAAATATTCATTTCTTAGTAATGTAACAAAAAATTGATGAAAACACGGCCTGCGACTGCCGTATATTTTTTGATGTCCTAAGTCTAAAAAAATGTTTGAATATTGCAATTTAGTTCATTTTTCGAGTGGTAGTAGGGCATTAAAAGGGGGCATAAGTACGGGGTCGATTGACCCCGTGCCGTACTTGTGGATAGTTGCACCACGGGGTCAATTGACCCCGTGTCGTACTTGTGGATAGACCACATTTTTGAAGTCCGTGCTGGACGTGTTAAAGGAAATCAGCTATTGAGGTCGTACTCATGACGCAATTTTCAAATTTTTCCTTCAAATGTCCATCAATCCTACCTAGTAGATGAAGAAAATGAGGTCTGTTCAAAACTGTATACAGATCTTTCTATCTATATATTTGTCTGTTACTGCTCTAGCAGTCACAATTTTTGTTTGATCATTACTAAACTCGATATTTAGTCGTTTTATGTAAAAAGAAAGATCAAGTTCGTCAACGGCTGAAATTGGACTAGGGGGAGGGGGGATTTATACAGGGAAGACTTTGCAAATTCGAAATATCTCAGTTACTATAAGTCGGATCGAAAAGGTGTATAGAATGAATCTTATTGCAAATTAAATTTACTATAGACATTTTTATATTCTCTATCTTGAGAATTAACCGAAATATTTGCATTTTTCAGTTTTCAGCCTTCAGTAAACCCCCACTTCTACTCATGTTACATAAATAATATTCTGTTATATAATAAACCACATTATTCAAAGCTTAAATATCAAATATTGTTTTCCAAAGGCCTTTATTATACGAGATAGATGCAAATATGTTCTTGTGACCCCCCAACCCCCGTGTTGAATTCTTGGACTTCTAAAATTTGATTGATTGATTGAGATAAAAATTATTCTGATTCATTATAAATGACAGTACTAGGCATAGTAAATGTTTTTCAATAAAATGAATATGTTACATTCTGATATGTTTCAGTTATTGTTTTTCTTTCCGGTGAGCCATTGGCAGTCCTGTTTGTTTATATTTGAGACGCTTCCTGCCAGCAGTGGAAACATTTCTTATTATCGTTTGTATGTATTCACTTAAATTCACAGTGGTGTTGTGTTAGCAGTAGGTTTATCTATTATTAATCTTCATGAGGGAAATCTGCTTAGTTTATGCAGCCCCTGTGTGACGGACCTTTACTGCTTGGGACCTTACAGGACACCAAAACTGATGAAAGCCCGGATTATCAAACCTTAACAAATCTCCCTTTCTCTGAGGATTGTTGTCCGATCTTGGTTGACCTTCAGATCCCGGCCCAGGATCTTCCTGCTCATCGCGTAAGGAATCTTTCTCAAGGTCTTCATGTCTTGGGCATTCGGATTATGGTTCCCAAGCTATCTTGATGGTCATTACTGATACAAGGTGTACTATCCCAAGAAATCATATTTCTTCTGCATTGGCTCCAACAATGAAGTCGGGTTTCTGCAGATTTCCTGTATGATTGTAAGTTTCCTGTAACACAATTTTTTGAAACAAATTTAGTCCTGTGTGTTAAATTTTAATTTTGTGCCATTTACTTTAAAGCTAATAGTAATTGTAGTCTTGGATTTATTTTAATTGAAAGCTGTTAATTTTTTCACTCTTAACATTCAATTATTTTGAATTTTTTTTCTGATTGGAATTTAATTCTGATTCATTAAAGCTATTTTAATTTGTATTTTTTTTAGATGAAATAGAGAAAAAAGAAACAAAGGAAGAGTCTGGTGACAAGGAAAGTGAAGATTCCTTACAAAAAACCATTATTGACAAGTGTAAGATAATCATTAATTGTTAGAAATGGAATTATACATAGTCTTGTCTAAAATTATATATAGTTGAGGTGTTGAGAATTTAAGGAGTGCAAATGGCTAAACATTTGTTTGAGCAAAGTTTACCTTTACCTTTTTGGTCTTCAAGAGTTTGAGCATAGGTAGAACTTTGATGATTGAGCTACAAATTATTCTTCAAGTACAATTTTATTTAACTATACAAATACCAACAAAACTTTTGTTTCATCCTCTTTATTTATATTCATTGTGTTCATTAAAATGTTGGTAGCCTTATCACAAATGTTAGAAAAAAAATTATATTTAAATTAGCCAATACATAGCTGAAGTTGATTGATTAAAATGATAAACAACAAATGCTTGAGTTGAATGGGTAGAAGGCACAAAAAATTTTAAAAGGAAAGAAAAAAAGTGAACAGTTGACTGGGTAGATATATCTGATCTATCAAAAATGTTCTAAACTAGGGATAAGCAACCTCTTAAATCAACGGGCCATTTTAGTGCACATAAAGTACCAATTATTAATAATTTACAAATCTTTGTTTATAATAAACATTAGAGTAAAAAACTATATAATTAAAAAAAAAGTAAAGTTTTCATATACAAATGTTAATGCAAAATAAAAACAAACAAGAAACGAACAGAAAAACGAATTTACTTGAAGTTTTTAATGAGACATTTAGCACAATTTTTTTTATAAAAGCTGATCAATATCACCCGGAATTGATGAAGTAGCTACATGTATGCAGCTTTTTAATCGTGCATCAATCTCTTCATCAGTGGTCATTTTTGTTTAATTTCATGGTCGGAAATAATTGCTCGCAGACATACGTACTTCCGAACAGAGACATCATTTGCTGTGTATTTTTCGTCAATGGAATCGGAAATATCTCAGGGCTGACATAATATTTATAAAAAATTTAGCTGTTTACTTAGCAAAATACATTTTTTAATAAATTGGTATTATGACTGCATGCCAATCACTTCTATTTGAAAGTCTTCAGGAACTGTATCCACATCAATAATATCATGGAAACCGCTGTCTTCTCAGCTTGAAACATTTGGAATCGTAATTGAAATTTGTTGATTAAAGTGTCTATATGTTGGGCGTATTTTTAAGAAGTAGTAACGTTTTCTTTTTCTAAATGTGGAAAGTGAGACATATTATTCTGCAAAAGATGATGTTCCCACAATTTTAATTTGAGCTCAAAGCCCTCATAGAATTGTGAATGAACTGTCCTTTTCCTTGAAGTTCCACATTGAGATGCTGAGTCATGTCGATAAGAAACCCAAAATCGCACATCCATTTTTTTATAACCAAAATGAGGAAAGGCCCTTCATATCCAACAACAATTGTATTTCGTTTTTTAAATTATATACTCTTTTTAGTATTGCACCTCTACTAAGCCAACTGATTTCGGTATTAAAAACCATGTTACCATATTCAGTTTCTAAACCTTTCAGGAATTCTTTATATTCACGGTGATTTAATGCATACGACTTTATAAAATTGATTAGTTCAATTATTGGTACTGTCACATTTGGCAAACTCAATCTTTTTGTGCACATATTTTCCTGGAATGCATTATTACAGTGTGAATTATGCAGTGGTTAACAAATATTTCCCTTCCTGTGACCTTCTTGAAGTAGCCTTCCCGATACTTCTACTTCCATGCTTGACATAGCTCCTGCTCCATCTGTCGATATACCAATAATCTTTTCTAATAAAATTGAAAAATTTTCTAACAATGACTTTAGTACATCGTACTTATCTATCCGGAGTTGTCCTGTTAAGTTTTTATATTGTTGTTCATGTTTTGTATTGTAATGCCTTTTTATGTTATATTCTTTTAATGTCGACACGATCTCTGAGCACATTAAGCATACAGCTTTATCTTTGACAAAAGTGAAAAAATAATCAAATTCCACTTTTCTAGGAATTGCCTATGCTCATCCGCACCTTCCATTTTTTCGTTTGCTTTTTCGACATGGTATTATGGATTTAAAATTTGAAAGTTAAAAAAATTTGACAACTTAATTTTGAATAAAAAAAACTCTAATATTACCTTTTTGACTATAATATTGCTCTCACGCCTTTGAAGAAACACAAGAACTGCTAAAATTTCTAGTTAACAGCTTACCAGTCTGACTGATAGTGTGACAGAAGGAAACACAAACAAGCCTGTATTACATGTTTGATGAAGTGGCCGACAAGTAAGTATCTCATCAAAAAAACACGCGCAGATTTTAGAAACGCTTGGTAGACCGCGTGTTGCTCATCCCTGTTCTAAACAGTTCAAAATGTGGCTATTGTAATTGTTATTACCTTGTGCTAGCTAATGTTTATTGGAAATATTTGTTCAAGCTATTCTGTAAATATCTTCTAATTGAGAGATTGCTATATTTTTAAGTTTTCTTAATTTTAATTACATTTTATTTAAGCTCAACATTATTTTATAGGGGACGACGATGAAAAACTGCCTGAAGAACTTGAAAAATTGGTGATTCAAGCTCTCCAAGAAGTCCAGGCTTCTGCATCACCTAATATTTAATTCCCATCAACGAGAGCAAATTACATATGTTTACTACTGAATTTGAATCTTATTTTATTACTACTATAAAAAAAAATAATAATAATTTTAATTTTTTATCTTGTATTGCTATACTTGATTCAAGTGAAATACTGTATTAGAAGGTTTTAGCAGATTTCCCTCATGGGAAATCAGCTATGAGGTCATCGTACTCATAATGCGATTTTTCTTCAAATGTCCATTGATCCGTTAACGAAAATGAGGTCCGGTCAAAACTGTATATACATATATATATATATATATATATATATATATATATATATATATATATATATATTTGTATTTGTCTGTTAACGCTCTAGCGGTCACAATTATTCTTTAATCGTTACGAAACTCGATATTTAGTTGTTTTATGTAAAATGAAAGATCAAGTTCGTTAACGGCTGAAATTGGAGCAGGGGGAGGGGGGTTTTAGAGGGGAAGATTTTCGAAAATTCCAAATATCTCCGTTACTATAAGTCGGATCGAAAAATTGTATAGAATCTATCTTATTGCAAATAAAATGTGATATAATTATTGTGATATATTGTCTATCTTGAATATTAACCGAGATATTTGCATGTTTCAGTTTTCAGCCTTCAGCGAACCCCCACTTCTACTCATGTTACATAAACAATACTCTATTATATAATAAACCACTTTATTCGAAGCTTAAATATCATATATTTTATTCAAGAGACCTTTATAATACGAGATACATGCAAATATGCCCTGTGCCTCCCCCCCCCCCCCCCCCGTCTTAAGGTCTTGGATTACTAAAATTTGATTGATTGAGATAACAATTATTCTGACTCATTATTAATTACAGTACTAGTTATAGTAAATAGTTCTCAATAAAATTAATATGTTATATTCTGATACACTTCAGTAATTGTTTTTCTTTCCGGTGAGAGAAAAACAATTCCAGAGAGAATTCTGGCCGATCTGTATGTTTCAAACACTTCCTGTTGGCGGGTTATTGAAATTGACTGAAACATTTCTTAGTTCCGTTTGTATTTATTCACGGTGGTGTTATGTTAACAGTATGTAGATTTATCGATTACTAAACTTCACGAGGGAGATCTGCTTAGTTTACGCAGCCCTTGCGTGACAGACTTTATTTTTCCCCATTCTCAATATTTATACAATTCTGCATAAGTCTTTTTCTTAGTTAAGTTGAGTTCTTTTATGTAGCATGTCATCAGTATTCAACATTTGCAAGTCTATTTTAATTCATTTTTTTTTATTTATCCCTATAATTTTAAGTAATTTTTCCTATTAGCTTTAATTTTATGTGCAATGAGTAGATTATTATTTTATTATAGATAATTAAATGCTAAAAATATTCAATTTATATTTGTTATTTCTATCTTAAAGTAATTATCTTTGTTGAGCTTATTGAAGATATGTCTAATAACTTTTTTTGTTTATTCTATAAACTGACTTATTGTTAGAAGCATTGTGAATTTCGAAGAAATTATCAGTTCACAATTGCTTAATTTTAGATTTTTTTATTTTTAATATTTTTTTTATGAGATAAAAAGTATTGACAGTTTAATTTGTCAATTTTTGTTTTTTTTTCTGGATTTTTATATGTATTTATGTTACTGTTATTAATATATGTTGCTGCAGGAAAATGAGATGTACATTTTTTCCTTTGATTTCTATTTTTATTGGATTCACTGTTTAAAATTCAAAGAGTTATATAAACCATCTACAAAATTTCATAATAAACATGAAGATAACTTATACAAATAGTTTTCCCAAATTATTACCTCAGTAGAAACTCACAGAAAGAAATTTGTATCCATAAGAGAGGGGAGGGCAAGGATTCCCCTCCCCCTTTATATGTTCTTATTTCAGCATATATAATTCATGTTGTATATCAATGTGACTGGAGCTATTATTATAATATACCCACATTTGGTTAACACAAATTTCGTTGTCTGCAATGAATGTATTCAAAGGAAAAAACTATCAACAGGGAGATTTCCTACGTGATGGAATGGCGTGGTGATCTCATCTCACCATCTATTCCATATTTTTCTTGTAGAGAGAATCATATATGAACACAGATATAAATTGAATTCTAAATGCATAGAGACTCAGTTTCACTAGTGGAAATTGGATGGGAACTATAAGTGGGGGTGAAGGCTCAAAACAAAAAAATATAAACAACTCGCTTAATATTTAAGTTGTGTGTTTAAGATGTTTAAAAGCAATAGTTGAAGGAAATTAAATTAACAACAAGATTGGTGATATAACATTTTTTGATCAACTATACGGTTCAAAGGAATGGAGATATTTTGAATTCTTGATTTCATCTCCTACATGCACACACAAACACACCAGTAACATGTACAATTTCCAGGCTATACTATTAAGTGAAAAGAGATTTGTCATAATAAATGACAAATATACAAAATGTTTTTAAAAGTCAAGAAGTTGTATGAGTCGCCGTTAGGAGCATTACATTAACAGCATTGTGATTAATAGATTTTTATATCTATTATTGTATATATTAAATGTCAAATGGAAGGATTTGAAGAAGAAAGATGCTGTGTGATCTAAAGAAATTTATTGTTCATGTAATAAACACATATGTTTCCATGGAAATCGAATATCTACAAAATATGTTCTGCTTGAAGTAGCAATGATACAAAGGTCGAAGCTTCGTCAGGTAGAACACTCTTGGTGATAAAATCCAGACTGGGCTGTCCTTCATCATCATATGTTTTATTCATGAAAAGCTCATCTCACATTTGCAGCAGGAAGGATGAAATTTTAACACGTTGTGAGCGCGACCCCAAATTCAAATTTCATGCTAATGGCGCAAAAAAAAATGTTTTTGTTTTCTTCATATTTTATTTCATTGAGAGATTTTATTTATCGGAAAAATAGAAAAAATAAAAATCTGGCTATTATTTTCCGAGAAAAAAAATTTAAAGTGAATTAATTTAAAATACTTACGTGAAATCTAAGAAATCCAAAACACGAACTTTTTTGTATTGAAAAAATTGTAAGCTCAAGGCGCAACTCTGTAATGAATTCCATGAAGAAACGAAGTAGAAGCTAAGTGGTGGGGGCTAGTAAAAGGGCTCCAAGATGAGTAAAAGTGCGTAGGAAGGTTGCCCGCCGGCGGGCAATGTGCCTGGGGGGAAAGTACTATTTGCCCGCCGGCGGGCACCTTAGCACTCCACGTGTTAAGCCTAGATTGTCGTTGAAGATCCTGTTTTCCATTTTTCCACCGAGGCAGAAAAAGTTGAAGATGATTTTTCAGTGTATATTAATTATTGTATATAATTATTAATTATTTAAATTCTAAGGTATGTTCATAATCACCATCTGTCCACAACTTTTTAGCCTGAGATATTTGTCTTCAAATATCCCTTGATATTTTTAATGTTATCACATTATATTGATATTTTTTGTTTATAAATAAATATCAATTCATCTGCGCTAAGAGTTCTCAAAATTCCTTTTAAATAAATCTTAATTAATTAAATAATCTGATGATAATTACAGTTACCAAGCATAGACTTGAGTATTCATGAATCATTTGATTTGATTAATTTATTTATTTATCTTGAGCTTCGCAGCTGTGGCGATGTTGCTCGGGGAAAAAAACTGTATAAAATTAAAAAAAAAAAAACAGAAAAAAAAAAACGAAACGAAACAAAATTAATTTAAACGAACATAAAACAACATAACAGAAATGTAACATGAAAAATAGAAAAGTAACAGGAAACAGAAATGGAACACAAAATAGAAAAACAAAAATAGAAATGGACCACAAAAACTGATTTGATTAATGATAATAATATTTTAAATGATTTATTAAATCCACTTCTTAAGTGCCTAGGGTTAGAATTTCTTAATAATTTAATTATTAATTTTTTGTACTATGAGCAAAAGCGAAGTACTTTGTTGGTCACATTAAGTGAACCTTTGTTTTTGTCTATGACATTTACTAGCTCTAGGACACAATAAAATACCTATAGCAAATAGTTGGATTTTCTTGTGGCACCTGTCTATTTGCATCTATTTGCAAACACTATTTTGCAGATTTTCCTTAGGGGGAAAAATTTGTTGAAATTAAAGGATGTACATTGTTTAAAATCTGGTATCCTCAACATCATTATGATTTTTCAAGTGACTTATGAATGGAATCTTGCAGAACTAATGTTTCATTGGGTTGACACACCACGAAATATATATGTGCTTCATTCTTATGTATTTTTCCCGCTCTTTTATTTAATGGGTAGATACAACACAAAAAGAGACAAGTTAAAAAGCATTTCACGTAAAACTGAAGTTCAATTTCATCTGAAATCCAACCAAGGGGAGGGGGGTTTAGAAGGGAAGAAAAAGAAAATTCGAAATATCTCTGTTACTATGAGCCGGATCAAAAAATGGTATATAAACAATCTTGTTACAAATGTAATGTTCTGTAAATGATATCATTTTTTTCTCTATCAAAAATTAAAAGATTTTTTTGCGTTTTTAAGTTTTCAGCCTTCAGTAAACCCCCATTTTTCATCATTGTGCTTTATGAATAAGCAAGTGTATAATGAAAGTCTTATTCCAAGCTTAAATGCCAATTGTTGTTTTTAACAGATCTTTACTCAGTGAGATACATGCAAATACATTGTGTGATGTCACTAATTAAGATTTTTTATAAATAGAGAATAAATGGTGAGATGAAATCAGTATTGTGTCATACCAGCATGTGTAAAATCTACTTAGTTTAGGCCATTTGTGACAGACTTTTTTTATTTTAGTACAATTAAGATTTTTGGATTAGACAATGATGGATTAGTTTTCTATAAACTGGGCCTTGTGCATCACTCACCACAGAGAAAGCAATAATTTTACTTTGGTGCCCGTGTATTAAACAATCTGTGTGTTTAATAAGACAGATTCTGTTATAGACGAAAGCCAAAGGCATCTATTGTACAAATACATTGTTTTCTTTTCCCTGTGTTGAATCATTCTTATAGGTATAGAAAAAATCTGCAAAATAACTTGGCTTTTAATTTTTTATTTTTTAAATTTACTTATTCATTCTAAAACTTAAAACTACAACTTCTTCTTCTCATCCCCTTTAAGAGGGTCTTCAACTTTTCCAGCAACAACAATGAAGTTATCAATCCTGTCTCGAAGAAAGTAGAGGAAAGGTCGCTGGGCAGTAAATTCAGCAACAGAACTGCGAAGATTTGTTGCTGTAAAATGGTAATAGAAATTATTAATTCATGGTAAAATGTTTTTTGATTAATTCATTTTAAGATATGGGAATTTAGTGTTTTTTTGTTTTTTATTGAGATAAAATGTTTATAAAAAATCTTACTCGTTAAGAAGTTGTAAGCTGAAGAGTCCTGGCTGACTTCAATTGTAACTAATTGGACTAGGTCATCGAGATATAGACCCTTTTCACCTGTTATTCCTGAGAGGTCTGCATTCTCTCCAAACACATCTTCCACTCCTTCCTGCAAAAAATATTTTAAGTCTATTTTTACTGATTAAAAAATTCACAAGGAATTGTTTTTTTGATTGAGAAAGTATTAATAAAAATTGAGTTTTAGAAAATCAGTTAAATTGTTACAATTACATAACAATTATATGACCTTCCCCTTCTGCTTTTCATTTTGGAAATTAAACCTGTTATTTTACATTAAAGAAAGTTCAAAGGAAATGAAAGTTTACATTTTGCTTTTTTTTTGAGGTGGGTAGAAGTGGTTAAAAACACGACATTCCTAAGCTTCAGTAGTAGATCCTTGGGTCTTCAAGGGCCTCTGTGCAACAGATTTCTTATATTTAGTGTATGCTGAAGAGGTCCTGGCTGACTTCAATTGTAACTAATTGGAATAGTGTGCATTGGCCCTTATGATTGATTTTTATCAGTAGCTGGCAAAGGGTTTATCTTAATAAAAACAAATTGCTTCCTTGTATTTGATTTTAGAAGAGATAGAAGTCCAATTTCAAAGCTCGGTGAACGCACAGCTAAATAAATGTGATGCATGGGTTCGAACTTGGAGCTTTTGGTATAGTAACCCAGTACTTACCATTAGACACTACCACTTCCATCCCCTCATTTTATAACACATTTAAATTTTTAACTTTTTTAATACATATTGTTAAATTCATAAACATATATATATATATATACTTACTCCATTCATTAACAAGAAAGAAAATAAATAAAACATACCTTGAGAAGAGCTGCTTTTGGCCTGGTGATACTGTAGTACCTAAACTTGGGTAGAGTGACTTTGACCTGCCTCTTGGTGAGTTGATTATCAATTTGATTTAAAGATAGCTTGGGTAACCTCTTAAGAAGAGAAGGTAATGATTCTCCACGATCTGGCAGGATTACGAGGAGACTGTACCTACCACCCTGAAAGAATAGAAGAATATTTTTAAATTAATCAGTATTTCATTCTGAATATTCTTACATCTGGGTCTCCAAATATGCATGGTAAAAATAATTTTGATAGAAAATGTGATATTCAAAGTGGACTAAATTATAGTAGATACTCATTTTGTTGTATGTATTTACTAAAAACAAAGTTGCAATAAAACTTCTTGGAAAGTATCACTGAGTTTGCTGATTGCTGTTAGTTGTTTTAGTCATTATATGTATTAGGCATACATATATTGATGTGCACTTAAAAAGAAAAGGATGATTTTAACCTATCAATCCCCATTCATAATGAAGGATTTCTTTAAAAGCTGTTAACGCTTTCTATATGTGGATACAAAGTGGTGCAATTAGTTCTCTGGTAAAAATATTGGCCATTTCTTTGAAAAGTACTAGGATATAAATTGTTTCTGGTAAATACATACTTTCTTTTTTTTTTAAATGTACTAATGTTATAACACGTCACAAATTTTCTAGTATAACATTAATATGTCTCTAATCCAGACATTATTGACTACTCATATATTATTTATATGACTGGATTTTTTCATTATATACTAACTGAAGTCCGATTTGACTTTATCTAAAATCTCAGTAATTATATAATATAATTTTTCTGAAATTTGGTTACCTCATATGGTATATTAATGGCTGAAGCTCTAAGCTGCCTTAGTCTGCCAAATTCAAACTCTCCTGTTGATTGAATGCTAGGAACTGACCTGGTAGTTCCATCAGGACATTCAAATTCAGACCCACCTTCAACATCTGAGAATGATCTTCCCCACCTTCCTCTGTAGTAAAGGGCATTGAATACTATCATGCGAGATTCAGGGGTAGTTGAGTTATCTAAAATGAAAATCTCACATTTAAAATTTGATATTTAATTATTATATAAATTATTTCATAGTATTTTGATTGTATGTCACTGTTTTGACTTGTGCGATTAAAAGTACTAAATATTATGCAGGTCATAGAAATCAAAAATTTTAAGTAATGGAATATAGTATTTTGAATACTTTTTTTTTCTGTTGGCATTGTAAACTTTGAAGATCTTTAGCCACCAGCTAAAGTTTTGAGATCAAGACAAACAAATGTTTTATGTTGACAAGAGTGGTCAAACTTGCATAAGACTTTCATTAACAAAGGACATGGAATGGGATGATTTCAAGAAGCAAGAGCTGCTCAAGCCAGGGGGTGAGCTCGCCTTCCTGGGAGTGTTGCTAGCTACCTGCCTTTGTGCAGATGGAATCTAGGTAAATGTACTGCCATACTGATAGAGTTGTCAGAATGTAAAAATACCTCATGTGAATTTTTCCCAGGCCCTCTAATAAAACTCCTGACTAAGCCATTACTTCAAAAATAAAATGTTGAAAGTTGTGAAATTTATTTTGACCTAAGGTCATCATTTCTCATGTCATATTAGGTAGTCTCTAATTAGGTGAAACCGGTAGAAAATAAATAAATATTATGCAGGAAAACTACATGTTTCTTATTCTTAGTGCTACATCAATTATTTATCATTAAACTTGACATCATCTAAATTAATAAATTTAGAATTTTTCCTGGTTATAAATAACATTTTAAATCTAAGTGGCCTTAAAAGTCACTCTCAGTAAAATTCATCTATATCCTAGTTTATTTATAAAAAAAAGAAAAGTATTTTGTAGAAAAAAGGGAGTCAACTATAATTATGTACAGATTTGTGCACTTGTCTTCATTTATGAGTGCTAATAGTATACATATATGTAAGATTATATTTTATTATAATTATTTTGTACCTTCACTGCTGGATAGCCTATTAGCAGATATAGCTGACATAATTTCCTTCTCAACACTCCTAGCGTTCCTTTCATTGCTTTCTGGCATTTTAGCCTTCTCTCCTTTCAGATCAACATTATCTAAAGGCTTGGTGTTATTTTGTTTCGCTGAAGTCGGCTGTTGCTCTTCCACTGTCTCTTCACTCTCATATCCTATACTCAGCTCAGGCTCACGGTCAATTTCCTTAACATCAGTGAAATAGTTTTCTCGAAGTACTTGCTTATAGGCATCCTCGGCTGTATAATTTTTGTAAATGTAGAACCAGTTTTTGAACTCTGGCTTGTTCACTTGATTTTTCTCCTACATAAAGAATAACTACATTAATTATTGTAGGGTATAATATGTATCATAATTGAAAATCCATTTTATTTTGTTCAAGCTTATTATACAGAAGCTTTTATTATTATTATTTACATTTGTTGAAAATGTGTTAGAAATACTTTTTATATTGTTTTTTTTTTTTTTTATTAATTTTATGTCACTTAGAAACAAAATCAAATCCACAATATTGCAATGCAGCTACAAGAAATATTTTTCATTTAAGAAGAATTCTATTTTTTATTTTGTGTTCCTGTCCTTAAACAGAAAATTCTTTTTGCCTCTGAATAATAATGAATTAGACAAATGAAGTTTTATAAATCAGAATATTTGTACAAAGTGTTATAGCCTACATCTGCCTTATATATATATATATATATATATATATATATATATATATAAACCGTTTATATAAACAATGAAACCCAGTGGTGATAATTTTAAAACTTCGAAAAGTCTATATTCTTGGCAAACTGGTCTAATTCTGTTATGAATTTAGAAAATAAAGCCTATTTTTAAGTTGGTCTTTGTTTATTGTTTAGAAATGATAAGCTACCTTTAAAGATGTGTCTTTAGATTTGATTGGCAATTTTGTTATTAATCAAGACCAGAACAAAATAATTGAAACTTAAAAAAAATTATTGTGTTATTACCTGCATAAGAGACAGAACTGACTTATAGTTAGATCTGAAAGCGTATGTGTCTTCGGGAAGATGTAAGAAGGATGTCAGTTGGTTCCTTGTTTTTCCTCTACTGCCCTCTGCTAAAAGGGCTAGGATAACAGAATATCCTAAAGGCGAGAAAACTAAGTTTGTACGGTTATCAGCATCAGTCTGAAAACATTCAAGAAAAAATATAAATCCCCTTAAAGTTTAATATGTAGTAAAAATTAAAAAAAAAAAAAAATGTTCATTGCAATTAAATTAATTTCTAAACTAGTTTTACAAGATAAGGATTTACTAAATTGGGGCTAAAATTCAATACATTATAAATTGTTTCTATACATTACTAATTAACCCTTTAATTGTCCAAAGCCACTATAGTAGCCTGCTTCAAGCCACTGTAGTGGTTTTGCGCAATTAAAGGGTTCATTTATATCATTTAGCTGTTTAAATTTAAAAATTAATTAAGCTAAAAATGAATAAATGTTTAGACTTTAATTTTCATATATAAGATTAGGAAATTCATATTTCAGATTAGTGATGCAAAGAGAATTATTTTATAACATAACTGAGAAAAAAATTACTCACTTGAAGAAGCGAGACTGAGAGATGGTTTGTTCCTTCAGTAAGAAAGCTGAGGCTTGGGCCTTCAGCTGTGGCCTGGGAAGTAGCTTCAGGCTCAGTTTTTGGTGGAGCCTCTCCTTCAGGTTTCGAAGATACTTCCTGTTCTACCACAGGAACCTCAGATTTAGTAGGTGTGTTGACTTCATCTTTGCCCGATGGTTGTATTGCAATTGCAAAACATTGAGAAGCAAGCCCCAAAACCAATAAGCCTGTTCAAAAAAAAAAGTCAGTCAATGACAATCATCAATCAAAGTAGTACAACAAGCTTCGCTGTTCTTAAAAATTACTGTTCTCTAAGAAAATAAGTAGTATTACTAATAAAAAAAAGTATCAGATTGTGCAATATTTATTGGAGATATGAAGACAGGAACGATTCAAAAAATATTTTTGAAAAACATGAAGTAATTTTTGGTGATAGCCTTTTGTGGACTTCAAGATAGAACCTCTTGCTCCAAAATTGTTTTCTCTAAAGTAATTATACAATGATTCATATATACAAAATATTCCTCATTCTGTACTCTGAAAGCTTGATTTTTACTTGTGCTGAACTGTACACTTCTTAGTTTCTGGTGCCTATATTGCAAGTGGACAGGTTTCAGGTTCGCTCCAATGCCTAAAACTGATTGATTCTAAATCCCATTCATTGAGGAACAGGAACAAGATATACTTTAAGTTTATTCCTTTGGTCTAGTCATGGGCAAACATTCATATTTGGAAAACCCTTAAGTTTCTTTATCAAATCACTGCCTTTACCCTTTAAAATAAGTGACAACTAGTCTTTGAATGATTTATAGAACAGCTTTTTCTGGATAAGTTTCATATTATTCAAAATTCGTTCCTAGTTATAATAAATTACTAGTGGCTACGTTTGAATTGACTTGATGGACTCTATGGTAACCAAGTATATTAAACCCAATGCTTAACAGACATAGCTAAGGAGAGCTTCAAAAATATTTTAAACACAGTAACCTAATCTATGCTTATTATAAATGGACAAGCTATTAAATATGAAATTCACTTCATTGAATAATAATATTTTCATGGTGAAAACATTATCTATTTAGTATTTTGACTATTTAAAGTTGTATAAAGTGAATGTTTGACTTATGTCCTTTTTTTTAAAAAAAAAGAAAAGTGAAAACATAAAAGAATGATTATAAAAAGTCCGTCACGCAGGGGCTGCCTAAACTAAGCAGATTTCCCACGTGAAGTTTTACAATAGAGAAATCTGCCTAATAACAACTGTAGTAGTAAGAAACCTCTAAACCTAAAAAACATTATTTAGGGCGTAATAACCCAGTAGTTTCTAGCCCAAAAAACAGTTAACCTAACCTCTAAACCTATTCACGAGGGACGATAGTTATAGAAACGGAGCTCTCGTCGGAAACTCCGAACAGCCTATTGGTGACCACACGCAGAATACAAATGCAAATATCTCGGTTAATATTCAAGATAGAGAATTAATGTATAGAACAATATTTATAGTAAATTTAATTTGCAATAAGATTGGTTCTATACAATCTTTTGATCCGACGTATAGTAACGGAGATATTTCGAATTTTCGAAAATCCTCCCCTCTAAACCCCCCCCTCCCACTGGTCCGATTTCAGCCGTTAACGAACTTGATCTTTCTTTTTACATAAAACGCTTAAATATGAAGTTTGGTAAGGATCAAAAAAAAAATTGCGACCGCTAGAGCGGTAACAGACAAATATATATATATATATATATATATATATATATATATATATATATATATATATATATATATACAGTTTTGAACGGACCTCATTTTCGTCATCTACTAGGTAGGATCGATGGACATTTGAAGAAAAATGTCGAAAATTCCGTCATGAGTACAACCTCAATAGCTGATTTCCCTTAAGGGAAATCTGCTAAAATCAATGGATGTATTAATATATATATCACAAAGTTATTATTTATAAAAGGATGAATATTAGGGCATTGAATTTAAAAACTGCCTGGCCAATCTGCAGTTATTTTAGTTCACTGACATTTTATTTGGTTCAAAATACAAAACAAAAAAAAAAGATTTTATTTGATACTATATCATGTCAATATTTTTTTACGAACACAGTGTATAAGAAATAAATGGTTATAAATCAACTATAACAAAATATAATTTATGACTCTAAAGGGTACTAAGAGTGAAATAAATAAAACTATGGAAGGATAAGGGCATTTGAGGTTTACACTATTGAGTAATTATCATTAAAATTGCAATAATTTAAATCAATTAAATTGATTTAAATCTCAATTAATATGTGGACATTTCAGGATTTTTATATATTAATATTTTAAGTAGTTTTTATAAAAGAAACAAATAGACGTAAATTATTATGCCCCTTCAATAGTGTCCCGCATTACGTTTAGGTAGAGTTGGACTAAACTACCAAGGCGCTAACAGTGTATAAATGCCATAAATAAGGAGCTTCCAAATGATCATACATTATTCATTGATGCCGAAAATAACAACAACAATATTATCAATATAGATACTACACAATCACCTAAGTACCATAGCTAATCAGTCCTTAAATAAAAAGTCTGTCACACAGTTTCGAATTGCTGGAATGACACACAGATGGGGTTATCTTTGAGTCACTCAAGCGACGTTGAAGTCATCAGAACACGCTTTCTTTAGATTTCTTCCATAGTAAGACCCCTATGTAAAAAAAATTCTAGAGCTGAGGGTTCAATTCTCGTCTAGACTAGTGACGCACTCGATAAAGATATTCCTTAGTCCCACAGGAACTAGGAAAGAGTTACGTCCCCTGGTCAAAAACATCATGGTAGAGTAAAACGAACGCTGATAATTAAAAGAATACCAAGACTCTTAAAGTGACATTCAAATGAGTCAGTAATGGGAGCTTATTGAAGGATGAAAACGAAATTCAGGATGAAAATAAATAAAATTCCAATTGGGGTTTGAACCCTGTGTCTCTAATCTTGTGAGTAACCCTTTGGATTGCTCCCATTCTCCAAAGATTACGAGTACTATGCTAATACGTATTGCTAGAAAATAAAAAATCTTTATATCAACAAGTGTACTACAACACTTTTCAACTTGATTGATAATATTTTTCGATCGAATGCATTTGAACGATGTCTTCCGACGAACTTGATCTTTCTTTTTACATAAAACGATTAAATATCGAGTTTGGTAACGATCAAACAAAAATTGCGACCGCTATAGCGTTAACAGACATCTCATTTTCGTCATCTCCTGGCGAAATCTACTAAAAATGGAAATCTGTGATGTTGTTGTTGTTGTATAGGGTTTAAGGGCGAAAAACTACCAGGTTATCATCGCCCTGTAATATTTATAATTCACATTTTGGTATCCTCATCCATATCGCCATTTTAACAATATAAACGAGGATACGAGCAATTGAACTTTAAATTTCTTTGTATAAACTCGTGTTTTTTACAAAATTAAACAATTTATCGAGTTCTTTTGGGTCATCTCCAAGGGCCACTTCTATACTATTGGAAATATTGTATTTGTTTCTAATATCTGTATACTTATGGCATTCCATTAATATGTGATATATAGTCAGTTCTGTGTTACATTTCTCACAAATCGGGAGTTGATCTTTTGTCATAAGATAGCCATGCGTAAGTCGTGTGTGCCCAATTCGGAGTCTTCCTAATACAACCTCATCTCTTCTGTTGTCTCTTGTCGAATATTTCCATGGACGGATGGTGGTTTTAATATTTTTTAATTTATTGTTCTGGGTTTCATTCCACATGTGTTGCCAGTTTTTATTAATTTCTTCTTTGAGTGGTTGGTAGAGTTCTGCAGATGTAATTTTTGTTGGGGTGATGGAGTCGAGTTGATGGGCTTCTCTGGCTGCTAAATCTGCTTTTTCGTTTCCATCTATTCCCACGTGGCTTGGAATCCACATGAAGTAGACGGCCCTTTTTAGCTCTCGGAGCATTTGTATTTGATTTTGTATTTTTTTTACTATTGGGTTGTTTGTGAATACATCTTTGATACTCAATAGGGCACTCAACGAGTCAGTGCAAATCAGGAATTTTTCTTGAGTTGAGTGGTTGCAAATGCAGTGATATAGAGCGAATTTAATTGCGAATAGTTCGGCGGAATAGATGCTGGTTAATTTGTTGAGTTTGAATTTTTGACAGGCATTTTCTTCGTAGTAGGTGCAGGAGGAAGACTCGGTAATTTTCGAACCATCAGTGTATATTATCTTTGGGTGTTGATATTTTTCTATTTTATTAATGAAAGCTTCCTTTATTTTCCAATAGTTGATCTCTTGAGACGATTTGTTTATGAGTTTGGTGGTTCCTGTATCTATAGATATTTCTTGAATTGTCCAAGGTGGAGTTGGGTCGAATTCATCAAGACTGTTTGAGTTTTGTAATAGTTTGTCTGTTATGTTATTCAGCCTAATTCCAATAGGTTTTGGTGTTGTGGGGTTTTGGTCGTATAGCCGTGAGTAGAGAGGGTGGAATATACTCTGAAATGTCGGGTGACCTCTCTGTGTCACTAGTTTGGATAAGTATTTAGCTGCCAGTTTTTGCCTTCTGAATGTCAATGGTGGAATTCCGGTTTCAGCACACAAGCTTATTGCTGGGCTAGAGCGGAAGGCTCCTATGGATAAACGTAGCCCAGCATTATGAATTACATCTAGTTTGCATAATTTATTGAAGTTTGCTGAGCCGTATATAAAACTGCCATAGTCCAATTTAGACAATACCAGAGCTTTGTATATTGTTAGCATGGTATTCCTATCTGCTCCCCATGATGTGTTAGCAAGTACTTTAAGAATTTTAAGCCTTTCAGATGCGCGTTTTTTGAGTTTGTCTATATGTACATTCCATGTCAGTTTGCTGTCGAGAGACATACCTAGGAATTTAGCATGGTTGACATATTCTATTAGGGTGTTCTTAAGATAGAGATGTGGTAAATCTGTGATGTATTACTGACCTTAAATAACAATCAACAGAGACAGGGTGCTAAGAAAAATTATAAATAAATATTTATAAATGGGAATGTTGATATTTTTTAGTTTCTCATTTATTATATTTCATTTTATGGTTATAGTTGGGTTTCCCGCAACGCGTTTCCATTATCTTTGAAAACACATATATAGGCAGTCTAAGATATTTTAAGAAATCTAGATTTATTTTACATGTTAAAACTCCCTATTGGAAGTATTATTCCGTGAATTTTTGAAAATGGTTACTCTGCGTCAAATAGATCATGATTCCCATAGCGACAGTGATCATTAAATCTCTAATAGATTTGTAATGAAGAAAACTTATTCTTATAGACTAAGACTTAGTTTTTTAATGCCTGACATTCAATGATTTATAGCAAAACACAAACTTATCGTGGATATGTAAAATTGAGCCCAAAGGGAAAGAAGTCCCTAACGCCGGTGTTGCATGTACTTAATGGATATCCCAAGAGCTGAAGTAACATACTTGGGTTATTCTATATTCCGCTCTAAATAAAAACCCTATGTATCGTCGCCCACCATATGCTGCCGTTCTAGTCCAAGATGATCATACGTATTAGAAAATCAGCTATTGAGGTCGTACTCATAACGCGATTTTCGAAATTTTTCTTCAAATGTCCACCCTACCAACCTAGGAGATGACGAAAATGAAGTCTGTACAAAACTGTACAGCGGGCGCAATTTTTGTTTGGTCGTTACCAAACTCGATATTTAATCGTTTCATGTAAAAAGAAAGATCAAGTTCGTTAATGGAAGAAATCGGACAAGTGGGAAGGGGGGGGGAGTAAAGGGGTTTTTCGAAAATTTCAAATAACTCCGTTACTATATGCCGGATCGAAAAATTGTATAAAACCAATATTATTGCAAATTAAATGTACTATAAATATTGTTATACACATTTATTCTCTATCTTGAATATTAAGTGAGATATTTAGATTTTTCAGTTTTAGCCTTCAGCACACCCCCACTCCCACTCATGTCATAATAATAAGCTCATGTCATGAATCACTTCATTCCAAGGTTAAAAACCAAATATTGTTTTCATTCTACTTCTACTTTTTGGGATATTTGCAAATACTTTCTGTTGACCCCCCCCCCTTCTTTTTTCTTGGACTACTGAGATTTGATTGATTGAGATAACAATTATTCTGATTCATTATAAATTACAGTACTAAATATAGTAAATAGTTTTCAATCAAATTAATATGCTATATTCAGATATATTTCAGCTATTGTTTTTATTAATTGTATTTATTCACTTAATATTCACGGTGGTATTAAGTGTTACCAGCATATAGATAATGTATAGTAAAACTTCACGTGGGGAATCTGCTTAGTTTATGCAGCCCCTGCGTGACGTACTTTTTGCAATTAAAAAAATTACGTTCCCACTCTTTAAATGAGTTGTATAACTCATTAATCGCCATATATTCCTCATGATTACTGTGCCATAAATACGTCTCGTTATCACCCTTTGTATCTAGATATGTTCGTTCCAGTGTTGCACTTGCTTGCATAATATCCATGTGTAGACTATTAGAAATCCGTAGTAATAAAAACAAATATTCTCAAAGGTTTGATTTTGAGTTAAGAACAAAATGCTGTATGGCTTCACAAAAATATGATACTTGGATCCACTAGCGTCCTACATCAGTTGAAGGACACCTGTTAAGTTCTGGGCGCAGGTCAAGGCTAGATGGCTGACGGCCAAGTGCAATCAGCAGAAGTCTTAGGACCGGTCCCTAACGGAACGGAAAGAGCAATGCCCTCCGACAAGTTCTTCAGATTTATCATAAATATCTTTAAGAGCCAAGAACAAAAGATTTAAAAGCCCTCGCCATATTTAAACTTTTCTTGTAAAACCAAACCCCAATTTACAATCCTTCTCAAGTTATGTGCATTTAATCCAACGGACAACAGCCCACGTTCAGTTTAAATTTCAAGTTCTGTTTACTTATGCTATTATCACGGGAGGAACATTGAATAGAATTTGAGATTATAAAACCTGCGTGTGGGAAATCTTAGTTTACTCAGCACCAACATGATTTTTTTTTTCATTAGTGGAAACAACTTGCATGAGTAATCTAGATAGAAATTACATGTCCTTTCTCTATTTCTCTGCTAGATAAACCCCCATTAAAATAATATATCACATTTATATTAGATATAAGATGTCATTCATTGGCTTTAATGCGTTAATGTAATAGTCACATTTTAAGGAGTGGGGACTTTCAAGAAATCGTTTTATAATCTTATCCAATACGATTAGTAGGTATAGAGATATTTGAGTTGTTATGTTTTACACCTCCATTAAACAGTCCGATTTAAGCCATTAAAGGACATAATCTCTAGTTTTACAGGAAACGTTTAAGTATCAAGTTTGGATATGTTCCAGTGGCCCAAACTTAGCGTTAATGCTCAAAAACACACACACACGCATATATATATATATATATATATATATATATATATATATATATATATTCGTCCTTTTCTTCCTCTCACCACTGGAATTTGAGGAAAATATTCAAAGATCGCGTTGTGAGTATAACCTCATTAGATGATTTCCCTTAGGGAAAATTCCCTAAAATATGCAATGAATATAACACCTAACCCCCCCCCCCATCTTCCCAAGTTCCGGGTAAACCCTATCTCCTTAGTTAATAATTTATAAAGTTTACAATGGCTAAAAATACCCCTAATAAGAATAGTGAATATTCTACTATTCTTAACTCTCAATGTTTACGGCGACGGACATATGAAGACACAAAAACTTTTCAATCCGGCGTATAATAACGGAGATATTTCGAATTTTCTCCCCTCTAACCCCCCCCTCTCACTGGTATTTCAGCCATTAGACGAACTTGATCTTTAGTTTTACATAAAACGTTTAAATATCAAGTTAGGTAGCGATCAAAAATTGCTACCACTAGAGCGGTAACAGACAATATATATATATATATATATATATATATATATATATATATATATATATATATATATATATGGAAATCTGCAAAAATGTGTTCTCCATGTTAAAAAAAAAAAGTTATTTTTCCTCCAGTTAGTCAGTAATGCATCCCCCAGCAACTTGATGATCCCGACGAAAGACAACCGCTATAATTTTTTGGACCAATGACTTTAAACTCACTTCTATACTGAATTTAGAGGCATTTTTGGTCAATTACTCTTTCCTAGATATTGTGGGGCATTGAGAACTTGTGAAAAAAATACCATGGTTAAGCCGGTTTGGAAACTAAACGTATTACTTGCTGTCCTATTGAATTCCATTTGGCTCTTCCCAAAGAACTGTCGTTTTACACTCAGTTATTTATAGCATCGAGGCCCTCAATAGTCTAGCAATTATTTGAAGTATATAATGTCCAATTTAACTGTTGGCATAAATTGATCTCTCCCTTAGTTTAAATTGTAAATATGAGAGATAATGACATTGCCCTGAGAGGTCATTAGTCCGGGAGCAAGGTAATTATAATTAGCAAAACCTGTGTAAGCCAAAAGTTAATTGGTAGCATTTCTCACAAACTCTAATAGCCGGCGAGTTCAACAAGTAGTTATAGGCGCTATTTTACCTCCTTCTCTTCGTAGGCAACAGTTAAATAATTTCGACGATAATTGAACAATTATATGTCTTCTTGTTTTTAATAATTATTTCTGAGCTATTCATAACTGTTCATCTTCTGTGGGTGCGTTGACTTACCTTCGGACTGAATAATATTTTTGCAGGATGTCATTGAACTTGTTGTGAAGTTGGGTGGTCGAACTTTGCGTTTAGATACAAACAAACTTTGAACCTTGGTAAAAATGAAGTAAAAATAATGGTTAAAAATAATTGGAGTGACGCATCTCTTATTAAAGCTCTAAATAGTAGGAAAATCGGGATTTATATCTTCCCTAAGATTCAAGATTTCTTTTTCTTTCTCATACACTTTTTAAGCACTTTATTTTTTATACTTATTTACTTACAGGGTGAGAATTTTTTGAATGATGTAGGCTCTTTGGTACTTTTCACTTTGTGACATGTTGAGTTACACCACATTGTATGTGTGTGTGAAAATTCATATTTGAAGTGACCTAATTTTTTTTATCTATGAGGTAAAATTGGTGGATATTTGAAGATTTCAAGAACAATCCCGCTTTGACGACTGCCGCAATTAAGATAAGCCTGATGGAAAACTTTGACCATTATTCTAAAATTATTTTTACTTCCATCCATTCTGATGGAAGTAAAAATACTCCGCAGTATCAAAAGTACTATTAAGGAGTGGTCATCAAGCCATAGGAGTACTAGACGGGAGGAAGTAGTTCTTGCCAGACTCAGGATCGGTCACACATAGACACAATGACAAGGACTGATAACCCTATATGCAAATACTGCAACAAACACCTTACGATAAAACACATACTGACAGACTGCATCCAACGAAAAAACCTTCACATACCCTACGATATGACAGAACTATTAACTGACAGCAGCCAATATATTCCACAAATTCTAACATATCTAAAACACAAACATTTACAAAAACATATAGCACAAAATAGAATAGGTCTACAGCATACTTCAAAAGATTTAAAAGGGTTAACTTTTATTATATTCTTTAGACTAGGCACGGATATGAGAAACAATCAGATATTAATGGAATATTTTCCATAATATAAAAATAGAGTACAGCAAAGGTAAGTGCATGAGGGAGTAAATATATTATTCAAATTATGACAATCACCATCGCTGTGGGGTCACAAACCAAATAATAAATAAATAAAATTATTTTTAATATTATCGTACACTTATGGAACTAATTTGGACTAGTCACTTAGAGCATAATATTCTTTTATAGTCAGAGTGGAAGTAATAGTTTTCTCTGATGAAATGCTAACTTTTAAAATTTTGGCTTTCAAGAAATATTAAAGACAATATAAAATAATAAATTGACGCGATGAGGTGACATTTTATAGATTTTATTTATTTTCAACAATTGTATTGTTGGTTGTATAAAGTGCATATTCGCGTGATTCTGGACATATTCAATTTTTGCAGGTACAATTATTATGAACGGAAGTAATTAAAATAATTAATGAAACAAATATTTCGGACATATAAGCTGAAGAGCCAAGCTATTTTCGAAAAAAATATTTACTTTCTCCATTCCCGCCCATGCGTCTACCCTTCCATATGTATTTGATAATACAATATGGTTACAACAAATAAACGTGAATTCTCAAAATTCCACATTTATTTTACCTTGTTTTGGATTATCCTTCGATATATCCACTTTTAATCTTTAGAATCACTCACAACATTGCAATGACTCGTTGAAAAATTATTCAGGCAGCGTTTGACTTTTTAAACTCCCCAAAGATAGATAGATGTATGAATGGTTGATGTTTGAATTTTTAGTGTGGTCAACACTCTTCAATTATTCCCCCCCTGGGATATATTTGTTTTAATAGCTCATAAATAATATAAATTCATGAGTGCGCTGAATCAAACATTGTAATTATTTGATAATTTTATTTAGTATAGCTGTTGAACAATAGCCAGAAAAGTACTAAACTTTGGTCTCTAATTGGCCAAAGTTGTTTGCATAAATCGGAAATGCGTCGAGTTGACTACGTGACCTCCACCAAATTCGTATGCAGGCTTTAATGTCATATAGTCATAACTAATGAACTTCCGTTGGGTGGGACTATTTTTTTTTTTATATGAGAGATGAATTGATTTATTTTCCTGACGAAGATGGACGCATTTCCATCGAAAATTTGCAAAACAGCGAAAATTCCAACCGCTGGAGCAGACAGCCGAGGTACTCAAAATGATATATATATATATATATATATATATATATATATATATATATATATATATATATGCTTGCTAAGTCTTTTGTTTGGAGTCTACTGCTTTACCGAAGCGAAAATTGTACTCACCACAAAATGGAATATAATAGATTGGAAACAATGGAAATGTGTATCTGACATTGAATCACTAGACCAACTTCAACTCAATAAAAATCCATACATTGAAGGTTCTAAATGAGGTATGTGAGAGCAAAAGTCTTTCCCAGGTCATGGAAAAAAGGAGGGTGAAATTTCTTGGGCATATCATAAGGTACAATGGCGTCATTACAAATATATTTTAAGGTCCTTGGGTATAGGGGAAGAGGGAGTTCTAGAAAATCCTATTTTAAAGACATCAAACATCAAATGGATTTTAGTAGGTATAGTAATATGAAAAGAACAGCTTCTTCAAAGAACATAATGGTTGCAACTACAATGCACACACACACACACACACACACACACACACACACACACACACACATATATATATATATATATATATATATATATATATATATATATATATATAGTAGGAACATAACATTATTAGGACGAGTTTCTTCTTTTCAACCTCTTTAAATAATGGCTGAACCTATGTCTGGTTTTATTTAACTAATCGTCGGGAATCATAAATAAATCTACAACTTTTACCGAGTGAAGGACTGTCACTGTATTGTTCTTTTCAATGAATGACATTTTTATTACTTATTTGTACTAATTAAAAAATTTACTGTAATCGTAAAACATTTTGGTTTCCTGATAACAATAGAATTATCCGTTTTGAATCCCCTTGAACACATTTTTAATTAGTCTCGGTTTGACATCTGTGAGTAAGTTCTCATTTCGCATAACTCAAAAATGTTTAGCCTTAGAAAATTGAAATATATTTAGGATTTCATATTTTATAATAGGGGAGAGGGGGGGGGTTGCGGGCGTGGAATTACAAAATTGCAAATTTCTCCGTAGATATTAGAGATACAAAAAATTTGTATTGAACCTTTTTTTTTACCCTGAAAATGTCTATAAATTAGGTTCCATGGCATTTTTTTGATAGGATGCTTTCTAACGGAGATATTGTATGTCATTGTCAAATGAAACACTCTTAAATGAAGTTCTGCGAAAAATTTTGTGTGTTTAATTTAATAGGACTAAAAGTAAGTCATGTGTTGGGTAAATCAGATTTTTTTCAATTACTAAAATAAGGAGAACTCCACCAAATCATTGATCTTTATTTTATACGAAAAGAATTAACTTCTTTAACTAATTAGTTAAAGCTTGTAAAAATCTCACTTAAAATCCGTAGTTCCACCCTGAGTAGAAATCGGTAGAAACTGTATAAAATCCGTCCAGATTAGCCGCAGTAGCATAAAGTGGACGTTCATAAATAAGAAAAAAATAATTTGTAAAAACATTTTCGTTTGAAATAACTTCATTTTAGCAGATTTACCTTAAGGGAAATCAGCTATATTGGTTGGTTGGCATATTATATTGTTATAAGAATAATTTTTCAAAAACTATTTCATCTTCGTCAAGATTAAATACAGAAAATAGGTAGGTATAATTGGTTCTGAAGTAAGCTGCAATAAAATCTTGTTTAAAGTAAATAAAAACAATTATATAAATGCGCAGGGAAATATATTGTTGTATGACCCTTTATTTAAATATCTTAATAAATCTCACTAGATTACTGGAGAATGATGGCATTTACGAAAAGTCTTGAATCCAGATAGAAAATTTCTTCCTGTTCCGGGAGCTAACCGCAATCCTAAATATCAGATTCTCAGAAGCTGCCGCAACACGTTTTATTTTAATTCCAGAGTTTTTTATTTCATTGTTGCTCGATTCTGTATGACCGCTGTGATTTTTTATGACCCAATTTAATTCATTTAAAGGAAAATAATTATGTGACTAGATTTTAAGTAAAAAAAGAGTTTTGAATAAAAGCATTTTTTGAATATGATTTTTGACCGAGAATACATATACATAAACAGATAATGTAATTTATTTCATTAATGAGCATATATTATCTGTATGAAGGTATATATATATATATATATATATATATATATATATATATATATATACTTATTCTTATATATTATGTATATTTACGCACCGAAAGTAAAGAGAGTAAGAAAGCGGCATACCATTATCTAAATGAACACTTTTCAATATTTAACCAATTCAAATATGAATTAGAAGCTAAATTTCCGTGTTTTACGCCTGTTTATTAAAAAGAAAAAAAAAGAAAAAAAAGCTAAAAAAAAACAAAAGAGATAAAAATATCCTATGATATAAAAATAATAGTAATAATAGGAAAGCAATATTTATAATCTACTCTCTATCTCCTGAAGCAGTCAAAACGTTTCCACATAATACTTCATGAAACTAATTGACACATAGTGAAGGACTGTTTTTTTGCAGATTTTGATGTGTATATATATATATATATATATATATATATATATATATATATATATATAAATATATACATATAAATATATATATATGTATATATATATATATATATATATATATATACAATTTTTAAAATAAAGTTTTTCTTATGCTACTACTACTTATCAAGGTTTATCCCTCCGCGATAGAGATAGTGATGTGATGTCCACGGTAACACTCCGACCGAAGCATGTTAAGTTTTTATTTTGATGACTTTAGGATTAGTCTTTTATATATATAAATATATATATATATATATATATATATATATATATTAGTGTGAGTGTCTGTGAATGTCTTCGTTACAGCCTTTCAACAAAATGACTGTTCAATGAAAATCATGTGGCATTTTAACACATACAGTAAACACGCCCGCGCGCGCACGCACTCGCCCGTATTTATATAAATTAATTTTAAGGTTAAAATCTTTTTTCCAAATTTGTTACTATGGAAGTTATGGGTTAGCGGAATTACAAAAATTGTACAAAAATGATGAATTGTATATTTTTCCGTCCCAATTAGGAATACATGTAATTTGTACCTAAGAACATTTTTTTGGTTTGCTCCGCAACTAGGCGATGTCGCCCAGTATCATTTTTTTTTAAATTTTCTAATGAAAATGTTTTTACTTAACTCAAAAGAACTACAAATTAGCGACATAAATGATCCCCTCAAATTGTGGGTGACCCTTTTCAATTCGTTGCACAGGAACTGATGTATATACGATTTTGTTTTTAACCTCCCAGCACGGCAGACTATATATAGTTTACTTTATTCCTTTTTTTAAAAAAAAAAAAAAAAAAGTTTAAATCATATGTAGAGAAAGAGAGAGATGTACCTGCTATAGATTTCATGACGAGAGAGGCTGTAGAGAGCGGAGTAGAGAGACTGTTGGAGGAGGAGGAAGAGGTACGGGGTTTTATAGGGGAGCAGCCTAACGGGGGTTCGCCCCCTTATCAGCATCCCTCCTTCTTATCACCGACAGCTGGTATGCACGGGAGTGGTTTAAACTACCTGTAGGAGTATGCTCACTTCATACACTAAATGCATAAACAAGATCAACGCTTAAAGGTACAAAGATTGCATTCGTACAAAAATTAGCAGATTTATCTTTTTAGTGGTTGTTTACATTGCACGATTACAAAAAAGAAATGGTGGATTGTTAGAATTTTTTATTTTTGTTAGGGGGTGAAGGACGTCATATTTGTCCTTTGGTGCCACCCAGAGTTGGACAACAATTATTATTTATATTAGTGAATGAACGAGGACATTCTTTAATTTTTATCTACAAATTTCGGAAATCCTTTATTCGAAAATATAAACAATTAATTTCTGTTATCCATTATATTTTATCTTAAATAAGGTGTCTAAACAATAAAATTCATATCCTCCGAATAAAACTGTAATCCGCCGGTCTTCTTCAAAAAATAAGACAGAAGAAAAACACTTTATTAAAGAAAGGCTGCTCAACAATGGTGAGTTGCTGACCACACAGCTAAATCATCAATCAAAGAAAATAAAAAAAATTAAATAAAAGTTGAGTTAGAATAAAAGTAATAAGTTGGCAACAAAAATGAAGCCAAAAAAAAATAATAAGAATATAATATAAAAAAAAAGAAGATAAATAAAAAAGAAAACAATGTCTACAAACTAATATATATATATATATATATATATATATATATAAAATGAATAATAATTTAAAACTATACACAAATGTCATGGTTGATTATTCCTAACGAATCCAAGATAATGAATTGAGTTAGGGGCAGTCAAAATACGTCTTCAACCCGAACTTTCTTCAAAACTCTGCAGTCTTTATCGGGATTGTTCCTCTTGATCATAAAAAGAATATAAAATAAAACAGCTGATATAAAATTTGATAAAATCACACTTCCTCTTTTGGTTTTTCCCCTACCCAGAGATTAACTATGCCTCTTTTCTAACATACAAAAATAATCCGTGGAATAAAATCTTTCCTCGAGGTATAATCATTTTTAGTTTTATAAAATTTTTCCGGAAATGAGTGTCAGAGTGTCACTAGAAGATAGTAACTTTTCATAAAATGGAAAAATGTTTCTTATCCTAAAACAGTTTTCAAACGTAAGTAAGAGGTAAGTTTTTGGAGTGAACCCTATTTATTTTATTGTTCAACTGATGACAATAATCGATGTGCTCACTGCTGTCCTTTTACAGGATTTTCATCTTGGTAGAATTTGTTACTCAGAAACACTGAAATTGTTTAGATTCACTGGAACTCGCCAGAAAATCTACATCTTTCAAATATTTACGAAAGTTCATTGACAACTTAAGTTGTGTAAATATCGCCAATAAAAACAATATTTTTTGCCCAAGGGACACTTATTTGATTAATATGTTTTCGAAATCATAAAGAAAAGTATTTCAACACCTAAAGATCAAAAACTCAGCTCATTACCAATTTCCAAGATGATCTTAGTAAAATTTTGCATGAGGTGGTGTTTAACCGGGAATCTTCCTGCAGGAAATACAATTATTTAGTGCTAGGAATTTCTACAGAACTTTTGAAGAAATGTATAATTTAAAATATCACGTAAATTTCTGTTTTTAATCCTATTACCATTCTCCCAGCTAGTTCAATTGTATGGGAGTAAGAAATAAAGCTCTCCTAAATCGACTTGATCATCTGTCTTTCCAACCAGACTTGAAGTTCCCCGGTATAGTGTTATATTTGTTTATACTGATCTCCAAGTCCACATGTTTTACCAATCTACCCCTGCGTTTCTCGTGTGTGAGTATTATATTGCATTTGGAGCCATAAGAGTTAGTTTTTACTTTTTGGATTACTAATTTTGATAAGACATTTTGAGCACGGAGGTAATTTTGGGTCTTCTGGTCAAAAGACACCAGGTAAAAACCTCTGTTAACCTGGTTAAGCAACACTTGTTTGCTTTTCATAATGCTCACTTGAACCTGTTAAGCTCGCTCATAATTTCTAAGGCCTATACTAACTCTGAGAAATTATTAAGCTTTATCATGCGCTCGTTTTAATGGGCTGTTCAAATGTCAGTGAATAAGGAACGGAGGTCACAATTAATTAACATTTTTGTATCCTAACATCTGCCTAATGGAGATGCCACCTGAATTTACAGTAACGCACCACTCTGGTTCCAGTATTTTTTTAATCTTCTTACATTAAACCATTCAAACTGGATCTTACAGGTTGTGGGTTGAATTATTAAGCTTCTCATAATTATTATTATCCTAATTATTACTACACGACAACGGGCCATACATGGCAACAATCATGAAGCACCGCTAAGAGATACAACTTTTCAACCAAAATTAACACTAAAAGATTGAAGTGTAGGCTTAAAGAATTGGATTTCTGCTCCTAATAATATCCACTGGAGAAAACGTAACCCTGCTTTTTCCTATAGCTATAGATATTTTACCATTTTTTTATAATAATGTGTGTTTACCTAAATTATTTTACTTTTATAATGAGGAAAGTGTGAATCACTCAAATTGCGACACACCTAAATTAATAAATAAATTAGGGTTCTCAGTTGTGGAAGTGATGTTCGGACATTCGTGAACACTATTGAATTAGAGAAGAAACTGGATGTCCAATTCCGTACATTGTATTTATAGATCTGTATTAGTCTGCTATCTGTTTTTTTAAGAAATAATTTTTAATAAAAGAAACTGGCATTAAACAGTTTCATCAAATATTTTTTTATCTCTTAGACGACTGTACTTCTTTTGAATTCAACAGCACTATGTAACAGTGAAATAAATTTTAATTGTTTACTATTTAAGCTCTTCAAGTGGTGTTATAGGTTGCGTGAAACATATAGAGGTAAATAAACCCAATGGATTGTATTTATATTTATTGACCTTCAGCCTTGAAACTATTAATAATTCTTCACAATCTTCATACACATGCTGTAGTTGCAGAAGTGCTGTTATGAGTTGTTCGGAGTCATGGGTCTGATCTGCATTCTTGAATATTGAAATATCTGTATCAGATTCCACGGAGGTTAGTTTTTTCACTCTTCTATCTCCTTGTGGACTGTTATAATTATGGAAGATATTCCTCGCAAATAGTCGGGACGATACTCCTATCATTGGCTGCTGAGGTTTTTCTCCTTCCAGGACAGCAGGACCATGACCTAGGCTACTTTGGGTCGCTCATTACAGACTGGACTCTTTAAAGAACCACGTTTGTCATACTGCTGAAAATTACAACTATTTACTAATAGTAGTAATTAAATTATACCAAACGAACCATTTTAACTGACGTCCATTTAGTTCTCGAGCTTTGCCTTTCATTATTATTTTCAACAGAACATAAACACTTTTTGGGACATGCATCGCATCATTTTTTGGGTACTGTGGAACGAATAAGCAGTCTCAAGTTGAAGCAAACGGGACTCATGAATGCTGATCATTTGGAATAAATCTGTTACGATTGGCATTAGCCTAATGATGACTGGTGGAATCACGCTATAACCGGTTTTAAAAGTCTCGGAAAGAACACTCAGTGCTTGTTTGGCCTAGCACGTCCAACGACTTCTTTACCTCCACTACTGATTCTTTCTAATTGTTTGTCATAATAATTTTGATTTGAAGGAAATCGACACCTGTTCGCTTGAAAAATTACAATACTGCTTGCTTATTTTTAGAAAGCATTTAGTAAATTATTGTATGAAAAATTATTATAATATGAAAAATGAATCAATCCCGGCAAATGATATGGATAAGGCTCTCGAATATATTGTTTTTGTTGTGAAATGAAGGAATTCGAAAATAATAAACATTTGTACAAGTCTATATTGAGTATAAGAAGACAAGAGTATAGAAATATAGTTTTTCATGAAAGGTATTTAAGAAAAGGTGCCAAAGAAATTCTTAACCTCTTCGCATTATCTTAATGTAAAACATAACAAAGGTTCTTAAGAAATTCAACATAAACATTAATTTGACTATTAACTGGAAAACAAATTAGGTGGCAGCAAGGGCAAAAAATTGACAGATTGACATGATAAAATATATATAAGATTCTAAAATGCTTTAAGAAAACAAAGTCACAAAATCTTCGTTGGAAGAACACTTCCATTAAACCAACAGATAAAGTTTGACGAATCATAGGTCTTGGTCGAAGAAAACAACTATCAAGAGAGAATCATCAGTGATGCCGTTGAAATTTCAAAATGTCCAAATAACTGTAATAGGAATGTCCGAAAGCTCAGCAAACTGTGGACACCTGTAATTTTGTAAAGAATAGTAGTTAGCATGTGGATGCAGATGAATCAAGAGTAGTATAGACCTGGATAACAAACCACTTCCAATACATGGGTTTCCTCCACGGAACCGGAAAAGACAGGTTGGCATATAATAACAGCAGACCCTCATTGTAAATTGATATAGTTAGAAGAAGCTGTAAGGGTGCTTTGAAACGTTCTTGGGAAACACCCTGGCACGGTTGGTAGAAAGAACTACGATAATCATGAGATTGAAGCCTTTAAGAAAAAAGTCCGTCACGCAGGGGCTGCGTAAACTAAGCAGATTTCCCACGTGAAGTTATACAATAGAGAAATCTCCATACGAGAGCCCAACAGTTACGGCCGAACTAGGTTTTGGCGGGAAACTCACCCGTCCGTTACACTTAATAAACATGCAAATATCTCGGTTATTATTCAAGATAGAGAATAAATGAATAGAACAATATTTATAGTAAATTTAATTTGCAATAAGATTGGTTCTATACAATGTTTTGATCCGACATATGGTAACGGAGATATTTCGAATTTTCGAAAATCACCCCTCTAAACCCCCCCTCCCACTGGTCCGATTTCAGCCATTAACAAACTTCATCTGTCTTTTTGCACACAACGTTTAAATATCCAGTTTGGTAACGATCAAACAATAATTGCGACTGCTAGAGCGCTAACAGACAAATATATATATATATATATATATATATATATATATATATATATATATATATATATATATAATTTTGAACGGACCTCATTTTCGCCATCTCCTGGGTAGGATCGATGGACATTTGAAGACATTTTTCGAAAATCGCGTCATGAGTACGACCTCAATAGCTGATTTCCCTTAAGGGAAATCCGCTAAAATCTTTAGTTGTTATTATTTTATTATTATTATCATATATGCAAATCATTTATTTTCTAAGTAGATAAATATTATTATTCCTTTTATCACCATTTAGTTTTCTGAATTTAGACAATTATTTCTGAATGCTCGATTTTCGAAAACTTTCTTCGAATATCGATCCTACTTAGGAGATGAGGAAAAGAGGTCCGTTTAAAATTATACAAATACTTGTATCTTAACGCTCCGATTCATTTAAAATGATATCATTTGAAAATGATATTCGATGACTCCGTACCAATGCATCGGGTCGACAATATCGTAGAACATGTTTTATAGATATTTTTATGATGTACTCAATAGATCCTATACAAATATTTTGTGTGTTTGTGTGTGTGTATATATATATATATATATATATATATATATATATATATAATACGCACGGAGAAATGTTTTATTTTCGTCCACCTCTATACCCCACCCTTCTTTCCTCTCAATCGATTTTAGCAGATTTCCCTTAAGGGAAATCAGCTATTGAGGTCGTACTCATGACGCGATTTTCGAAAAATTTCTTCAAATGTCCATCGATCCTACCCAGGAGATGACGAAAATGAGGTCCGTTCAAAACTATATATATATATATATATATATATATATATATATATATATATATTTGTCTGTTAACACTCTAGCGGTCGCAATTTTTGTTTAATCGTCACCAAACTCGGTTTTTAATCGTTTTATGTAAAAAGAAAGATCAAGTTCGTTAACGGCTAAAATCGGACCAGTGGGAGGGGGGGTTTAGAGGGGGGATTTTCGAAAATTCGAAATATCTCCGTTATTATGCATTGGATCGAAAAATTCTATTGAACCAATCTTATGGCAAATTAAATTTACTATAAATATTGTTATATACACTTATTCCCTATCTTGAATATTAACCGAGATATTTGCATTTTCATGAAGTCTGTGGTCGGGTGTTGTTCGGGTTAGTTCGGCTGTTTTCGTAAGTCGGCTCTGGCGGAAGCTTCTAACCTAACCTGTAGTTTCTAACCTTACCTAACCTTCGTTACTTTGTGAGATTTATGCAAATACGTTCTGTTCATCCGCCCCCCCCCTTCTTTAGTTCTTGGACTACTAAAATTTGAGTTATTAAAATATAAATTATTCTTACAATTCAGAAGCCGTTTCAGTTGGGAGTTTATTAAAAGTAACTGAAAGATTTCTCATTACCGTTTGTATTTACTTATGGTGGTGTTGTGTTACCAGTATGCAGATTTCTCTAATGCTACACTTCACATAGGAAATCTGCTTAGTTTACGCAGCCCCTGCGTGACGGACTGTTATACTGAAGGAGAGACGCATAACTAGACGTTACAAAAATCCCAAATATAAAATTTCAACATTCTAAGGCCAGACTTTTTTAGTTAAGGGAAACACGTTCATTGTACAGACGACACGCCGAAACTATAGAAAATGAGTCCAGGGAGGGGCCAAACGGATAAATTTGAAAACCCAAAATTTTCGCGTTAACAAATTTATTTTTTACTTCTTACAAGCAATTTAAAAGCTATTACACTTATTTTAAAAAATATATGGCACGCGGACTGCTAAACTGTGTGTCCCAAACCTTTTCTAAATTGTTTTTTTTCTCCTCCTAGGGAACAAAAAAGTCCGTCTTGCAGGGGTTGCATTAACTAAATAGATTTCCCACTTGAAGTTTTACAATAGAAAAATCTACATACTTTTAACTCTTTACATCACCGTGAATATTAAAAGAACAAATACAAATGATAACTGGAAATTCGTAAGTTTACATTTTAATAACCTCCACAACGCCAAGCGTCTAAATTGTAGACAAACAGGTCAGCCAACCTCTCAGAGCTGAATAGATGGAAATATTCTTGATCGGAAAGAAAAACAATTACTGAAATATATCTGAATATAATATATTAATTTTATTGAAAACTATTTACTACGTCTAGTACTGTAGTTTTATAACTAACCAGAATAATTTGTATCTCAATCACTCAATTTTTTTTTAATCCTAGAACAAAATATGGAAGGAGGGCGGGTCATATAATGTATTTGCTGAGTCTCATCTAGAGAAGATTTGTTAAACACAATATTTGGTATTTTGGCTTGAAATAAAACTGTTCATTATATATCGGCTTATTCTTAATGTGCGATGAAAAAGAAGGGCTGGGGTTTACTGAAGGCTGAAAATTAAAAAATCCATATTCAAGATGGATACAATATGAATATAGCAAAAGTTATAGCTAATTAAATTTACAATAAGACTGGTTCTATAAAATTTTGATATGATGTATAATAACGGAGATATTTTGAATTTTCGAATTTCCATAAGGGAAATCTTCTAATAATCAATTTTTTTTTCCTAAGGGATTTCTTTGTTGTTGGGTTTTAATACTTCGTTACATTTCACATATTTTTTTTGATAATTTAGTCCAAAAGTATCAGCTGGATAATCCCATTAAGGCCTGTCAGATGACTAAATCATTCTTAACCCAAATTACTCTATTCGTGGAACAACGATGACTTATTTATTTAAGTTGAGGACAACTTTATGTCACTGAGGATAATCGGGGCGAGTTGTTACTATGCTTTTATATACCTTAACACCTTTAACAAAAATAATATATATATATATATATATATATATATATACATATATATATATAAATAATAAATCTTTAGCTCACACCCCTTTAATGGCCAACCAGGGCATGGTCAAGATGACAGCTTGTCGTACTCCCGCCCTATTGTGGTGCCATTGCAGGGCAATGATTAACCATTTACCTACTGAATCATTTCGCAAGGATGATTATTGACATTCGCACTTAAATACAGCAAGACAAACTAATCTAAACCGGATACTTACCAATATTGCACTCAGCCTTCTTGATAATGTTCCTCTTGATTATTATTATTACATTTTAAACTTTTTGAATATTCATTAATTTTTTAGAATAGAAAACATGAAATACATTCTTCTAATTCTTTAAATGAGTTAAAAATGTTAGTTTGAGCCAATTTCATTGTTGTTACATGTAATATCAGTTTTGAGTTGAGTAAGTGAATGTTAAACTTTACATTATTAAGTAAATATAAGCAGATTATCATTATTTTATTCTACTTATATTTTAATTAGTCACTAAAGTATAAGTAGAAAATCCTCGAGCAAAAACTATTCATGTAAACTAAGCTTTTAAAATTAAAAAAAAAGAGATGGATTCATTTGACAATAATATCTTTTGATATATACTACCAAAAGTTTATTACCATCTTTGGGTAAATGTGGTTAATTTTATATCAACAAAAATAAAAACTTACAAGGAGCTACAAAATGGCACCCATCCTATTGTCTTACAGGCAATCTTTGGAGTGTTATATCATACTTGCATAGGAATATTTCCATTACCCTTCAATAATTTAATACAGTTTGTTATTTTTCTTAGGCTATTTAGAGACTATATTATAATACTGTTGCGAAATTTAAATAGATGAATAATCCTTCAGAGAGAGAGAGAGAGAGAGAGTCGCGTATGTGGAAAGTGTGACGTAGATCAAAGAAACCTACAGAATGTCCTAGTCCCTACCAGTACCTTCCAGCCAGGCGTCGAGGGGTCCAGACAATTCCCCTTTGATGTATGCCGACAACCTATATAAAGAGCGGTCAGCTGCGAGCCAGTCAGTTTTTATTCTCACCTGTCTTGATGTTCACATCAGTGCTACAGTGCGACTTAGTGCAGTGCGGTAAAGTGTTTTTATAAGAAGAACAGTGTTGTGCCGTGACTGTAAGTAACAGTTTAGTGCCGTGTTTAAGACAGTGTAGTGCCGCGAAGTAAAGGACAGTGCAGTGCCGTCTTGTTGTGAATTTCAGTGACCGTGAGTGAATTATTGGACTGTGTAATCTGAAGAACAGTGACGCTATCAGTCTATACTGTGAGTAGTAATTAAGAATAATTACCAAGTTTATTGTGCATTATCCAAATAAATTGTGCAGTGATAAAAACTGTGAAACTTGCGAGTATTTAATTTTGCAATCCAAAAGAACTCTTATTAAAAACGTTTATTACTGGTTTTGGTAATAAAAACGTAACAATACTAACAAGATAATCTAAAAGATAAGATCGGATTTGGATTTGAAGCGTGTTGATAAG
This sequence comes from Riptortus pedestris, assembly GCA_019009955.1. Lineage (NCBI taxonomy): Eukaryota > Metazoa > Arthropoda > Insecta > Hemiptera > Alydidae > Riptortus > Riptortus pedestris. The sequence continues at coordinate 62,359,453 of CM032228.1, forward strand.
GGATAAACTTTACCAATAGGAAAGCGAGATTAACAATTTAGACAGGGACAATCTTAATCTCTGAATTTTCGGCTTTTAAAATAAACCATTACTTATTTGTAATAATGTTTATTTAAAAATTTTCATGAACGCGTTATTCTAATAACTAAAATTGGGTAGTTAAATATATCTGAAACCGTCAATCTGTTACTGCTCTAGCTGACGCAATGTTTGTTTTATCGTTACAAATTATAAACATTTCATGCAAAATTTAAGATCAAGTTCGTAAACTGTTGAAATCGGACAGGTGGGGGCGGTTTAGAGGAGGGGAATTTCACAAATTCTAAATATCTTCGTAATTGTATATATATATTTCTGAACGGACCTCATTTTCGTCCTCTTAGGTAGGGTGATTTCAGGATTTTTTAAAAATAAAACTCGTAATGAGTACAACATTATTTATTAGTATTTCCCTCGATGGAAATCCGCTAAAAGGCTTCAAAGTCCATTGAGTGCCGAAAGTAAGCCCTGCCAACGAGAGTTTATCGCAAAGTTTCCCCTTGTTCAACATAGTACCAATAAAATTATACATTAAACACCAAATGGCTTGAGAAGGACTAGTTTGGTTCAGACAGTGTTAGATTGATGTGCATAGACTCACGGAGGGTAGGGATTAAGAAAGAGAACATCCTTGCTGACATGGTTCCGGAGACCTTGGCACTTTAAGATATTTAAGGCCAGATAGGAAGCAACATAGAAAAAAGTCCGTCACGCAGGTGCTGCTTTAACTAAGCAGATTTCCAACGTGCGACACGTATTTGCATTTATCTCAAAACAAGTTCAACGAGAACATTATTTGGTATTTAGGCTTCAAATAAAGCGCTTCATAATATAACAGCTTATTATTAATATGACATGAGTAGGAGAGGAGGTTTACAGAAAGCCAAAAACAAAAAAAATGTAAATATCTCGGTTAATAATCAAGATACTCAAAAAACGTACATAACAACATTACATCTGCAATAAGATTTGCCCTATAAAATTTTTCAATCCGACGTATAACAGAGATATTCCGAATTTTTGGAATTCTGCCCCTCAACCCCCCCCCCTCCAACTGGTTAGATTTAAACCATTAACGAACTCGACCTTTAGTTTTGTATGAAACGCTTATATATCGAGAGTTCGGTTACGAGAAAAAACGAATTTCGACCACTAGAGTAGTAACAGACAAGTATAAACATAATTTTGAACGGACCTCATTTTCGTCATCTCCTAGGTAGGAGCGATGCACATTTGAGGAAATTTTTCGAAAATCGCATCATGAGAACGACCTCAATAGCTGATTTCCCTATCTGCTAAAAAAACCCATAGCCTGATAGAAATGAAATTATAACCGGAGGCAGGAATTAAGATATAGGGTCCATTCTATTGTTAACTGCAATAAATCCACATTACGAAATAATTTATAGTTATGTCATTAAATTGAAACAGATCTTACTATCTATATGAAGTTAATAGGAAGTTATCTAGATAAAGGGCTAACAGAATGGAATGAACGGTAAACCAGGAAAAATGCATTCCTATTTAATTTAGATTGTACATAAAACGTAAGGGAATCAGATTATTTTTTAATATTGCAGAAAAAGACACATCATTTTTCCAGTCTAATTTAGCAGATTTCCCTTAAGGTAAATCAGCTATTGAGGTCGTACTCTTGCCGTGATTTTCGAAATTTTTCTTCAAATGTCCATCGATCCTACCTAGGAGATGACGAAAATGAGGTCCGTTCAAAACTGTATATATATATCTGTTAGCGCTCTAGCGGTCGCAATTATCGTTTAAACGTTACGAAACTCGATATTTAGTCGTTTTATGTAAAAAGAAAGATCAAGTTCGTTAACGGCTGAAATCGGACCAGGGGGAGGGGGGGGGTTAGAGGGGAGGATTTTCGAAAATTTGAAATATCTCTGTTACTATACGTCGGATCGAAAAATTGTATAGAACCAATCTTCTTGCAAATTAAATGTACTATAATTATCGTTATACACATGTTCTCTATCTTGAATATTAACCGAGATATTTGCATGTTTCAGTTGACTGCCTTCAGCAAACCCCTACTTCTACTCATTTTACGTAAGCAATACTCTACTATATAATAAACAACATTATTCGAATCTCGAATATTGTATTCAAGAGACATTTATTATACTAGATACATGTAAATATGTCCTGGCGTCCCCCCCCCGCGTCTTAAGGTCTTTGATTACTAAAATTTGATTGATTGAGATAACAATTATTCTGACTCATTATTAATTACAGTACTAGATATTGTAAATAGTTCTCAATAAAATTAATATGTTATATTCTGATATATTTCAGTAATTATTTTTCTTTCCGGTGTGAGGCTGGCAGATCTGTTTGTTTACATTTCAAACGCTTCCTGTCGGCAGGTTATTGAAATTGACTGAAACATTTCTTATTTCCGTTTGTATTAATTCACGGTGGTGTTGTATTAGCAGTATGTAGATTTATGGATTACTAAACTTTACGAGCGAAATTTGCTTAGTTTACGCAGCCCCTGCTTGACGGACCTTTTTGCCTCACTGTAAGCAAGCATTTCACTTTATTTTTGTAAGTCCAAAGAAAATGAAAGCTATTAAGAATAATTCATTAATTAACACACAGCAGTGAGTAAAACCAAAACCAATCTCCTCACAAAATTAATCCAAATAGCACGAATATTTGATATCAACCTCACAGGTGTTGGGAATGTTATGTTTACAACGCATCTACTACTATAACGCAGAGCTTGGGAGCGATCTCTACAGCATCTAAGCTTCCTGGCTGGTTGTGGTGAAGTGAAATTTTTCAGCGCGGAAGCTGACAAGTAACTATTTCGTAATCACATATTTGAAAAAAGAGTAATATGTCAGGAGTATAAAGAGCAGATGTAGTAGAATTGAATACTACTTGCGTAACATTCATTTTAGCGGATTTCCTATTGAGGTTGTACTCATGGCGAGATTTTCGAAACATTTCTCCAAATGTCCATGGATCCTACCTGAGATTGGCAAAAATAAATGTTATTTTCCTCCTTTGCTCTTGACTTCCTTGCCAGGCAGGGAGAAGCTGATCCTCTCATTGTGGTGAAGGGGTGTAGCTTTTGTCGAGAGTGATGGAGGACGATTGTGCAGAGTCACATTATCAAATGCATTTATAAGCGGAATGAAATTTATTTAATAAAATACAATGACTAAATAAATGTTATTCAATTCAGACTTTTTCTATGTCGACTACTAACCTATATTTTTGAATTTTTACCTGATTTTCCTCATGGGAAATCAGCTATTGAGGTTATACTCATGACGCCTTTTCCAAATCAATTCCTCAAATGCCCATCGACCCTACCCAGAAGATGTAGTACATTTATAAAATTACATATATATTTGTCCGACGCTTTAGCAGTCTCGACCTTTGATCGTTACAAAAGTCGATATTTAATCCTTTTATGTATTATGAAAATATCTTCGTTATTATAAGTTGGATCGAAAAATTGTATAGAACCAATATTATTGCAAATATAATGTCCTATAAATGTTGCTTAATATTTACTATATCATGAATTTCCACTGAGATATTTGGAATTTTTTCTGTCAGTAAACCCAAACTCCTACACGTGTAATATTAACTATAAACTGTTATATCATGAACCATCTCATTCCAAGGTTAAATACCAAATGTGTTTTTCATTGAACATTTACTTTGTGAGATACATGCAAATATGTTGTGATGACGCCATCAATTAATAATTTTCGTTCTTCACTCGAAAATGTTTATTTTAACAATACTCGATATTTATCCGTTTCGGTTAACACTAAAGCTCGTATTTGTTATGGGCTGAAATCGCACGTGGAATAGCGGGAGTTTAAAGGAAACTGAATACGAAAATTTAAATCATTCCGTTATTATAAGGCGGATCGTAAAATACTATAAAGCCAATCTTGTTTAAACATTAATGGCCTACAATTCTTGTTCTATTCAGTTTTTCTTAACTCAAGTATCAAGCGAGTACTGCCATGTTTTATGTAGACAGTATGTAGACAGTACCCCCCCCCCTCTCCTTTTTAATCATCAGTTTTTTACATATAAATAGAGAATATGTATTGAGTTGAGATTACAAGAGTGCGATACCAACACGTGGAAAATCTGCTTACATTACGCAGCTCCTGGTTGACGGACTTTACGATATTCAGCCTTCAGTAAACCCCCACTTTGAATAAAGCACATTAACAATAAGCGTAAATAGTCCTTTGTTTGTAGCAACATTTGACAAACCAACATTACCCACGCGTCTTTACATTGGTTATATGTCTGTACCACTTAGAGTCTATATTCCCAAACCATTACTCTGTTTTAACTGCGGACTCCTTGGGCACCTTAAATCCTGTTGTAACAGAGAACCTGTTTGCCGGAAATGTTCAGAAGCACCGCATGAAGGTCCTTGTGCAAAACTCAAGTGCTTATGTGGAAAAGAACATATAACCTCCAGGAAAAACGTACTCTACAGAATTTGATAATAGAAAAGTCCGTCACGCAGGGGCTGCGTAAACTAAGCAGATTTCCCACGTGAAGTTTTACAGTAGAGGAATCTGCCTACTAATAACAGTAGTCGTAACGTCTCTAAACCAATTTCACGAAAGCTGAAGAGTTAGGAAACGGCCGAACTAGTTTTCGGCGGAAAGTCCCGAATAGAACCGACTTCGGCCGAACTCAACTCTTGCTATCAGGCACACACTTAATAAAAATGCAAATAACTCGGTTAATATTCAAGATAGAGAATATTAATGTATATAACATTATTTATAGTAATTTTCATTTGCCATAAGATTGGTTCTATACAAGTTTTCGATCCGACGCAGAAGAGATAATTCGAATTTTAGAAAATCCCCCCTCCCACTGGTCCGATTTCAGCCATTAACGAACTTGATTTTTCTTTTTACATAAAACGATTAAATATCGAGTTTGGTAATGATCAAACATAAATTGCGACCGCTAGACCGTTAACAGATATGTATATATATATATATATATATATATATATATATATATATATATTCTATTTTTGAGGCTGCATCGCTGGGAAGTATCGTCATTATGAGGATTTCGGCTATCTGCTCCAGCGGTTGGAATTTTTGTTTTGCAAATTTTCAATGGAAATACGTCCATCTTCGTCAGGCATTAATTTGATTTTAATGGCTACTTCAATTAACATATGTTTTGGAGTTTTATTTTATTTCAGTATGGCTTTCCACGTTTCTGAAAGTATGACTCCGTCCACGCCGTTTATAGTATTTGTCCTCTTATTTATTTCTAGGGCTTCCAGGACTAATCTTTTTCCGAGGTGGTCCTCTCTATGTAAAACCTTTGTCTCGTCAAATTTAATTTGATGGGGACAAATACTTGGGTGTTTGGCAATGGCGGATGTTTTTGTTCTGTAATGTTTTAGGTCAGCCATGTGTTGGTTGACTCTTGTAGCAGTCTTCTTGCCTGTCTGCCCCACATAAACCTTACCACAATCACACGGTATCATATATACTCCACTATCCTGTAATAATTGGGTGTCTTTTGGGCTCTTTAAATATTCGTTGAATATTTTATGTGGCTTGAATACTGCTCGTAAATTATATTTTCGAAGTATTCTTGCCAGCCTTTCTGAGGTCCCCGCTATATAAGGAAGTGTAACGTTGCTTAATGGTTTAACTTGAGTATTTTCAATGTCTTGTTGAATCTTGTTATCCAGTTTCTTCTTAATATTTCTTAATACTCTTGTTACTTCCATTTTTTTATAGCCGTTGTGGTGGAGTTCTTCTTTCAACTGTGCTATTTCATTTTTTAAATGGGTTTCATTGCTGCACAGTGAAAAGGCTCTGTTTACTAACGTATAGATGATACCATGTTTTTGGGCTGGGTAGTGGTGGGATGAGACATTCAGATATCTACCTGTTGCTGTTGGTTTTCTGTACACAGTGTGGCTGAATCTATTATTGCCTTCCTTAATTATTAAAAGATCAAGGAACGGTAATTTCCCTTCATTTTCTAATTCTATGGTGAAGAAAATCCCCATGTGCTCTGGTATTTTGGTAGATTACGCCAATGGATTTTTATAATAACATTCACTGCTCTTAAAGTCGATACACTGATCAATATTCGAGATGAATTCCGATAATTAAATTACGTTTACTAGTCTTTTTTATCATATTTGATTGGTGGGGCCAAAGTTCGTCATGGGCTCCGGCTATAAAACGTCCGTCACGCAGGGGCTGCGTTAACTAAGCAGATTTCCCATGTGCGTCACGAATTTGCATTTATTTCAAAACTTAAAAGTTCAATAAGAACCATATTTGGTATTTAAGCTTCAAATAAAGTGCTTCATAACATAATAGAATATTGTTAATATGAGATGAGTAGGAGTGGGGCTTTACTAAAGACCGAAAACTATAAAATGCAAATATCTCAGTTAATATTCAAGATAGTGAAGAAATGTACACAACAACATTTATAGAACATTACATGTGCAATAAGAGTGGATCTATACAATTTTTCGATCTGGCGCATATTAACGGAGATATTAAGAGTTTTAGAAATTCTCCCCCTCTAAACCCCCCCCCTTCCCCTGGTCCGATTTCAGCCGTTAACGAACTTGATCTTTCTTTTTGTATAAAACGATTATATATCAAGTTTGGTAGCGATAAGACAATAATCGTGACCACTACATCCATCTCCTAGGTAGGATCGATGGACATTTAAAGAACAATTTCGAAAATCGCGCCATGAGTACGATCTCAATATCTGATTTGCAGAAATCTGTTAAAATCACGTCCGCACCGAGAGTTTTAATTCATAATTTCGTCAGGACCTGAATATATAGAGCTATTGTTGGTATTGGCATATAACGGGTTAAAGTGTCTATTATAAAATGTGGAAGGGAAAGTAGTAGTATAAAATGGGCTGATAGTGAGTGAGGAATATTGGGCCGAAGAAGTGCCCCACTGGGAGTCGTGCAAGCTCCTAATGGTGCCGGCAAACACACCCATGTCTCTTCAACTATATACTAACAATCCCATACCCACCCTCTCGACAAACATCCTAGATTTACTCTATCTATTCTTATAATCCAATATACGTGCAATATACGCTGAAGGTAATAATAGTCAGTCACGCAGGGACTGTGTAAACTAAGCAGATTTCCCACGTGAAGTTTTACAATATAGAAATCTGCCTAGCAGTAACAGTAGTAGTAATGGGTCTCTAAAACAATTTCATGAGAGCCGAACAGTTAAGGAAACGGCCGAACTAGCTTACGGCAGAAAGCACCGAATAGAACCCACTTGAGACGATCTCAACTCAGTTCTCAGGCACACGCTTTATAAAAAGTCCGTCAAGCATGGGCTGTGTAAACTAAGCAGATTTCCCACGTGAAGTTTTACAATAGAGAAATCTGCCTACTAATAACGGTAGTAGTAACGAATCTCTAAACCAATTCACGAGGGACGAACAGTTACGGAAACGGCCGGACGAGCTTTTGGCGGAAAGTCCCGAATATAGCCGACTTCTGCCGACCACACACACTTGATACAAATGCAAATAGCTCCGTTAATATTCAAGAAAGAGAATAAATGTATACAACAATATTTATAGTACTTTTATTTGCAATAAGATTGGTTCCATACAATTCTTCGATCCGACGTATATTAAGGGAGATTTTCGAAAATCCTCCCCTCTAACCCCCCCCCTCCCACTGGTCCGATTTCAGCCGTTAACGAACTTGATCTTTCTTTTTACATAAAACGACTAAATATCGAGTTTGGTAACGATCAAACAAAAATTGCGACCGCTAGAGCGGTAACAGACAAATATATATATACACATATATATATATATATATATATATATATATATATATATATATACAGTTTTGAACGGACCTCATTTTCGTCATCTACTAGGTAGGATCGATGGACATTTGAAGAAATATTTCGAAAATTCCGTCATGAGTACAACCTCAATAGCTGATTTCCCTGAAGGGAAATCTACTAAAATCAGTGGTAGTTGATAAACTCAGTTACGTTGAAGCAAAAAAGAAATTCGTAAACCAAACTAGAGTGGAATCGTATGCAAAAAAAGTTATCATCACATCACAGTGATAATATCCAGTTCAATAAATTATTAAATCTTATAGGACTGTTACACCAAAAAATGGATTTACTAGAAAAAGTTATTTCTGAAAGTACCTCACGACTCGCAACTCAAATAATCTCCGTTCAAGAGTTTGAAAAATGAGCAAAAGATTATAGAATTGAAATCACTGAAGAAGAGTTGAAGTACCTGGAGGAAGTACCTGAATCACTGAAGGAAGTACCTGGATGAAAGAATAATAATTTCAAAAGAGACAACCAAGTGCTAAAGGACAATGATGTAAAGAAGCATGAAAACGTTCGAAAGAAAACACCCAGAAAAGGTTCTGTAAAATTTAAATGATTTTTTATTTATTGATTTATTATTATTATTTTTTTTATTATTATCATTTTTGCAATTATTGTTATATTATTTTATTTTTGCTCCATCTTTTAATTATCTTTCTCCTAACAATTCTGATTTTGATTTCCTTAAGCTTTTAACTTTTATTCTAGCCATATACTGCATTGTATTTTTTATATATTCTTAATAACTTATGTCCCAAGTACTTCATTGGAATATCAATGGTGCCAATAAACATAGAGCAGAACTAACCCGACTGATACAACTAAAACAGCAGTATTATCGAATTACAAGAAACACACTAAAAACAGAATCACAAATTCAACATTCATGGTTATAAGACTTACAGAAGAGACAATTCTCTTGGGGATAAAGCTAGTGGTGGAGTTGCAGTTATAGTTGAAGATCATGTTCATAGTGAACCTGTTCAACTTAGAACAACCGTTCAAGCAGTTGCAGTTTCAGTGTTCCTTCCAATCAAACTCACAGTTTGTTCAAGTATTAATCACACATCTTCACAACATGATATTTGGATAAAAACTAATCAAATTAAACACAAAAAATACAAAGAACCAATTTCAGGACTACATCATAATAACAATATTATCACTGACCCTTTCATACTCTGCAATATATTTGGACAGCAATTCAGAGATACATCCAGCAGTGATAATTACACTAGTTCATTCCAAAACTGCAAAAGACTGACAGAAATCTCAACAATAACAATCGATTTAGACTTCATACATCCTTTAAACAACCCATTCACTACTCAAGAATTAAAAATTGCGTTACAGACGATACAGACCACTACACCAGGACCAGACAACATAACATATTATATGTTAAAAAATCTAATTGTGCCTATTCTGAAGCCTGGGAAAGATAAAAAACTATCAACTAGTTTCAGGGCTGTATCTCTGACGTGCTGTCCTTCCAAGCTGCTTGGAAAAATGGTTAATAAAAGGTTCGTGTGGTACATAGAAAGAAAGCAATTTCTATCCCCATTTCAGTGTGGATTTAGACCTCATCACAACACTTTGGACCACATTGCTAGAATTGAAAATGATATACATAATGCTTAAATAAAAAGCTCATAAATATCATTAGATATAGAAAAAGCATACAACACAGTATGGAAAAGACTTATTTTATCCCAATTAGTAGAATGGGGAATACAGGGGAAAATGTTAAATTTTATAAAGAAGTATCTTTCCAAAAGATCATTCAGGGTGAGGATAGGTACTACCCTCTCAGATGTATTTTTCCAGGAGAATGGAGTGCCACAAGGAGGAGTACTGAGTACAACTCTCTTCAATATTGCAATTAACTCCATTGTAAATTTTATCCCCGAAGATGTATCTTATTGCCTGTATGCTGATGACCTCTTTATATACACCACACAAACTGATATTTTTAAAGCAAAACAAAAATTACAGACCACAAAAAATGAGTTGGAAAAGTGCAGTGAAAAAACAGGTTTTAGATTTTCACATGAAAAATCTAAACAAATTTTTTTCACCAAAAAAAGAAATGTTCCAACTCCTCTCATAACTTTAAAAAACAAATTCATTGAAAATTTTAAGAACATTACATTCCTTGGACTTACACTAGACAGACGCCTCACTTGGGTACCTCATTTAAAAAAAATGTTAATAAGTGTAAGAAATCATTGAACTTTTAGACCGCCTTGACCGCCCAGTTGGACGTAAATAACTGGACTCTCAGGCTACCATTGGTACTGCTTGGACTTCGAGCCGCTATCCGTGACGATAACGTCGCTAGCGCAGCTGAGATGACTTATGGACAACCACTTCGTCTGCCTGGGGAACTTCTGGAAAAGTTCAGGCAACCCGAGAGCAACGAGGATTTTATCCGCCAACTTAGGGAGTATATGGAGCAGCTACGCCCAGCAGCCTACAGACCATCATCTGCGAAGACCTTCGTGCATCGCGATCTGCAGACCTGAACACATGTCTTCCTCAGAGATGACACTGTCCATCGCCCTTTGACTCCACCTTACACTGGGCCACATGAAGTGCTCAGCCGAACCGACAAGACCTTCAGCATCCAGCTGCCTGGAGGACCTCGGACAGTGACAATCGAAAGACTGAAACCGGCGTACCTGCTGCAGGACGACAAGGACTCTAGTTCCAGTCCAGCAGGCACTACACCACCTACTGCACCAATTTCTAATGACTCTGCCGCGAAAGAGCACTCTACAGAGGAGCAACGAACTCGTCTGGGCCGAATAATTCGTCCTCCTGTTCGCTTCCGCGACTGAGTCATTGGGAGGAGGTGATGTAGCGGCGACGCACGTACTCGTGAGTCGTTCGCTATCAAATATGATAACCACGCGGTATAAAAAATACCAGATGGTTTTAAAATATGTTCAGTTAGTAAAAATAGTTAACCGGATTGCGAGTGCAAAGTGAGAAATGCAAAAGAAAATATCTAGTGTCTCGTGCTAACTGTGACTGAGTTGTGGCTATTCAAACTGGACCATAGTGAATAGTGAAACTACTAGACTTGTTACCTGTAAATATTTTATGCCAAGAAGTTTTTATTGTTTTTAATATACAACTTGAAAAGTGCACAGAACTATTTATTTCACCCCACTCAGTCCACTAAATTGGTGACCCCGACGCGATCTCTACGCTTCAACGTGATCTCTACGTAGTAGTACATTTTTTTCATCATGTCCAACTCAGATTTCTTTGACATTTTTACAGTGGATGAGGAAACTTCACACAGGTTAGACCCAGTGCAGATGCCACAGCAGGTCGAAGCTACTTCAGCTGCAACAATCAAAGCCCAGCTTCCGGCTTTTTGTAAATACGACCTGGAAATTTTTTTCCTACAATGCGAAGCTGTTTTTGCTCTTTATGATATCCGCAATTCAATTAAGCGATTCAGATTCGTTGTCGCACAACTGGATAGGGAAGCTGTCCGAGATGTAATAGACCTGGTTAGGTCTCCTCGAACGGAAAACGCTTATGAGATTCTCAAAAACAGATTAATTGGTAGTTTCGGTGAATCTAATAACGTCCGTATCAGGAAGTTATTAGAGGACCAGCGCCTGGGAGACCGTAAACCATCGCATTTTTTGCGTGACCTCCAACATTTAGGAGGCACCATGGTTTTTGACGACCTCCTTAAACCTATCTGGCTGAGAGAGCTGCCCGACCGGATGCAGGCCGCACTAGTGGCCACGGATCAACAGGACCTGACTAAACTTAGCATTATCGCCGATCGCATTTCGGAAATTGATCAAATGAGAGTTTGTAAGGTAGCAGCTATTAAGACTTCCTACGCTACAGAGTCCAAAGGTTCTTATACCAACGAGAAGTTGTTAGACGCCATCGAAAAGCTGTCTGAAAGAATTGCCACATTGGAGATGCGAGAAAGACCGCATGCTACGACAAGAGCATTTGGCGTTCCATTTTCGAGCGAATTCACGGACTAAGTCATCCCGGCGTCCGTGGTTCGCGAAGACTTATCAAGCATAGATTTTTTTGGCCCAACCAGAACGTCGACGTCGGACAGTGGTTACGCTCCTGCCTTGCCTGCCAACGTTCTAAAGTGCAAAGGCATACAATATCACCTCCCGGGAAGTTCCCATTGGCATGTCGTTTTGAACAAGTCCACATAGACATCATTGGGCCCCTTCCCTCTTCGGGAGGTATGAGGTATTGTTTAACTATGGTCGACAGATTTACCAGATGGCCGAAAGCACAGCCGATTGAGGATATTTCCGCGTCTACCTGTGCTGCAGCTTTGATTGCTACTTGGATTCCCCGCTTTGGAGTTCCGGTCAGAATAACAACCGACCAAGAGAGACAATTTGAATCGGACCTCTTCTTCCAACTCTCTAAAACTCTTGGTTTCCAACGAATTAGAACCACATCATACCACCCGCAAGCCAACGGGTGTGTTGAACGCTGGCACCGCACCTTGAAGACCGCCTTGACCGCCCAGTTGGACGTAAATAACTGGACTCTCAGGCTACCATTGGTACTGCTTGGACTTCGAGCCGCTATCCGTGACGATAACGTCGCTAGCTCAGCTGAGATGACTTATGGACAACCACTTCGTCTGCCTGGGGAACTTCTGGAAAAGTTCAGACAACCCGAGAGCAACGAGGATTTTATCCGCCAACTTAGGGAGTATATGGAGCAGCTACGCCCAGCAGCCTACAGACCATCATCTGCGAAGACCTTCGTGCATCGCGATCTGCAGACCTGAACACATGTCTTCCTCAGAGATGACACTGTCCATTGCCCTTTGACTCCACCTTACACTGGGCCACATGAAGTGCTCAGCCGAACCGACAAGACCTTCAGCATCCAGCTGCCTGGAGGACCTCGGACAGTGACAATCGAAAGACTGAAACCGGCGTACCTGCTGCAGGACGACAAGGACTCTAGTTCCAGTCCAGCAGGCACTACACCACCTACTGCACCGATTTCTAATGACTCTGCCGCGAAAGAGCACTCTACAGAGGAGCAACGAACTCGTCTGGGCCGAATAATTCGTCCTCCTGTTCGCTTCCGCGACTGAGTCATTGGGAGGAGGTGATGTAGCGGCGACGCACGTACTCGTGAGTCGTTCGCTATCAAATATGATAACCACGCGGTATAAAAAAATACCAGATGGTTTTAAAATATGTTCAGTTAGTAAAAATAGTTAACCGGATTGCGAGTGCAAAGTGAGAAATGCGAAAGAAAATATCTAGTGTCTCGTGCTAACTGTGACTGAGTTGTGGCTATTCAAACTGGACCATAGTGAATAGTGAAACTACTAGACTTGTTACCTGTAAATATTTTATGCCAAGAAGTTTTTATTGTTTTTAATATACAACTTGAAAAGTGCACAGAACTATTTATTTCACCCCACTCAGTCCACTAAAAACTTATTAAGGATTCTTGGCAACACGCAATGGGGTGCTGACAGATCAATGATGCTTAGATTTTACCGTGCGTTTACCAGGTCTATTCTGGATTATGGATGTATAGCATATTCATCTGCCAGTCCGACAACTCTAAAACTTCTGGACCCAATACACCACACACGACTAAGAATCGCAATTGGTGCATTTAAATCTAGTCCTACAGAAAGCCTTTGGGGTCTTTTTCGTTTAACGCCCGCCAGTGATTATTGTGTAACCTGTTACCACACATCTTAGTATTATCTTTGGCTCCACATGATCTATTTAACCTCAACCTCCAAAGTTAATTGAAAAATGGCGTTGTTTACTCTATACAATAAACTCAGCTCCAACGATGAATGTATTAAATTCCTTCAAGAAAATGGACTACTCCATCAAGAAAGGAAATGTTGTGAAGGGCATGATATGGTCCTGGGTAAGAAAAGTGATACCTTCCGCTGGAGGTGTTATAAGAGAACCTGCCGTAAGGACATTGGTCTCAGAGAAAGTACGTGGTTTGTGAAGTCCAAAATATCCTTCAGAACTATAGTAGTATTTATTTATGGATGGGCCAAGGGTTACACAACGACAGCATTTTGTCAAGAGGAGCTAGGCTAGGCTCCAGAAACCGTGACTGATTGGAAGAATTACTTACGCGGTGTGTGCGGATTCACGGTCCCGGTTGTACTGTGGAAATAGATGAGTCCTGCTTTACAAGGAGAAAATTCAATGTAGGAAGATTATATCCGCAACAGTGGGTCTTCGGCGGGATTTGTCGTGAAACAAGCGAATGTTTCATTTATGATGTGCCAGACAGGACTGCAGGTACACTCTTAAGCTGCATAAAGGACTCCATCCTTCCAGGCACGACGATAATGTCAGATTTGTGGCATGCGTATAGCGGAATAGAGGCAATCCCGGAATATAACTACACCCACTTCACAGTATACCACTCGGAAAACTTTGTTGATCCAGTCACCGGAGCTCATACACAAAAAAATAGTCACTCTGGGCTAACGCGAAAAGACGCAATAAAAAAGAATGTGGAACAAGGAGGAACCACGTAGATTCCTACCTATGTGAATTCATGTGGCTCAGACGTAATAAGGACAAAGACTTATTCCAGACAATGTTAAAGGACATCACATCTTTCTGGAAGCTGTAATTATAAATTCCTTAATCCTCTAAATATATTTTAAATTTATTTTCTATATAACAGTTCATAAATAAAACCTTTTATAATTTGATTTTATTTATGAACTGTTATATAGAGTGGCGAGTTCGATTCTTGCCTGGGCAAAGGAAATTATTTAGTGACGAAATTCATTAAATAACATCCTAGGTCCCACCCTGGCTAGAAAAGGGTGGTGACCTGTAGATAACCCGTCCCAATTAGCCTGAGTTGCAAAAAGTGGACGTTAATAAATAATAATTTGATTTCTTAATCATATGTTATTTTCTTAGTAATAAGTTATTGAAGGTAGTCACTGGCGGGCGTTAAACGAAAAAGACCCAGCCTTTGTGCAGAGGCTGGAGAACCTCCACTGGAGTACAGCCGCAGGATGTTATGTGCAAAATTTGTTTTACAGGCAAAAGCTTTGAACACACCCTGCTGTAATGAATTTTTTGAATAACCCTTTTTTTAATATATACATCCAAAAACATTGCAAAAATAAACCACTTTTCATTCGTACTTTAGAGAGCACATATGGATCAAAGGTTTTAAATAGAGAAATGTATCTTAACATGCAACCATCATTTCCTCCTCGGACCATAAAGAACCTAAAAGTGAACTTAATTTTAACCAAATATAAAAAGAGCGATTTATTTTCAAACATCTTTTATCAAAACACTTTTAAATACATTGTAGCAAACCACGCACATAACACACTACACGTATATACAGACGGTTCCAAAACTGCCAGTGGTACAGGTGCAGCGGCAGTCATTGACAATCATATTCACAGCATTAAACTACCCGATGACACAAGCATATACACTGGAGAGCTACATGCAATATTACTCCCTCTATCTAATATAGATACAAACATTCAGCAAAATGTCCTACTCTGCACAGATTCAATAAGCTCATTACTCTCACTAAGAAACATTTAAATTTCACATCCTGTAATCACACAAATTTTCTCTCACATTAACAGACTTAAACATATAAACATAACTATGTTATGGATTCCCGGATACGAAGACATTAAACAGAATACTATAGTAGACAAGCATGCAAAACTAGCCACAAGGAAAAACACTGCTGACACGAACTTACTAACTACACAGGACTTATGCAAAGTAACAAAGACAGAAATACTTCACATATGGCAAGGTCACTGGCTGAGCTCGACTAGTAAGCTTAGAGAAATTAAACATTAAGTGAAGCCGTGGCCTCACGACTTTACAACAAGAAGAGATGAAGTAATACTTACACGGTTACGAATTGGACTCACTCTACTAAAACACTCATACTTGATAAACAAACAAGACAAACCGATTTGTAGATGCTGTAATGAAGCTCTGACAGTTAAACATATACTGACTGACTCATGCAACGCAATTACTTACAGATACCACATAATTTACACGAACTACTGACAAAGGGGAGTCCATACATAGATACAATTCTCTTTTTTTGTTTTCAAGTTTTCACTCACTTGAGTGTGTATTAGGGAGTTACAGAGTTTTATGTAAATAGTCACCTGGACCAACTTATATTTTATCAAAACCTTAAAAAACCCGTCCCAATTAGCCTAAGTTGCAAAAAGTGGACGTTAAGAATAAATAATAATAATAATAATTTTAAATTTCTTTTATTCATTTTATTTTAATTACTGATTTACTTATTTATTTATTGAATATTTAAATATTTTATTACTGATTTCCCTATTGCCCTATATCATTAATTTCGTTTTTCAGTTTTGTACCTAGTTTTGAATTTTGTTTTTATTTGTTCCCTCGTTCATTTATATTGTTCTTTGTTGTGTTCCATTTTTATATTTTGTGTTTCCATTCTTTTTTTTTCTTTTTTTCGAGTTTCTATTTGGTTTTTTGAGTTCCATTTCCGTTTTGTGTTGAGTTTCAATTTCTTTCCCATTTCATCTCTAGTTTTCGTATTTTCTCTCTGTTTTGTGTTCCTTTGGGTTCTACATATGTTCTTTTTATGTTTTGTATTCCTTTTACGTTTTATGTTCCTTTTATGTTTTGTGTTCCTTTTACGTTCTATGTTCCTTTTATGTTTTGTGTTCCTTTTACGTTCTATGTTCCTTTTATGTTTTGTGTTCCTTTTGTGTTCAATGGTCCTTTTATGTTTTGTGTTCTATGTTCCTTTTATGTTTTGTGTTAATTTTGTGTTCTATGTTCCTTTAATGTTTTGTGTTCCTTTTGTGTTCTATGTTCCTTTTATGTTTTGTGTTCATTTTGTGTTCTATGTTCCTTTTGTGTTCTGTTCCTTTTATGTTTTGTGTTCCTTTTGTGTTTTGTTTAATTCTGTTATTTTTTTGTATTGTTTTGTTTTCATTTAAGTTTCGTTTTGTTTTTTAAGCTTCATTTTAGAGCAAAATCGCCAAAGCTGCGAAGCACAAATAAATAAACAATAAGCGTTAAACTCATGAAACGTCTTAATTGAAGCGTATGTTCCCAATGTGTATGCATATACCTCATACTATATGAGGTATATGCATTTACATTGTGTAAATAGATCATCAGTTAAGATTTCATTTACCGCCCAGTTATACTCATCGCTTTGAGGCAATAAAGAATATATGTTGTGATGAGCTCAGTAGTGTGTCATTCCAGAACGTGGGCAATTTGGTTAGTTAAGTGTGATAGACTTTTTAGCACATTTTCCTCAAATGTCCATCGATCCTACCTAGTAGATAACGTAAATGAGGTCGTTCAAAATTATAAATATATTTTCTCTGTTACCGCTCTAGCAACCAAACTTGATATATAAGCGTTTTATGTAAAACTAAAGATCAAGTTTGTTAACGGCTGAAATCGGACTGGGGAAGGGGGGGGGGGGTAGCGAGGAGGAATTTTGAAAAATCTTCGTTATTCTTCGTCGGATCGAAAAATGGTATAGAACCAATCTTATTACAAATGTAATCGTCTATAAATGTTGCCATATACATATTTTCTAAAACTTTTCACTTCCATCCTTAGTCAAAGATTCCTTACATGGGTTGAAGAGAGGAAAATTATCCCGGACGAACAAATGGGTTTCCGGAAAGGTAAAGGATGTAGGAATAGCATATTTTGCTTGTCAGCAGCTGTAAATATAGCACTGAGATTAAAGAGGAGAAAATTATTTGTTACCTTTGTAGACTTAAGAAGAGCGTTTGACTCTATAAACCATTCAAAATTATTGAAAAAACTATATAGGCTAGGAATTGGAGGAAAAATTCTAAGAGTGATAAAATTTCTGTACGACCAAGCATCGTTTATTATTGAAGAAGGAAATCAGTACTCACATGATATTGAAATATCTGAAGGTGTTCTACAAGGGGAAAACTTAAGCCCTCTTCTATTCTTGCTATATACGGGGTGTGGCTATTAAATAACGAGACTGACGCTGCTACAGAAGAAGTGCGCATGCGTCATACGCCAGCAACTAACAGCTGTTATCGTGAAGCTACCTCTTTCGAATATAGTGCCTCTCGCTTCTGTAAACAAATCAGTACAGCCGTAGCCTTCGTTCGCATTATAGTTGTTTTTTTGTTTCGCCGGAAAAATCTTAAGTGTAACAGTAGAGCAACGAATTGTTGTGAAATTTCATGTGAAACTTGAATTTCATGTGAAAAAACCGCTACTGAAACTTATAATTTATTGAAAGAAGTGTATGGCAATGAATGTTTATCACGTGCACGTGTTTTTGAGTGGTTTAAGCGTTCTCAAGATGGCCGAGAAGACGTTCAAGATGATTCACGCCCGGGTCGCTCTTCCACGTCGAAAACGGATGACAATATCGAAAAAATCGGTAATCTGATTCGATCTGACCGTCGGTTAAGTATTCGTGCGATTGCTGAAACTGTACGAATTGATAAAGAATCCGTACGGCAAATATTACATAACAATTTTAACATGCAAAAAGTGTGTGCCAAAATGGTGCCTAAAATTCTCACATTTGAACAACTGGAAGCTCGCAAAAATGTTTGTACTGACACTTTGAATGCCATTGAAAATGACCCAAACTTACTGGAAAGGATAATAACGTGTGACGAATCATGGTTTTTTATTTATGATCCTGAAACAAAGCGCTAATCCATGCACTGGAAGAGCCCATCATCACCGAGAGCCAAAAAAGCTCGGATGAGCAAATCAAAATTCAAAGCAATGTTGATTGTTTTTTTCGATATTCATGGGATTGTGAACCTTCACTGGGTTCCTGAAGGTTAAACGATTAATCAACATTACTACCCTCACGTTCTTGCTGAACTCCGCGAAAGAATAAGGAAAAAACGACCTGAATTGTGGAAGGACAAGTCATGGGTTCTCCACCAAGACAATGCGCCGGCTCATTCCGCATTTTCTGTTAAGAGGTTTCTAGCCAAATTCAGCATCCCAGTGTTAGACCATCCGCCTTATTCGCCGGATCTTGCGCCGTGCGACTTCTATCTGTTTCCTAAGGTGAAATCTGCATTAAAAGGAACAAGATTTGAGTCTGTTGAAGCTGTGAAAGAGAAAGCGGCACGCGTCCTGAAGGAGCTGACAGAAAATGACTTCCGGCACTGTTTAGAACAATGGAAGGTTCGCATGGAGCGTTGTAGGGATAAAGGAGGGGTGTATATTGAAGGTGATAATAAGTAAAAATGTATGAAATAAAAATAAAATGTTTTACAGCGTCAGTCTCGTTATTTAATAGCCACACCCCGTATATCAGATATAGTCCATTTTTTCGAAAAGAATGGGGCAGAGGGTATACAGATAAGTACAAGAAAAGATTTAATTTTATTGATGTATGCTGATGGCCTAGTTTTACTCTCTATATCATGGCCTGATACGCAACGTAAATTAAATATATTAAAGAAATACTGTGACGCAATGTTACTCTCAGTGAACCCTCAGAAAACAATGATATTACCATTTCACAAAGGAGGCCGACTTGGGAAAAGTAAAACCATATTTTATAATAATAACCCAACCCAGCTTACAAATTCATTTACATATTTGGGTGTACCTTTCTCATCTTCAGAAAAATTCTGTCAAGCCAGTACTCACTTCTTGGCAAAAGGTTGCTCTGCCAATGCTGCCATCTTACGCATACTTATTAAAATCAAAGCTGAAACTTGGGCAACCAAATGTATGCTGTTCGATGCACTTAGTGAAAGTGTACTCTTGTATGTATCAGAAATATGGGGCCCTGGTTATTCGGATGTGATTGAGAAAGCTCAATTAAACTTCTTTAAATGGCTTACGTATCTTCCTAAAAACACTCTTAATGCTTACATTAGAATAGAATTTAACTGTACACACACCCGACTGAAAATTTTCAAGAGGATGTTGAATTGATGGAAGGCTCTACAAGAGAAGTCGGCAGATGATCTATCAAGACTGTGTTATATGCGCCTAAAGGAATTATCTGCCAATTATTCAATGCCATTTAATTGGGTGAATGAACTGGAAGGGTATCTTGGGTGCATAGGAGGGAGCTTGGAGGATTTGGAAAGGGCGAAAAATATTAATGGAAAAATAAAGACTTATTTAGAGGCTCTTGAGAACCATTTAATCTAGTTAGATATTGAAAGAGTTTTAAACAGCACATATAGCCAGTACTTTAGAAGAATTAGCTCTCTTGGCAGAGGCGAGGAGTACCTGTACCAAAATGTGCCATTTTTTAAGACCAAAGTTATATCTCAAATCAGCTTATTAGGTACAAAAAATCAAAGATTGATAGTTGGTAGGACAATTTACATATTCAATCCAGAAAAGCCATGCCCCCTTTGTGAAGATAGCCAAGACACCGTTACGCACTTCATCCTTAAATGCCCTGTTTTAGCAGAGAGAAGAAACCATCTCCTGAAAAGTCTCAACATTCCACAGCAATCCATGGATAATTTGTTTGACCTTATGAAAAGAATAAAATAAACTACATATATGTTTTCATACTTAAAAATCTTTATGTCAGAGGGAAAGAAATACAAACAATATAATTATTAAAATAAAATTAATGTTTTATGTGTTTTTTTCTATAGTAATTATTGTATGTAGTTTTTGTTTTTTGTTATTTTTAAATGAATTCTCTGTTTATGTTTATGTAAAGAAAAGATAAACGAAAAATGTAATCATGAACATGAGCTGAACCCTAGCTATAAAATTGTTAAATTTTTAAAAGCAATAAAAATATTCATTCATATACATATTTTCTCTTTATTTTTATTTTGTATCCTTCTCTTCCCCCCGCTGTATCTTAGGGCAGCCCCAGCGTTTTCTCTATCATGAATATTAACCAGTAGCATTTTTTGTTTGATCGATACCAAACTCGATATTTCATCATTTTATGTAAAAAGAAATATCAAGTTCGCCAGTTGAATGAAACCAGTAAAATATCACCATTACTATAGGTCAGATCCCGAGATATTAGCATTTTATAGTTTTCTGCCTTCTGTAAACCCGCACAACTATTCATGTCATATTAACAACAAGCTGTTATATCGTGAACCAAATAATTCTAATAGAGAATATGTGGAGAGATCATATCACACATGTGTTATTCCAATAGGTGAGAAATCTGCTTAGTTTAAGAAAACCCTACATGACGATTTTTTTTAGTTTTCAGCCTTCTGACTTGACATGAAACTGTTTATTTGATTTATACAGGACTCAATTTTTAACTGTTTCATTCAAAACTAAAGATCATTTTCATCAATGACTGAACCCATGGATTAGAAAAAGGGTGTAAAAATTAAAAAAAATCAAATTTCTCAGTACGAATTATAGATACCAAAATATGAATGGAACCTTTTTGTTTTTCATGAACAGATCTATAAATTATATGACATAACATTTTTCGATCTGATGAATTGGAAAAAAGACATCATATATCGTTTTAAAATGAAAAAAACTTTAAATGAAATGTAACCAAACATTTTGTTTATTTAATTTAATCAGAGTAGAAGGAAGGCATGTGTTGCCCACGAGATTTTTATTATTCGGAAGTTATTTTCATAATAAAAGAAAATTATAAATGTACAATGGCCTATTCCAAAAATAAATTTTGATAGAAGGAATCTATTTTCAATAATTAATAGATATACATATAATAATAATAATGATAATAAAAATATTTTTCTTGAAGACTTCAATATTGATGATTATCGAGGTTATTCCAGTCAACCTTGCCATTGGTACATAAATATCGTATATTTTTCAAATGAAATGTGACCAAAAATTTTAGAAATCAGCTATTGAGGTTCTACTCATGACACAATTTGCGAAAAATTTCTTCAAACGTCCATTGAAGCTACACAGATGTTAAAAATGAGGTTCATTCAAAACTATGTGTGTGTATACACAACTGTGAAAAAATATAAACTCAAGGGGGAAAAAACTGTTTCAATTAGTTTAAGTCATTTATTTTGGTATTTGAATGACAAAAGATATTATTTCATCTTTAATTTAATGACAAGTAGCAATTTTTCTAAAATATTTAATAATAATGTTGAGATTAGCTCCGCTTAAGACAAAATAAAAAAATCTGTGAAAAAGAATAAACTCAAAAGTTATTTCATTTCATTAATAAGTAAATTTACTTTAATAATGAGTGCTTCTGCCATTTTTTTTTATCACCTCCAACAGTCTTTTGGGGACACTTCTTACTAAATTAATTAATGTGCTCTCTGGTAAGTTTTCCCAAGCTAAAGTTATGCGTTCTTTGAGTTCATTAATATTTTGGATTTGTGGCTTCTGAAGGTCGTAGACTTCTCTTGCCACTATTCCCCACAAATTTTCTATTGGGTTGAGATCCGGACTAAGAGCTGGCCAATCCAAAATGTTGTTGCTGAAATCTTCAAACCATTTTTTTGCAGAACGTGCAGTATGAATCGGCGCGTTATCCTGTTGAAAAATTATTTGACTGCATCCATTTTGCCTGAAATAAAAGCGATTTTTGGTTTTCCTCTTTCATTAAATGCAGTCCACACCATGACTCCGCCACCCCAATGTGACCGACCTTCTTGATAAAATTTTTTTTTTGTGTCTTAGGTCATGCCAGTAATAATTTAAGCCATCTGGACCATCAACTTTATGAGCATTTGACCATTTTTTGCTGTTATGGATATGATTTTCAGCGAAATTCAGTCGTCGCTGCATATGGTGTTTTTTAAGCTATGGTTTTTTCATTACCTTGCAATATTTCAACGTCGCCGACTATGTTATCCACTTCCTGATCAAGCTGGCATAACGCCCTAGATTGAACCGCCTCACAATCTGTGAGGAGGATACTCCTGTCTTTGAG
The DNA here is from genome assembly GCA_019009955.1 of Riptortus pedestris. Lineage (NCBI taxonomy): Eukaryota > Metazoa > Arthropoda > Insecta > Hemiptera > Alydidae > Riptortus > Riptortus pedestris. The sequence goes on from CM032228.1 coordinate 62,382,357, forward strand.
ATTTCTCTCAAAACCGCTCGTTTCACGTGCTTGGAAAATTTTGGAGGTCGTCCACTTCTTTTATTTTTTCCATAATTGTCCATGCCACTATTTAAAAAGTTTTGGACCACTCCCTGGGATCGGTTTAATTCACGAGCAATTTGTCATTGGGTCAAACCACCTCTTCTCAAGTCGACAATTCGTTGCTGCTCAATTTTTGAGAGATGAGTTCCGCGCGGCATTATTTTAAACAAAAAATACTAATTTAAACGAGTCGGCACAGTATAAAAATCCAACACACGTACTCTCCCTTCAGAAGTTGAGAGAAAACTGAGGTGATAATAATTCTTTAATACTCCTGACAATTGAAAACAAACTTTGAGTTTATACTATTCACAGGTCAAAGCATGGTCTGTGTACATAATATGATGACTGTAAATTACCAAACAGATCAAAGGCCATTTCAAACTTCTTGCCAAGCTAATGACATCAAAACATATCTAAAAAATTATTATGCAATTAGTTAATATTTAAATTTCATAAATACTTCGATTTTATAAGTTGAGTTTATATTTTTTAACAGGACTGTATATATATTTATTGCTCTAGCACCACATTATATTAGACAGGTATGATAAAATAGAAGTAATATTAAAAGAAAAGAAAAGTCTGGCACACACTAGAGCAAAATGTGTACAACAATTTTAAAACATTATAATATTATAATTTTAGTTATATAACATTCTTTGGTATGACTCTTAAAAATTTCAGATATTCAGAATATTTTATTTTACTCCTTGTTTAAACCACCCACTCCTCCTAGCCTAATTTCAATCATGAACAATTCAACTAAAACATCTTTAGTTTTACAAAAATATTTAAATTCGTTTGGCAATGATTGAAAAAAAAAAAAAAACACGGGTCATTCCATTTCAAATCATCCAGCAAAATTGAAAAATGTCACCCATGGTTTCAGATTTCGATGAAAATTTTTTTAACAACACTTTTTACCTTCCTTATGAAGAATATAAAATTTTACTTTGAAAAAAAAAAAAAAAATGCTGAAGTATTGAGAAAGTTTGTGTAACTGACATTTCAAAGGTTGCTAATTTGACACACATTGTATTAGAAAAAAAATCATAACTTTAGTTATTTTCAACATATCAAGATAAAATTTTCACTAAAGTGTTCTCAAAAGCATGGAGATATACAGGAAAAAATAATTTGATGATCATATTAAAATATAAGCCCCCCCCCAGAATTTCACGAACTGCGTCCTTATTAAAAATTTTAATTAAAAAAACCCAATTTTTCAAATATGTTTTTGCACATGAGGCAGAGTAATTAAGCAAGCAAACTTTTTTTTAAATTATCCGTTAATGAGCGAACTAAAAGACTATGAAAGAAAAATAGCGGCTTTTTGAGTGTTTATGCATTTTTTTGGAGATAAACCAAAATATTTTGGAATTTTCTCAAAAAATGCTCTTCTATGAACAAATATGAAAAGTAATACTAAAAAAAAAATTAAATAATTACTAATTTAGGTGTATGACCTTTTAAAAAGACTTACAAATTTAAAAACAAATTTTCCTTGGTTTAATTAAAGTGTAATATTTATTTACAGAATGGATAAACAGGGAAGGATGCACATATAAGATTTAAAAAATTAAATCTCTATTAAATGACAAATTATCATTTGAAAAACTTGAAGAACTGGATTATCTTAAATGTATTATAAAACTTTAAATATATTACCATTTAGTGATGCCTTCTTTTTGAAATTAAGAGGCATTGTTTTTGAATGTCAGTTAAGTCCTTTTCAGGGAAATTGTACACTCTACGAGAGCCTTTTATTGTTGGTGCAGCGACACAAGCTATTACATTACATATGGGAATAAAACAAATATCTTCCTTCGAAGGCCAATAAAAAGATGGTGCAGGACCATGTGGGTGTAAGAATTTAACTTTAATATCACCTTCATCTTCGTGTTTTGACAAAACTAAACCTAAATACCAATTATTGTCATAGGTGCATGCAACATAGTTATGCACACTGATGTCAGGCATTTTTATGAGAGGTTGTTGTCCTGAAAAACTGAAGACTGTGCAAAATTTATTGTCAATGCTTATTCTTTTTGTCCCAATGGTATCTTCAGATATGGGCACAAAATGGTGGAAGCTCCATGTGCCAGGTACTGTTTTTGCTTTAGAGAAACGTCTGTCCAATTCCTTTCGAGTTTCTGAAAGAGTCTCTTTTCTTAAAAGCCAGAATTTTATACCTTCAATGTTTGTTTTGCAAAATGCTAAAAGCTTTTCAACAGAATCTATTGTTTTACCAGAAGTCATTTGAAGGCTTGCTTTGCTAACTAAGCGTTTAACAGTCCCACCAATGCATTTATATCCTGTAACAAATTCAAAATTAAAACCAGTTTCTATAAAGAATAATTAAATTCATATATATATATATATATATATATATATATATATATATATTGTTTTTTTATGCAATAAATGAAACATTTCCATTTTCATTTCTAATAAGATGCTAAATATACAGTTTAAAATAACTGAAAGAAATGACAAATATTTAAAGAGAAGTGGGACAATCACCCATCTTTTACAAAAGTGACAAAGAGATTGTTTGCAAAAGATGAACAAGTATGAGCATGTAAAACAGAGATGATCCAGTGTGAAAAGTCCCCCTTTTCCTTGCATCAGCCTGTTGCCTGCAGAATTCAACATGAAAATTGTGCTGTACAGCCATCACTGAAATAATGCATTTCTTTTATAGTAGGGAGTGATTCTTTGAGATATTGAACTATTACCTTTTGTATTTCATAGATAAAAGCAACATCGTGCTCTAAATCATTAGACACTACACATAAACTTGATGTTACAAGATTTCCAGAATGCTTGTCCTTGGTATAAATTATTATTGGATGCAGAGAACAACTGTTGTGTGTACAATGATACCCTTGAACTTCATCTTGAATTATAAAAGAATAATTCTCACTGAAGCCAAGAAGAGCTACTGCACTGTCAGGTTTTAGATCACTTTTTAAATCCTTCAGGTATTTGGTTTGCGATTTTGTAATGAATTCATGAGGCAAAAGTATTTCCAGGCTTTTCATCAGAGTCATTAAATATTCTTCAAAACTTACAGTGAACTCAACTTGTTGTGTCCTGTCAGTTGCAATCCAAGAACTATAAGTAACTTCATCAGTAGGACCCCATTCTTCAAATTTTGCAATAATAAACTTTTTGAGATTTTCACTGGATGGACATTGGGAACAGTGACGAAGCATACAATCTCTATTATTTTTTGAGCAAACTAATTGATCGATTAAATCATTATAGGTTTCTTCTATAGCACAAGCCTGAAGCAAGAGAATGACATTCTGATGTATAGTGCATACACAAACAGAATGTGTTCCTGAAGCACCTGCAATTACACGCCATTTTGGCCGTAACATGCAAAACTTTGAAATTAGGGGTATACCTATCTTAAGATTTGGATATTCTGATTTAAATGCAGAATATAATTCATTTAAATTCCCTAATATTAACCATTTTTGCATGTACTGTTTTTTTGATATACTCACTTTATCTTTTGATCCTGGCAATATTCGAGAATATTCATCACTTTGGAAAAAATTCTTCACTGTAGCTATACAATTTTCATCAATTGGGTGTCCTTTCCTTGATTCCGGTAGGGCTATAATACCCTTGTCTCTGAGAAGGTCTCTTGCTTGTCTGACTGCATATTCAGTAACATTGAACTCTTCACAAACTCTAATAACAAAACTAATAATTTATACCAAGGACAAGCATTCTGGAAATCTTGTAACATCAAGTTTATGTGTAGTGTCTAATGATTTAGAGCACGATGTTGCTTTTATCTATGAAATACAAAAGGTAATAGTTCAATATCTCAAAGAATCACTCCCTACTATAAAAGAAATGCATTATTTCAGTGATGGCTGTACAGCACAATTTTCATGTTGAATTCTGCAGGCAACAGGCTGATGCAAGGAAAAGGGGGACTTTTCACACTGGATCATCTCTGTTTTACATGCTCATACTTGTTCATCTTTCGCAAACAATCTCTTTGTCACTTTTGTAAAAGATGGGTGATTGTCCCACTTCTCTTTAAATATTTGTCATTTCTTTCAGTTATTTTAAACTGTATATTTAGCATCTTATTAGAAATGAAAATGGAAATGTTTCATTTATTGCATAAAAAAACAATATATATATATATATATATATATATATATATATATATATATATATATATATATATGAATTTAATTTTTCTTTATAGAAACTGGTTTTAATTTTGAATTTGTTACAGGATATAAATGCATTGGTGGGACTGTTAAACGCTTCGTTAGCAAAGCAAGCCTTCAAATGACTTCTGGTAAAACAATAGATTCTGTTGAAAAGCTTTTAGCATTTTGCAAAACAAACATTGAAGGTATAAAATTCTGGCTTTTAAGAAAAGAGACTCTTTCAGAAACTCGAAAGGAATTGGACAGACGTTTCTCTAAAGCAAAAACAGTACCTGGCACATGGAGCTTCCACCATTTTGTGCCCATATCTGAAGATACCATTGGGACAAAAAGAATAAGCATTGACAATAAATTTTGCACAGTCTTCAGTTTTTCAGGACAACAACCTCTCATAAAAATGCCTGACATCAGTGTGCATAACTATGTTGCATGCACCTATGACAATAATTGGTATTTAGGTTTAGTTTTGTCAAAACACGAAGATGAAGGTGATATTAAAGTTAAATTCTTACACCCACATGGTCCTGCACCATCTTTTTATTGGCCTTCGAAGGAAGATATTTGTTTTATTCCCATATGTAATGTAATAGCTTGTGTCGCTGCACCAACAATAAAAGGCTCTCGTAGAGTGTACAATTTCCCTGAAAAGGACTTAACTGACATTCAAAAACAATGCCTCTTAATTTCAAAAAGAAGGCATCACTAAATGGTAATATATTTAAAGTTTTATAATACATTTAAGATAATCCAGTTCTTCAAGTTTTTCAAATGATAATTTGTCATTTAATAGAGATTTAATTTTTTAAATCTTATATGTGCATCCTTCCCTGTTTATCCATTCTGTAAATAAATATTACACTTTAATTAAACCAAGGAAAATTTGTTTTTAAATTTGTAAGTCTTTTTAAAAGGTCATACACCTAAATTAGTAATTATTTAATTTTTTTTTTAGTATTACTTTTCATATTTGTTCATAGAAGAGCATTTTTTGAGAAAATTCCAAAATATTTTGGTTTATCTCCAAAAAAATGCATAAACACTCAAAAAGCCGCTATTTTTCTTTCATAGTCTTTTAGTTCGCTCATTAACGGATAATTTAAAAAAAAGTTTGCTTGCTTAATTACTCTGCCTCATGTGCAAAAACATATTTGAAAAATTGGGTTTTTTTAATTAAAATTTTTAATAAGGACGCAGTTCGTGAAATTCTGGGGGGGGCTTATATTTTAATATGATCATCAAATTATTTTTTCCTGTATATCTCCATGCTTTTGAGAACACTTTAGTGAAAATTTTATCTTGATATGTTGAAAATAACTAAAGTTATGATTTTTTTTCTAATACAATGTGTGTCAAATAAGCAACCTTTGAAATGTCAGTTACACAAACTTTCTCAATACTTCAGCATTTTTTTTCACAAAAACTACTGGAGATATCAAAGTAAAATTTTATATTCTTCATAAGGAAGGTAAAAAGTGTTGTTAAAAAAATTTTCATCGAAATCTGAAACCATGGGTGACATGGTCTGGATGATTTGAGATGGAATGACCCCACAGTGACTGCTAGAGTATTAATAAAAAAAATATAATTAGAACAGACATCATATTAGTCAGGCAGGTAGGATTGATGAACATTTAAAGATATTTTCAAAAATGGTATCATGAGTAAAACTTCAATACCGGTTGCCTTTAAAGGAAATGTGCTAAAAAAAAAAAAAAGAAACAGTTTTAATATCTAATTATTCAAATAACTTTAAATAATGTTAATAAGAATAGAAAAATATATATATAAAAATAATTTGAAATTTATTTTCAAAATTCTTACACTGTTGCTATTCTTTTACCTATTAGCAAAGGCAATAAGGTCTAAAATTTGATTGAATATTTTCTGATTGTAAACTGTTAATGCCTTCATTTTTCATAATTTAATTTAGAGTTTAAGTAATACATAAGAGCATGTCCATGTATGTGTGTGAATTAGAATATTAGAAATTAATTTACTATTGTCTTAAAAATTACTGGACTATTTCATTCAAACATGGACTAGAGTCTAACTAGAAAATTAAGTTAAAACTGTTATTAAGGTATAAGTTCAGACGAACATACAAGACTGTATAATTTTATACTTCAATCAAGTAATTTATACAGAACCCCATTTTTTGTTTCATATTCTTAAAAGTGGTAAATTTACTAGGAAGAAGTATGACCTAACTTAAATGTTACTGCATGGTTAAATTCATAGACTGGAATGAAGAAGAAACACAACCTTTTTTTTTTTTTTGTTTTTGCAAGTATAACTAGTCCTTAACTTAAGCAATCACAAACTGTAACCATTATATTTTTAAAACGAAGAATACAAAATCCTTATAAAGCATTTATGAATAAATTATTTTTTTAAAAAAAGTGGTTATATATTACCCTTAATAGGTAATAGGAGCTTTCCCTACATATTTCACTGACAAATATAGCTAAACCTATAACAATAAAAATACATGATATTCATATTTTGGAAATATGACTAATTCTTAAATTATAAGTACAATTTGATTTAAATTATTGTCTATAAATGAGAGTTATTGCTAAGCTGTATGTGAATCACTGAATGAAATTGAGTAATTTAAATTTTTAAACAATGAGTGGTTAGCAATCTCATTGACTATTTGGCACAGAAGGCCATATTTGAATTATGTCTGTAGTATTTCAAAGGATATTAATAGTAAATCCAGTTCCCTGGAGCTAAAAATAAACTTCCTATTCTCCAATGAAAATGTCCTGACATCGAAGGGGTGGATAAGAATAGAAGGGCAAAAAGTCAAACATAAGCAAATAAAAACTGAGAGTAGATAGCCAAAGTTTGCTGCAATATTCAATAAAGTATTTTATGTCTTTTATTAGTTGTAGCCAAAGTAAATTCCAAGAGTTGGAATGAACTGTTCACACTTATTATTAACATATTCAGTCTGCATAGTGTTAATTAATATTTACAACCCACACTTATGCACATTATGCAGTAGACATAAAGAGTAAAGTCAAGTGAATAATGCTTTTCACTCGTACAATAAAACATGATTTTGTCAATAGCTTTCTCCAATCATTTTTGACAGAATAACAAAAGCCTACTTTCAAATACAATTCCTTGTCCGAAAATCAGATAAACTCTAACTACTGTAACGTCTTAAACTGGCATTGAGAATCAGCTAAACAAAACAATGGTCTAAGGATGAATTAAGATGGCAGTGCAACAATGTCAATGAGGTTCAGTATCAATTATAGAGTATGCATTTTCAAGCTTATTGACTATTTCAAAAGTTTTCCATCCCTTAATTGGGTCATTAGTATTCTCAAAGGGATCCGGTGTTCTGATGTCCAGATGCTCCACAGAGTTTGGTAGCACAAGCCTAGAAAAAAACAAACATTTAATTTGACACCAAATCCTCCGTGATTCTAGTTCACGAAGCATCAAAAACAGATAGCAAATCACCCAATTAAATAAAAAATATAATCAAAAAAAAAAAATAAAAACTGAACTGATAGATACAATTATAATGAATAAAGGTTGGAAAATCTGCTCCAGAAGCTGGATATAATATTGTTGTGACAACACTTCAGGAGCTCTTTCATGTTAAGCATAATGATTAGTTTAACTCTCTATATTGTTTAAACAGAACAGTTATAAACATTAACAAGGAATCATCATGTAGAACCAGAATTTTTTATTTTTAAATTTAATATTTACAATAAGTGGAGCAGATAATCAGATCTACATACAATACAGCCTGAAATACCGGATAGAAATATTTACATTTTGAAATACATATTAAATAATAACATAATAATTATGAACCAAATGAAATAACTGACATAAGATATGCATGAACAAGGAAATATATATCTTTAAAAACAATAACAGATTAAAAACCACAACTGACAAAACAATATAAAAGGAATGTACTATCTACAGTAATTTTTATATTGGAGAATATTTGTTGTACCAATTGTAACCTAAAGCAGGAAACCATTGCTATGTAGGCTTGTAAGCTAAAAGATCATATATATATATAAATACAACTAACAACATATGTTTCTCAGAGTTCTGAAAGGCTCTTTATTTTTATCAGATTTCCCTTAATGGAAATCAGCTATTGAAGCTATACTCATGGCACGATATCCAAAATATTTCATCACCCCTAAGAGGTAAATTATATATATATATATATATATATATCCTTACAACATGTGACCCACTTCTCAAACTATATATATATATATATATATATATATATATATATATATATATACTAGCTCAGATACCCGGCTTCACCCAGGAATTGATTTGAGGCTTAATGGTGGTGGTATTTTTTTGGCAAGGCTTTACTTTCCTCAATGCTTTGACATTTACCCGTCCCAGTGTTTAGTTTTTATACCAATCGTTGCTGTGAATTTTTTAATAATAAAATTAATTTTTTTATGTAAGACTTCATTGTCCCCCATATGGGATATTTCCCGTCGCCTGTGCATTATGCAAAGATTTGAATTATTAAGAAGAAAATATTAACATAGATTTGAATTAATTTTTCCAGGTGAGGTACCTCGTAATGTATATTGGAAAGAGTTTCTGAGCATATCAATATTTCTACACAAATTACTTGCTCCAGACAGGAGAAATGTATAAAACAAAAGTTAATCTAAATAACAAAGTAAACAACTTTTGTTATGTGCATGTTTGTCGAAAAACAAATATACAATGAAATATCGCGAATTTTTATTTCATGTCTCCCTTATAACCCCCACTCCCGTTCTAACCTAAAAATTTTAATATAGCTTATAACCATGGAAGAATTAATGCTAATTGACATACCAAGTTTTTTTTAGTTCGGTTTAATCGTTAGCGCCCAATGAAATAGTTGACCCCGCTTTAGTTTATAGTGTATATCTCGTTTATACTTTGTTAAAAGACAAAAATGAATATGACAAAAGTTACTCTAAATAACAAAATAAACAACTTTTGTTATGTTCATATTTGCCGAAAAACGAATAGAAAACGAAATACCGCTATATTTAAATTCAGGCCTCCCTTACAACCCCCAGTCCTGCCCGTCCCTAGAAATGTTGGTATGACTTGTTATAATGAAAGCATTAGTGCTAATACACATACCGAGTTTTATTCATTTCGGTTGGGTCTTTTGTCCCAAATAAAATTGTACTCTTCCTCTGTAGGTTTTAGCGTATATCTCGTTTATAATTCGGTATACGGAAAACGTGTATATAACAAAAGTTACTCTAAATAATAAAATAAACAACTTTTGTTATGTTCATATTTGCCGATAAACCAACAGGAAACGAAATATCGCTATTTTTAATTTCTGGCTTCCCTTATAACCCCCACTCCTGCCCGTCCCTAGAAATGTTGGTATGGCTTGTTATAATGAAAGCGTTAGTTCTAATACACATACCGAGTTTTATTTATTTCGGTGGGGTCTTTTGTCCCAAATAAAATTGTTCACTTCCGCTATAGGTTTTAGCGTATATCTCGTTTATAATTCGGTATACGAAAAAAGTGTATATAACAAAAGTTACTCTAAATAACAAAATAAACAACTTTTGTTATGTTCATATTTGCCGAAAAACCAATAGGAAACGAAATATCGCTATTTTTAATTTCTGGCTTCCCTTATAACCCCCACTCCTGTTCGTCTCAGAGGATATTAATATAGCCTAAAGTCTAAGTTGGGTTAGTAGTAATATACATACCAAGTTTCATAAAATTCGGTTCAGCCGTTTATGCGTGAAAAGGTAACAAACAAACAAACAAACAAACAGACACCAAAGAAACAAAATGCAGTTATGGTGTCTATGACATGTGAAACAAAAAGTTATCGTGAAATTTCGTGAAAAAAATCAATGTACAGACAGAGGTTACAATTTTATATATATATAGATATATACTAGCTAAGGTACCCAGCGATGCCCGGGAAATCATTGTTGACTGACTAATGATTATATTTTTATAGCAAGACTTCAATATGTACAATTACACTTCCCTCCACTACATTGTTTTTCCGAATTAGCTAATCCTAAAGGGTAACTTTTGGGACTAATAGAATAGAAATTTTAGTAATGAAGAATAAATGAAAAGGTGTTCCTAATCTATTCCTCTCCCCTTTTTGTGACTCACTGTTTTTGAATAATCCACACCATAATCATGGATAGCATTTATTACAATTAAATAATATTTATAATGAACATATTTCCTGTTAAAGCCAATCACATATAGTTTTAGCATAGTTTTGTACATAAGATTATATTCGTAATAGTAAATCATTGGAAATCACTTCCAGTAATGCCAGCATTTCACAGGAAATAAATAAACTCAATTAACGTCTTTAGCCTCCCGTCGACTTCCGCTTCAACATAGATTTCCTTAAATTATTGATCGAAAATATCATTTTAATAATTTATCTACCTGATGGAATAAAATAATAGTGGTACCCTAAAAATAATTACATTTATATTCAAAAAGCTAGGTGAGGGGAAGAGATCGTAGAACTTCCTGCAATCTAAGTAATATTTAAACAATCATATGGAGTTTATACGCATATTGTCTTTTGTCATAATGACATTACCATTAACGTCTAATTGTTATGATGATACATAATATTTGTTTCAATTACATCAAGATATTGGAAATAAGATAATATATTAGTAGAACCAAAGATTTTGATCCCTAAACTTCTGCTATCACTCCTTTTGCCAATTCAGCATGATTTTGTTTAAATAATACATTATACAAATTAAATAACGGAAATGTTCTTATAGTTTACATTTCTATTGGAAATAAAGAACAAAGTTAAGGAAAAATAAATAAATGAGAAGGGGGTGACGGAGATATATAACCTCACTAATCCGAATCATATTTAGAGTTATCATATGTGACTAAAACATAAAATCATTTGTCATAATATGCATTCATTAAAACCACATAAATAAGCACTAATAAAATTAAAGACTCCCACTATAGTTTTAGTGTATATCCCGTGTTTACTTCATTTTACGAAAAAAGTGAATGCAACAAAAGTTACACTAAATAACAAAATAAACAACTTTTGTTATATGCATGTTTACCGAGAACCTAACAGGAAACGAAATATCACAATTTTTCATTTCAGGCCTCTCCTTTTAACCCCCACTCCCCTATGGACATAAAAATTTTTATATAGCTTATAATCATGGAAGAATTAATACTAATTCACATACCGAGTTTTGTTAAGTTAGGTTCAATCTTTAGTGCCCAACAAAATTGCTGGCTTCCACTTTAGTTATTAATGCATATCTCGTTCACGTCATACTGAACAATAAGCTATTATATCATGAACCACTTCATTATAAGGTTAAATAACAAATATTGTTTTCATTGAACTTTTCCTTTGTGAGGCATATGCAAATACGTACAGTTGACCCCCCCCCTCTTTTGTTCTTGGATGACTAAAATTTGAGAGATTGAGATAAAACTGATTCCGATTCATTACAAATTACTGCACCAGCTTTAGTAAATTGTTTTCAATAAAATTAATATGTTATATTCAGATATATTTCATTAATTGTTTGTCTTTCCGGTCTATCTATCTATTCAGCGCTACGAGGTTGGCTGGCCTATTTGTTTACAATTCAGCCGCTTTCCGTTGTAGAGATTATTAACTTGTATTGTTAATTTGCCTGAAATATTTCTCATTACCATTTGTATTTATTCCCTTAATACTCATGGTAATGTTACCTGTATGTATATCTTTTGTAAACCTTCGTGTGGGAAATCTGCTTAGTTTATGCAGCCTCTGCTTGATGGACTTTTTTAAATACAATTGTTGTTTTTAGTTAGTTCATTATTGTTATTTTATTTGTTTTCAGTTATAAATTTCAAACAGACCTTCTCTTTCATCCAGGAAATTGATTCATCTATCACCCAGCATCTGTGTAAAACATTTTACTTAGTAGAAACTGAGCTTCTTTGGATAGATTTCTATAGGTATAGGTCCCCTGGTTTCCACTCTACATCATGAGTCGATTAACTATCTCCTGAATAAATAACCAGTGGTCTTGGATCTGAAGTGGCACCACAATATGGCAGGAAAATATAGACCACACAACCATATGGCAAGATGATAAATTGATCTAACTACAAATTTAGACAACTAGCCCTTACTTAAAGCTACTAATGTGGAGAATTTAGTTGAGAGAGTTTGACTTAGAAATAAAAATATTTGAAATTGTTAGGCAAACATATTTGTTCCTAAATTGGTAGAGTACTACCCAAGAAATCTAAGTAGCATTTGTTAGACTCAAAAAAAGTTCCTCTCAAATAAAAAATATCAAAAGCTGTATAGCTTTAAGGACATTCAAACTCATGACTAGCGCCCTGGAATGCCAATCAATTGGATTATTAATTGATTAGCACTCTGTTTGCTCATCTCATGAAAATAATCAGCCAAGATGGCTCCATGATAAACCCAAGTGAATTATTACTATGATAAAATAAAATACCTGAGAGCATGAAGATATGTTCTATTTGGACTAATATCCTTTCTTCTGCTATAGGTAAAGTCTCCAACAATTGTATGGCCAAAATAACTACAGTGAACTCTGAGCTGGTGCCTTCGGCCAGTGGTAGGTTGAAGAAGAACTTTGGTTGCAGGATATCGGGCATATATTCCCCTCTCCAGAACAACTAGGCGAGTATGTGCAGATCGTGCTGATAAACAACCAGATTCCCCCTCAACACACATTTTGTGATTTCCATCAACTTCACTTGCTAATTCACCTATTAAAAAACAAATAAGTTATCAAGCATTAATAACTAGAACAAGATCTCAGATTCTTATGAAATGTTTCATTTAAATGCCTACTTGTTTTCCAAAATTTTTATTTCAAAAATTACTCTAGTTTCTCTAACTCAGTCATTTTCAAAATCCCATCCTCTCCCATTGTACTTCTGAGCCAGGTCTTTACCCTCCCCCTTCCTAGGGTACTGAAAGATCAATCAACAGTAGCCGTGGTAGATGAGAAAGCACTTAAAATGAGAAGTGTGTGTCTTGTTGCAGGGGAATAAACGTTAGCTTCCTCTAAAAGTGAAGTCACTTCAATGTCCTTTAATTTGTCTCCTGCTATATCCTGTTTCTTCCACAGATTGTACCACAAATCTAATTCTGTAGAGAAATCACCTGAATCACTCAACTCATAAAACTCCATGAAAGATTTTGTATTTTTTCCCCCATTGGTGTGTGTTTCCTCGTCTTGCAGACAATAAAACTATTACCTGCCTGAGAATGCTCAAGATGTCATCACCAATATTCTCACATTCTTCTTTTAAAAAGGATTTGAGAGCTTCAGGGAGAACAACTCTACTCAATTATATCTCACCAGTTCGTCCCAGGCGTGTTCAATGACATTCATGAGAGGACTCTATTTAGGCCGGTCCATAAGTTCAATTCTTACTTCCTACAGATATTTCCCAACATTATTAACCACATGGGCTCTTGCATTATTCTGTATCAAAATTAAGTTATCCCAAAAAACAATATTGCCTTTACAAAAAGAGTAAACTAAGCACAGAAATGAAAAACATTTTTTTTAGGTGTATGAAAACAATGTTTTAAAATATTGTTTAAAAAGTAGTAAAACACCTACTTCAAAGTTTCATTTTTTATTTTGGAGTGCATAGTTATAAACTCTCTGAGTTGTCCATTTATTTTGAGCTACATACCAAATTAGTTTTGAGGGAGGGGTTGAGATTAACCAAATTAAAGAAAGAAAAAGAAAGAGAAGGAAATAAACAAGGGATAATGGGTGTAATTGAAGAATTATCTTCCTTCCCATCACCTGAATAGTTCATTCCAACCAATGTTTCTTTGGCCTACGGCATATCTATTTAGGAGTAGGCTACTGACAAGACAAATGTAAAACATGCTTTATAAAACTATGACTCTCTGTTTTCGGAACAAAAACATGTTTTATGAATCTCAAAAGAAAGTCAATTTTTTTAATAGAAATATTGTAAGGAAAGTTATGAAATGTAAGTTTTCCTCTATTTTCAAACTCCAAGTAGTATGAAATGCTTAAGTTCAGTCAAACTGCACTGAGCAGGGCATCTAGCAAAAACAGTGAAATATGACATTAAGAAAACAATCCTCTAAGATTGAATGCACAAAACCAGGAAGGAAAGAAATTGCAAAACATGACTACAGCAAAACAGAGACAATTTAAGGAATATACTTAGAGGAGGATATCCCCTGTATCATTACATTCAAAGTTTTAATAATTCAATTTACATACCAATTGATGCTGTGATGTCCATTTTCTCTAAAGCAACATGACCCCGAACCAGTGCAATATAATATTTTTTGGCACAGCGTTTTTCAAAAGATATTGCAGCTGCTGTGGCAGATTTTTTATTTAGAGCAACACAAATAACCCCACTAGTGGCATAGTCCAGTCTATGCACAAAATGAAAGTTATGCTTCAGTTTGGGGTTGATTAGTGAAGGAAAGGCTTCTGTAAGCTGGTTCTGAAGTGAAAGCTAAAACAAAGAAGTAAAAATATTCAACATATTATGACAAGTGCATAACACTATCCAAACCAAAGCTAACTTACAGACACAGATGGGTCATTACTATTGATAAGGACATCATGCTTTTTGTTAATTACAATGAAATTGTTACTGAGGTGGAGAATGTTTACTGGATCTGTAGTTTTATTAAACAAGAAAAATGACCATAACTTCTGAACGCATAAAACGAATGATAATAATAAATCAATCACAATCATGTCAATAGGTCAAATGAAATTCATTCTTTGCACAACAATTACAGCAGAGTGTAAGTATGTATTATATATATTCCACAAGAATTTCAACATTTTATAATGGATAATACTCTCTAAGACCAGAATAATATATGGCAATAAGAATATAAACAAAAATAACTTGGATCTAAACATTCAAAGAAAGCCGCCCCTGTCAGTCAGTCTATCAAAATCCAACGAGATATGGGCAAAGTTCACTAATCCACAAGAAGTAACCATCGATGGAATCTCATATGGAAGCCAAACATGGTCCCTCACAAAGTACCAGAACAAAATTAGAGTATGACAGAATTCAATAGAAAGAGGCATAGCCAACGCCAGAAGAGGAGATAGAACCAGAAATAAAGGAGGGGGGGGGGACTAGGGCTGAAGGATACAAATATGACGATATAGAAATTAAAGAGGAAATGGGCCGGCCACCTCTTGGGAAATGTTGATGACAGGTGGTCATATTATGTTCTGAGTGTACTCCATATCATCCATATGACTGTATTAGAGATAGAGGCAGGCTTAATAATCACAACAGATTCCATACGTATCTTATCATAATCACAACAGACTCCATACGTATCTTATACGTACCTTGGAGGCAGGCAGGTCAAGAGGTGGAGTGACTCCATCAAGAAAGAAGTAGGCCCTACATGGTGGAGAAGAGTCCGAAATAAGGATCTATGGTGGCAAACCTGGAAAGATAGTACGAACGCCACTTCCCAGTAAGGTTGGTCTCCACGGAGGTATAGAACATTAGGAAGGCTTGTAAGAACAACTAGTCATTTTGAAAGTGTATATAGAAGA
Organism: Riptortus pedestris; assembly: GCA_019009955.1. Classification (NCBI taxonomy): domain Eukaryota; kingdom Metazoa; phylum Arthropoda; class Insecta; order Hemiptera; family Alydidae; genus Riptortus; species Riptortus pedestris. The sequence continues at coordinate 62,398,270 of CM032228.1, forward strand.
AAAAAATGAAAAGTCCGTCACGCAGGGGCTGCGTAAACTAAGCAGATTTCCCACGTGAAGTTATACAATGGAGAAATCCGCCTAATAACAACAGTAGTAGTAAGGAATCTCTAAACCTATTCACGAGGGACGAATAGTTACCGAAACGGCCCGCACTAGCTCTCGGCGGAGAGTCCCGAACATAGCCGACTCCTGCCGACCACACACATGCATACAAATGCCAATATCTCGGTTAATATTCAAGCTACAGAATAAGTGTATAGAACAATATTTATAGTAAATTAATTTGCAATAAGATTGATTCTATACAAATTTTCGATCCGACGCATAATAATAGAGAAATTTCGAATTTTCAAAAATCCCCCCTCTAAACCCCCACTCCCACTGGTCCGATTTCAGCCATTAACGAATTTGATCTTTCTTTTTACGTAAAACGCTTAAATATGAAGTTTGGTAACGATCAAACAAAAATTGCGACCGCTAGAGCGTTAACAGACATATCTATATATATATATATATATATATATATATATATATATATATATATATATATATATATATATATGCAAAAACTTCTTCCGGATTGGACCGTGTCTTAATTTTCATCGTTGCCGAGCTTTCGCCCATCGTGTGATGGTTTCTTCAGGGCTGAGTAGAGAATGAGAGCATCTTGTAATCCAGTTGGTTTTATACCTGCCGTGGTCCGGGTCTCGGTCGGAGCCTGCCTTCCCATTGGTTGATTCTGTCTCCCGACGCTGGGTCTCCGGTGATGCTTGGGCTTCGTGGTTTGTTATTATTCTTATGTTAAGGTTTATTTTATTTATCGATTGTATAATAAAGGCTATTTTATGTCATTTCAGATGAATTGTGGATGGCGTAAACACAATGAGCCATTCCTAATACTAATGATACTCGCAAGGAAACGCTAAGTCGTAAAGGGTGTTTAGATTTCATTAATCAACTAAAATAAGATCACGCTGAAAAATCCTCGTGAATTTTGAATTATGTCACTATCACGTATTCCCAGAAATCTACTTCTCACAAAAATATGACTCGGGGACAACAGCATCTAATTCCTTCATGCTTCCAATAGAAGCTACAACAACTGGCATCAATCACGAAATAATGGCTGGTTCCACAAGAAGACAAATCTACTATCCACTCGCTGAAATATCATCAGGCTCATCTAAAGAAGTTACATCGATAAAATAATATTTACTTTAAATAAACGGTTCCTTCAAGGACTTTCTTAAATGAGAATTTTCATTTATTCTTGTTCGCCCTTAATACAGTATATGCCAACATCTTAATATCCCTCAATTGGAACGCTAAGCAGTTCATTGTAACGGAAATGCAGTATACATTTACCGCGCTTTACCCTCTCCTGTTTCCGAAGATGGAAATAAATCAGTCCAGCTCCGACATAGCGGGTTATGTGTCCACGTAGATTTGTTCTGCGGCAGTGGTGAGTAGCAATTATTTATTGACTTACAGAGGTACGACAGTAAACTAGCATCCTCTGATGTTAACACACAACCAATATGACAACAACTGGTGACCCCTGTGGGATATTTCCCCACGATGATAGACCGTGTTACTCGATATACAGAAGCCTACCGCCTGCAGAAATTACGGGAGCAACGGTAAGTGAAGCTTTTTACTCTCTGTGGCTCTTTGGCACACCAGACAAAATCATCACTGACCAAGACCGGCAATTTGAAGCTGTGATACTGTCATGGGAATAGATAAAAAATGGACAACCACCTAACGCCCACAATGTAATGGGTCCATAGAACGATGGCATAGAACCTTAAAAGCATCCCTAACTGCACACTTCGACTCAAGTGTTGCCTTCTGTCTTAAAGTTACGTTCAGCATTCAGGGAGGACATGGGTGTGTCCGTCGCGAAGCCCTGCACTCCTGGGGCTTCTGTTTCTGGGGGTGGAAAAGGACGGAAAACAATCCGGTCTGTTCCACTCCTTGCAACTGTATGTGCCCGTCCGTTTTCTCCGTATCTCCCAATATTTTCATTTAAGAGAGGTCACTTGCAGCATTTTTTCTAATCCTAGCAGCTAGCTTTTGTATTTACCAATTTTATTTACTTTTACAATTATTACACGTTGCTGTCCCATGTACGATCTTATTCTTGATTGACCATCCATCAACTATATAATTACACACATAGATAAGCTTGCTTCTTTGAGGGTTGTTTTATTTTTTTGAAAACTAAAACAATATTAAAAATACTTTTTATTGGGAAAGTATAGTTTCATTCATTTTTCTTCAATTAGTACTCATAGATATATCCTGATACTCTTTGGAACATCATCATGGACCTATAGTAAAGGTTATAGTAGTTAAGGGGGCATTTTTAAATATTGGAATTGTCATTAGTATGCCAGTGAAACATATTCCTGATCGATTAGGTTTGATTTTATTTGTTATTTTTTAATTAAGTCTAATCTCAATCAATATTTATAATCATACATTATTATTGTTTAACATTAAAAAGAATAATTCTCTTTTTACCAGCTATTATTGAAAAAGGCTCTTTGCTTCATGAAGAAGAACCTTTTGTTCAAGTATTATCTTCTGAACTAAAAGCAGTTAGATGTGACCATTGTTATACATTGTAAGTAAGATTCCAAACTTTGTTATCTTGAAATTTGGATGACTTAAATTATAGCAGTTTCCCCTTGATAGAGGTGATCTCCTAAGGTGCTCTGGTTGTGCTTATGTCCGGTATTGTGATGCATCTTGTCAAAAAGCTGAATGGCCTAACCATAAAGAAGAATGTCACAGAATAAAAAAGCTACCAGCTAACAGAGAACTTCCAAATGCTGCACGTTTATTGGCTAAGATTATTATGAAGCTTAAGGTATTCTTTATTGCATCAAGCCTAAATGTATTATATTTTCTTATGTTATTTTTAATTAATATCTTTTCCTTTAAAAAGAGAGGAGGTGACACTGAAAAAGGTTTCTATGGGAAGACTAAATTTCGGATGTTTAAAGACCTAATGTCCCGTAAGTTTTTTTTTTTAATTTTGTTTCCTATTTCGTATTGCACCATCTTTTTTTTTTTTTTTTAAATGCAATTTTGTTACTCAGTGATTGTCCATGTTTGTTTTTTTGCTGACCATGCACCTTTAAAAGTCAAGTTTAAATACTAAAATTTATTGTGCTTACTAAAATATTATTTAACTACTGGGTAAACCAATTGAATTGAAGACAATTTGTTTTAAAACATCCTGGAATGCTCAGAATTTTGAACCTGAGCCAAACTTTTAGCCTTTTATTTTAGATTTCTTGGAGTGTACTGAATGGACAGTCTTATACTAGTAAAAAATAATTGGTTCTCTCAATTGTTATCTTACTTTACAGAAACATTTTCATAGCACACAAATGTTTCATAAACAATTACTTAAAAATGCTATTTTTATGTCTGTTGAATTATGAAGAAAATAAATTTAATGTTTATAAATAAATAAAAAATACTCTAATCTTCCAAATTAATAATAATGACTTCTCACCATATTCTTTCGAATAAAAAAAAAAAAGAAAAAAAAAGTAAGTAATTTAATTTTTTCCAGCAAAATTTGCCAAAAGCTAAAAAGCCTTTGCAAAATTTTAGGAATACCTAATTCACAAAGTGTCTGGTATATACCAGTAGCATGAGTGGCATATGATACTGTAAATAATATAAAATTCTCCTATTAAATATTTAAAATGAGATTATAATACAAATTTAATAATATTATAATTAATAATAATTTTAATATTGACATTATGTTTTAAGAGTGTATATATATATATATATTTTAATGTTTACATTATATATGATCACTAACCATCTTACCTGCCATTGACGGGTACAATTAGAAATGGTTACCCATGTAAATATAAAAATTAGATTAACTTATAAAGAAATGATCCCGTTATTTTCATCACATAACAGAAATGTTCTGTAACATGTACAATAACTGTATAGTCATTCAGTTTTTATACTGTGAAATAAAATTTGGCTATTAGGCAAATTTAATTCATAATGGTTTCTCTTCAAAATATAAATATTTCATTAACTAAGCTCTGACTAATCCCTTTGTTTCATGAGTATCATAAGAATATAAAAAAAAAAAAATATAAAAAAAAAATAAAAAAAAAAAAAAAAATAACCGGATATATAAATTAAAATCAAAACAAAGGAGTTTGTGATACCTGCCGGTGCTCTTCAGATATTTATACAAGTTAATATAATCTCCATCAAGCTAATCCCCCTGCACTGTTCAAATTACTGTGGACAATATTAGTAATCCATAATCACGGATAGCATTTATCATTATTAAGTACCATCACTGAGGTGAGCTTAGCTCGGAAAATATTTACACTGTGTAATGAATGTGAATGTTATTCATTGCAAGGCTATAATGCCTTAAGCATTATAAGCATTTAAGGGGGCTCAGACTAGCCGTGTGAGTTAAAGCATTGCCTTTAATCTCACATGGTAACTCTAGAGTGGCGAGTTCGATTCTCGCCTGGGCAAAGGAATTTATTTAGTGACAGAATTAATTAAATAAAATCCTTAGTCCTGCCCTGGCTAGAAAAGGGTGGTAACCTGTAGATAACCCGTCCCAATTAGCCTTAGTTGCAAAAAGTGGATGTTAATAAATAAATAAAAAAAATAATGCATTTAAGTTTATTAAATTTTATAGGTTTCTAGGAACATAGAGAATCGGTCCCATTGTTGTACTTTTTTGAATGAGAAAAGCTAAACGTTTATATACAATGCCATTTTTTTGAAAATCAAGGAGCTGATCTGTGGGAGAACCTTGAGAAAGATATTTGGGGCTGTGAGGGAACCACAGATGGTGGTTATCAACTTTGCTTATAAGAAAACAGTCTCGACTAGTGCACATTGTGAGGAAGAAGCTCCTAAATACATATGTTTTATGATACATCAGGTTTGCAGAGTTGATTGAATAACCTGATGGAAAATGTGTTGAGCGTGGAGGATCTAAATTGGAAGATTCGTCTGCTCTATCATAAACCATTTAGCTGTGGACCACACCAAAGGATTAAGATGAAGGCATAGGCCAGTACTATGAGGATTGTAGCAGCTGTCCAGTTATGGTTTAAACAACCTAAATTATATTTTGGGCACTACTAATACTAGTAAACATTTAGGAAATGAGGTTCTATTTACCATGTGCATTACTAATGAAAAGGTGAATGGTATGCAAAGTACATACATTATCAGCATTACTTTACTGTGAAATTCAGTCTATTTCCTCCGCAAACTATATTTATAGGGAACTGCTTCGTTTATCCAATACATAAAGTTCTATTGGTATTAATTATGTTGAAACAAATACAAAATATTGACTATCCACAGAAAGTTACAAACATTAGAATGTTTTTTGTTGTCTGCAATTCATTATTTCTAATAAAACCATCAACTTTTGTATTTAGATTATCCTGAAATGAAAAGTGACCGGAAGAGAGTTGAGCATGCTACATCATTGTATGGCGTTCTTACTGACTTTCTTGGAGCTGAAAATTTACCAAATTACCCGGAATTTGTTGGAATGTATGGGAGGGTGAGTCTATTTACTTTTTTTTGCCTTTTACTGTTTTCAGTCAGTTACAGTCATTCAGTTTTCAGTTTTACTTATTAATGCTTAATAAGCTCATAGAAATATTTATTAAAATTAATGTGTTTACTTTTTAATATAAAGTTACTAACTTCCTTGGGAGACCTAGATATCCAGGATACCTGGGTTCTAATCCCAGAAGATACACAAAATGTTTCCCTCAAATAAAAAATAATTCATTATTTACCGATGGTGATTCTAAAAATCAATGAAATACAAGTAAGGGTCATTCCATGTCAATTCAACCAAAAAAATGACATTTTGACACCCATCGACACGGATTTTGATGAAATTTGGTGAGTTTAGTCCTTTAATATAGAAAAGTATCCACATAAATTTTTTCTTCTCAATCTAGTTTAGTTTTCATTTTACAGCCAATCGAAATTTTGAATGTTTGGTAGTTTTCAAATTCTGACGATTCTGCTCTTTGACTGAAAATAATTTGTATTTCATTTATTTTTCAGTCAATTTTTATAAAAATTTACAGTAATATTAATTAAAGCATGAGGATTCCAGAAAAAAATATGAAAAAATTCCAAGTAATATTTTAAAAATAGAAAAAAAATTATTTTCATGAATTTTTTTTTTAAAGTGTGTAATACACTAAAGTCAATATCAACCAAAGGGAATATAATAACCAAAAAAATTATTTTTTCATAATGATCTTAGAAGTGTGTTCTGTCATTTAAAAAAATAATATTGATGGCTTTTTCATTTTTTTTATATATATATATTTAAAACTTAATATTTTTGAAAAATTTTCATTATCCAATTGGTTTACATAGCTATATATTATTTGCTGGAAAAAAGAGTTGCAAACACTATTTTTAATGTATTATTTTATTAAACATTGAGCATCTATCAAATCAGCTTGTTATTTCTATTATTTACAAGATATTTTTTATTTACTTTATTGTCTCTGAAATATTGATTCAACTTAAATGTTTTTTCCAACTTCTTTTATGTAGTATGATGATTATATTTTATTAACCTAGAATCTATGAGATGTCTTTCATTCCAGGCAAAACTCTTGAATTGCCATCGCTTTCATAAAAATTTTTAACTAACATAGCAGTTTCTGGATTTAATATTTTCCCACATTTAGGACTTGGTTCTGCCAGAAAACCTTTTTCTTTAACAAGTTTTTGAGCTTGTCGAATTGAATAATCAGATACAATGAATGTTTCTTTCATTTTCATTCTTGTCCACATAAGTGAAGCAGGAATTGTTAATATTTGAATGATGTTAATTGTAATTCTTTTTTCATAATATCGGTAAGTTTATCCATATCAGCTGCTTTTTGCTGTATAGTTTCTTCTGATTCACTTTCTTCCATTGACAATTCTACTTCAAGTACTTTTTCAATTTTCTGTTTCACATTATTTTGCCATTGTTCCAATTTTCTTTTTCCATAATGTTTTTTTCTGTGTTCACTGACAGCATGCAATTTTAGAGGGGAAGAACCAGCTTCTGTAAAAGATGCATTTAACAGATTTAATGTTTCTTTCTTTTCTAATTCAAAAATTTCTTCAGATGCTAATCCTATATCATCACTATCATTACTTAAAGCCTCCTTTTCATCACTATAATCTTGGCTTAAACATTCCTTTTCATCATTACTTGCAGCTTTACTTTCTTCACTTTTCAATAAAAGATTTCTACAGGATGAGCAGAGTTTCTGTCCTGGTTTGATTTTGTATCCTTTTGACATTATGATTTCACTCTGTTGAATATTTATTGCACGTAATGCTTTTTTAATAGGTTTTTTATGTCTTTTGATAGCATCACAACATAGCTTTTGTAGAAATTCAAACTTTTTTAGAAATATACATTTGTGATGCAGACAAATAGTATGCAATTCTTGTTCAGATTCAGTTCTTAGCTTTAGAAGAATTTGTTCATTTTCAGACAAATCATTAACATTTTCTATACCTTTTTGTGCTCCATAACTAAATTGGTGACAATCAGTTAATGTTAACTCTCCCACGCTACACTTATCCTCCATTTTTCTTACCAAAACATGTGCTCAAAGACACAGAATAGCGAGATGCACACTGAAGAATCATTAAACACAGATTGACTGACCACTGAAAAATGCCTTCAACCCATAGAGTAGAAAGGAAAAGGGGAATTCCCTTTCTACTGAATTATGATTGGTGTAGAAAAAGGAGGATTTGTGTCTCACTTTTGCAATAGGAGAACATTTTATAAGCTGGAAGAAAAAATAAAAGATAACACTTTTGAATAGGCTGTTAGGTAATGAGTTCTATAAAAAATAACATTTTTGTAATTAAAATAAAAATTAAAAGCATTTTATGAGCAAGTTATTAAGATATTTTAATTTTTAAATACATTCATTTATTTGGTAATAGTGTGGGAAAATAAATAAATAAAAAAATAAATAAAATTTAAAAAAACAATGAGGCAGATATATTTTTTTAAGCAAAAAATATAAAAAAATGAAAAAGCCATCAATTTTATTTTTTTAAATGACAGAACACACTTCTAAGATCATTATGAAAAAATATTTTTTTTGGTTATTATATTCCCTTTGGTTGATATTGACTTAAGTGTATTACACACTTTAAAAAAAAAATTCATGAAAATAATTTTTTTTCTATATTTAAAATATTACTTGGAATTTTTTCATATTTTTTTCTGGAATCCTCATACTATAATTAATATTACTGTAAATTTTTTATAAAAATTGACTGAAAAATAAATGAAATACAAATTATTTTCAGTCAAAGAGCAGAATCGTCAGAATTTGAAAACTACCAAACATTCAAAATTTCGATTGGCTGTAAAATGAAAACTAAACTAGATTGAGAAGAAAAAATTGATGTGGATACTTTTCTATATTAAAGGACTAAACTCACCAAATTTCATCAAAATCCATGTCGGTGGGTGTCAGGGCTTGGTTGAATTGACATGGAATGACCCGTAAGTCAATAGTTAAATTCCAAAGTAGTGCATTTAAGGATGGTCTAAATTGGTATATTCCTGTTTTTATTATTATTGGATATTATTTTTATAAAATGTCACTGATATAATGACATCATATGTCCTTTCAGCGAAATTATTTTGGTTCCTTTATTTTCTTTGTACTATTATTTCTTGTTTTTTGAAAAGGAAAAAATTGGATTTGACAACAAGAGTTTGTTTTAGCTATATATAATTTTCAATCTAAGGTAACTTAGTATTAAATGAATATGAAATGAGCTATTGCTCATTTTTTTTCCACTTTAGAGAGTTTGTTTTAGCTTTAATGGTCTTGAAGGTAATGTTTCATATTGACATTTTGGAACTACTTTGGGGTGTCATTCTCACTCCATCCTTTGTTCTCTACAGTTTATCCCAATGAAACTCTGGTGAACATTTTAGTTTCAAATTATTATGGTAATGCACTCAATACTCAACAATAATAGAAATTATTTCAATATCTTTGAGTATTGGTGATAATGAATGTATCATGTGATTAATGTTAATTCATTTGTAGATGGTTGTAAATGGATTCAGTATACTAGATGGTGAAATGATGAGTCTTGGCACAGGGATTTACCTTGGAGCTTCAACAATTGACCATTCATGTGCTCCGAATGCTGTTGCAATATTTTCGGGAACAACATTATATGTAAGAGCTCTGAAGAAAATAACACAGTATGACTGGTCGAAGGTTGGTTTTCTTTTTTAAATAGTGCAAGGAAAGTGTCATTATCTCTTCCCCTTCAAAATTAGTTTTATCTTCATTTTGTTGTTATGTTATTTATTAATATACACTTTATGCAACTATAGCTAATCGAGATTATCTATAGGCTACCATCTTTTTAGAAGGTTTCTCTCAATGTAAATCAGCTATTGAGGTTGTATTCATTAGGTGTTTATGCCCATCAATCCTACATTTGAGATGATGAAAATGAGGTCCCTCCAAAATAAGAATTTATTTGCCCTTTTGACTTGATATTTAAGCATTTCTTGTAAAACTAAAGATCAAGTTTGACAATGGCTGAAATCAGACCAAGAGAAATGGGGAAATAAACAATTTAAATATCTCCATTATTACCATTATCTTGTCGAAAATTTAATATTTTACCACCATTGTTGTTCTATACATTTTTTCTCTAACCTGAATATTAAAAGAGTTTTTTGTATTTTTTTAGTTTTTGGTCTTCATTTGATCCTCGCTTCTACTCATGTGATTTTTACTTTAAACAACTTCATCAATGAATATATCATACCTAGCTTAAAATTCAAGTCTTGTTTATGTAGGTCTCTTGTTATATGAGAAATAGAGAATAAGATGTCCAGATGAAATGGCCATTCATCTGAAATAATTTGAAAAGGGAGTGTTTTAGTGAAAAATGTGTTAGAGAAGAAAACTTGTTGGGCTTGTTGAGTTATAATAAATGCTGCCAACATCTAAAAAACTACACATAACAGTTTTATAACATTTTTAGAAGGGGCTTAAAACACTATGAAAGACTGCGAAGTCCTTTTTTTTTTTATTATGTGTCTCTTAGTTATTACGTAATTGAGATTAAATTATTGATTAATTTATCAAATTATGATTACATATTTGAATTTGTATGTATGAAGTTTTATATTTGTATACAGTAATATAGTTTACTATCAAACCTAAAAAAAATGAAGTCATTGGTCTAATAATAATTCTCATGATGAATTCTGCCATAGAAAACATTTGGGTCACTTTCTATTATAGGTAAGGATCTCATATGTTGACAGCTTGAGCACTAAAGAAGAACGAAAAGCAAATCTGTGGGAGACATACTACTTTGAATGTGATTGTGAAAGGTGTATTGATGAAAATGATATTGAAACTGCTGCAATCTGTCAAGACTGTAGGGGTATGGTCCTAACTGAACAGGTATGTTGATTTTGGTATTCATGTATTTAGATTTGATCAGGGGGGGGGGGTAGAGCTGAATGCTGAAACAGGACCTACTTATGCAAAAAGGATGTGTGTTTAAATTCGGCTATGGCAAACCAACTTTCCTGTGCCAGATAAATATTCCTATTTTCCTTTTATATTTTTGTTTTGTTTTGACATCCTTTTTTAGCAGATTTTTCTTAAGGCAATATATGTATATATAATTTGTCTGTTACTGCTCTAGCAGGTGCAATTTTTTTTTTTTAACATTACCAAACTCGTTATATAAGCATTACATGCGAATTTAAGTTCGGGTTCGTTAAGAGCTAAAATCAAACCAGGGAAGGGGGGGGGGTTAGAGGGGAAGCATTTCAAAAATTTTAAATATCTCCGTTGTTATAACTTGAATCAAAAAAATGGTATAGAGCCAATCTTATTGTAAATTTAATTGTCTATAAATCTGTATACATTTTTTCTCCAATATGAATATTTACCAGATATTTGGGATTTTTAGTTTTCAGCCTTCAGTAAACCCCCACTCCTACTCTATGTCATAATAACAATAAGCTGTTAGAACATGAACCTCTTTATTCTAAGCTTAAATACCAAATATTGTTTTCAAGAGACCTTTATTATGCGAGATACACATGCAAAATCGTTGTGTGATGACATCATCAATTAAGATTTTATGTACTTGTCTCGAAAATGTTTATTTCGTCTCTAACATTCTCGATATTTAACCATTTCAGTCATCACTAAAGACAATATTTTTTATTTGCTGAAATCAGACTAGGAATAGGGGGAGTTTTGAGAGGAGGGGAATACGAAAATTCAAAATATTACCATAATTATGTGTCGGTTATAGTACCAATATTGTTAAACTGATGGGCTACAATTGTTCTTCTATGCATTTTTCCATAACCCCAATATAATATATTCATACGTTCTTGTTTTCAGTTAGAATAGGCACTGAGATGAGACCACTAGTGAGTCTTACCGACATGTGGGAAATCTGCTTAGTTTAAGCAGCCCCTGTGAGACTTTTCTTTCTTAGTTCTATTTTGGTTTTTGACATTTTAAACAAGTCACCATAGTTGTGGAGCCCTTAATATTTGTTATTACTGAAGGATTTTCCAACTAGTCAGGGTGGCCTCAGACCCGGAAGTTCGATGCTGCCTTCCATTATTACAAGTCTAGCCAGTCTCTATGTCTAATACTTCTTCCAATCAGTTTACCTATGATAATGTTGCCTCACTGTTTCCCTGATTGGCCACTCCTTCTTTCTGATGATTTCCATTGCTTCTGCTCATCTTCCCTTTCTTCCTCATTCGGACCTGAACTATTCAGCAGCACCAAAAATCCAACTCCACTGCAATCACCTATATATTTAAGTCTATATTTGTCATGTATTTTCTGATCCACACAAGATAATTTACTCTATAGTGTTTTTAATATTATTTTTTTCTTGAATACATTTGGGCTTCAAAATACTGCATGAAGCTCTTGTTAATTGCAAAGACTTATTCTAAATAAGATCAAAAGGTTCCTACCCAGAACCCCTTTGGGATTCAATTTTTTTTTAATCTAAATACATCTTGTGTTTTGATCTGAATTGTGAAAGACTGAAAATAGAAATAACCAATGTGATTTTTGGGATAATTAATCATATATGAACAAATTATATTTATTCATATTAACATCAATTCTTTTTTACAATTTAAAGAAAGCTAATATTATAAAACTTAATTATGTTTTAGATGACTTGCAGTAACTGTAAGTGGGAAGCTCCACAATCATTTGTTGATAGTTACAAGAATGTTATGACTCTGAGTTTACATCAGCATAAGGAAATGAGAACTGTTGCCTGTATCCTTTATTAGTTTTAATTACAACTATAGTTTAGGTACTTTCCTTAATGGAATTAAAAAGTTATATAATAAATAAGGAAAGGAAAACAATTTTGTTTCTTCCCAAAACTTTCTAGAAGTCATCGCTTGACAGAAGGAGGAAAATGTAAAGGGCCTAATGGTCTTATTATAAAAAAAAGTAATATTTACGGTTTACAAAAGAAAAATAATCAATAATAAAAAATGAATTACAACTTAATTACTTTTCTTGCTAGTACAGAAAAAGACCCTTAGAAATGTTAATATACAATAGCTTATTTTCATGGAGAAGTTGATGCTAATTCACATACCGAGTTCTGTTTAGATTCAGTCATTTGTGCCCAATGAAATTATTGACTCCAGCTATAGTTTTTAGCGTATATCTCGTTTATACTTTGTTATATGACAAAAGTGTATATAATAAAAGTTACTCTTAATAACAAAATAAATAACTTATGTTGTGTGCATGTTTGTTGAAAAACCAATAGGAAACAAAATATTGCAATATTATTTTAGGAATTAGAAAAGTTAATATGATAGTTAAGATTTCTTAAATTTTCTAATGTACCGCACAACTGTCTTAATTTTTTCTTTCATACGAACCTTCTCCTGACAATAATAAACACAACAAAAAAGAATTAGTGAAATTGGTCCAGCCGTTCACGTGTGATGCCAAGGGGAAATAGGGATTCATTTGTATTTATGTAAAGTTTAGTTTAGTTTTACATAAAATGCAACATTTGTATGGACTTTTTCATCTAGGTAGGATCGAAGGACATTCGAAGATATTTTCAAAACTCACATCATGACCACATCAACTGCTGTTTCCCTTAAGACTATTCTGCTAAATTAGTTTTCAGATCAACATTTATGTATAGTAGTGCTTAAACTCTCACTTAAAGTCCATCACCCAGGGACTGTGTAAACTAAGCAGATTTCCCTCCTGAAGTTTAACAATAAATAAATCTACATACTGGTAAAACAACACCACCATGAATATTAAGTGAATAAATACAAACAGTAATAAGAAATCTTTCAGTAAATTGTAATAATTTCCCGAAGGGAAGAGTAACATGTAAACAAACAGGTCTGCCAATGTCTCACCAGAAAGAAAAACAATTACTGAAATATACTAGAATATAACATATTAATTTTATTGAAAAATATTTCCTATATCTAGTACTGTAATTATAATTATAATCAGTATAATGAATCAGAATAATTTTTATTTCAATCAATCAAATTTTAGTAGTCCAAGAACAAAATGTGGTTTATCTTATAGCAGAATATTATTTGTGTAACTTGAGCAGAAGATTGAGTCATGAGTACGACCTCAATAGCTGATTTCCCTTAAGGGAAATCTGCTAAAAAAGGAGACCCATCCTTGTATGGGAGAGATGAGCCCAGAGAAAGATATTTTAACCCAATCAGAAGAATCCAGATCGTAAATAAGAAGAAATGTCCAACTAATGGGCATATATGATTAATCTATCATTTATGCTAGTAGGAAAGACTGTGCAGGCCAAAAACTTCTATTCAGCAGGAATATGATACAATTAGTTAGTGGAACAAGAAAAAAATTCAGGCCTTGGGCAAGGTTTACCTGAGAGAGCTGCTGAACAAAATGAATGGTCTATAATATTTGCAGAGATTTAGTTTATACCTGGACTATATCATCTTGTAGAGCTAATTAGTTGTTTCTTAAAAATATTAAGTTGTTAAGTATACTTTGGTTTTTTTTTCTTAATATGATTATAGACTTAGATGCCTGTAAAATCTGCCTTGAAAAGGAAGAGGGTATTCTTCATCCAAGTAATTTGGTTCACACTAAAACTCTTGATCTTGCATTTGAAGCTTCAATTCAACTGAAATCTTGGGATGAGGCTATTATACTTGGAAAAAAACTTGTTGCTGGTTATCGGTAACTTTCTATTTTAGTCTATTTCTTTTAAAAAAATTGTTAGTTACCGTCAATTCAAGTAAATTGTGATTCCATGGTTGGAAAAAGGTCAACACCTCCACTAGGTTTTAAATGTTTATTTCAGACCTATTGGAGGTGTTGACCTTTTTTCAAGCAAGGATGTATATATCAACCACTCTACTTGTAACATAAAATAAATCATTTCTATGAAACATAAATTATTTTAAGTAATAATTATTTTTATTTTTTATTGGAGGATTGCTGTTATATTATTCACTTGTTACTAAGTTTTAAGTAATTTATTACATTAACTAACAAATCCTGATATTTAAGTGCATGATTATTTTATATTTATTTCACATACATTCACTTCAAATTTATTTTTAGAATGTACTATGGTGACTGGCATCCGTTAACAGGCCTTCTTCTCCTAAAAATAGGCAAAATTGTCCTATATGCTGAAAAAGAAGATGCACTCCAGTTTCTCGAAGATGCAGAAAAGATTTTAAGGATTACACATGGAACAAGGCATTTTACTTACAGGAGGCTTCTAGAACCTCTTCTTTATGAAGCTAGAGGCCTGGCCTAGAGAAGTGAGCTCTATTTGGTATTGCATTTGATAAACTTGCAATTATTAAGAGAATTTCAGAAAAGGAAGCTGTCTCACAATAAATTAGCAGAATTACTCTTTAATGAAAAGTATGACTAATGTCCATATTTTTTATTTTTCTTAAGAGTATGCTAAGTAAAAAAATCAATTACATCTTGAATAAATCTTCATTTGTAAGGCCAGGGCTGTTTAAATTTGAAATGTGAAACATGAAATGTCAGAATTTAAACTGTACGTAAGACTAATGGAAAAACTTGTTTTAAAAATGAGTATTCCTCTGCTCTTAAAATGGGTAGAAAGACAACTAAGTAACAAAATTAACCAATTAAAAAAAGTTAAGATCAACAAAAATTGGGCACTATTTTGTAATTTTATTGTGTCAATAAAAATATTATTATATTTTTTGTTATTGTAATTTCTACCTTTTGTACTTAAGCTCTTCAGATATTGAAGGTTGATGGGGGAATTATTTGGAAGTAAAAAAAGTGCCAGCATTTATTATTTCTCTTACATATTATATGGCACTGTAAGTCAATAACGACAATCCATTGACACTGTAGCAGCTTGAATAATAATAACTTCAAAATTAAAACACTATAATACATTTATATTTGAGATATCAACTTTCAATTAGACTACAAATGTAATGTGACATTAAATATAATAAATGTCTAATTTCAGTGAACCATAATAAGAATTCTACAAAACTATTTCTATAAAACTTATCCTTGTATAAGTTTTATAGAAATAGTTTTGTTAATGAGCTGAATCATCAAAATAATCTTCATCACATGATATATATATGATGATGGTCCAGGCTGTGGTTTTTTTCAAATCAAGTCATTTAGTCTATGACATAGACCATAATTTACTTGGAAATTATTATTTGTTAATCTCCACTTTGTGCTATTTAGGGGAAATGTCATGAATTATCTACAGGTTACCACCCATTCTAAGCCAGGATGAGACTAAGGACTTACTTTAGTGAGTTTGCCACTAAATAAATTATTATTTCCCAAACTAGAATCGAACCCATGACTCTAGGTTTACTAAGACCAACTAACTTGACTAACATGAGGTTTCTTTACTAAGAAAAAGGTGAAGTAAAATGTTTCCTACCATTATACAAAAAAAAAATAATAATAAATAAATAAAAGGAAACAGAATCATCCTCTAGAGCAGGGGTCTCCAAACTACGGCCCGAGGGCACATCCGGCCTGCGGACAGATTTTGTCCGGCCCGCGGAGAGCTAGCATACTTGAAAACTCCTTTTAGAGAACATATTTTTTATAGCAAATTAAATTTAGTTTACTGAAGTATTCTAATTTTATGTTGAATAATTATTAATATGACATCTACATTGATATGGTCATGGGCTAACTACTCATAACATTGTTGTAGGCTTATTGTTATTGTTAGCAGATTTCCCTTAAGGAAAATCAGCTATTGAGGTCGTACTCATGACGCAATCTTCTGCTCAAGTTACACAAATAATATTTCTGGGACCGGAACGGGGTTCTGTTGGTTGATTTCATGCCAAAAGAACAACAATCAACTCAGAAAGCTACTGCGAGACTCTCAAGAAACTTCGGCGAGCCATTCAAAACAAAAGAAGGGGTAGGCTCACCAAAGGAGTGTGTTTGCTTCATGACAATGCGCGTCCACATGTGTCACATCAAACGAACACCCTACTCAATGGATTCGGCTGGGATATCATCGACCACCCTTCTTACAGCCCGGACCTTGCCCCCAGCGACTACCACTTGTTTCCCGCTCTCAAGAAACACCTTGGGGGACAGAAATTCAAGTCTGAGGAGGAAGTTCAAGAAGCAGTTGTCAGTTGGCTTCGTGACGCGGCGGGAGAGTGGTACACACCGGCATTAAAAAGCTGGTAATCAGAATGCAAAAAGTTATTGATCGTCAAGGCGAATATGTAGAAAAATAGGTAAATATTCAACCCTTCTAACGATGTAACCAAAGTTGTAAATAAATTAAATTTTCTATGAAAAAAAGTCCGTCACGCAGGGGCTGCGTAAACTAAGCAGATTTCCCACGTGAAGTTTTACAATAGAGAAATCTGCCTAATAACAACTGTAGTAGTAAGAAACCTCTAAACCTAAAACATTATTTAGGGCGTAATAACCCAGTAGTTTCTAGCCCCAAAAAACAGTTAACCTAACCTCTAAACCTATTCACGAGGGACGAATAGTTATGGAAATGGCCACCAGAGCTCTCGGCGGAAAGTCCGAACATAGCCTACTGGCGACCACCTGCAGAATACAAATGCAAATATCTCGGTTAATATTCAAGATACAGAATAAATGTATATAACATTATTTATAGTAAATTTAATTTGCAATAAGATTGGTTCTATACAATTTTACGATCCGATGCATAATAACGGAGATATTTCGAATTTTTGAAAATCCCCCCCTCCCACTGGTCCGATTTCAGCCGTTAACGAACTTGATCTTCCTTTTTACATGAAACGATTAAATACCGAGTTTGGTGACGATTAAACAAAAATTGCGACCGCTAGAGTGTTAACAGACAAATATATATATATATATATATATATATATATATATATATATATATATATATATATAAATGGGCTGATGTTTTCGACCAGGTTGTATTTATATGTGGTTTGTTGTTCTTTTCGGAGCTTTGGTCAATGTTGGTGAAATGAATCTTAGGTTATGCCAATATTTCGAGAATTTTTATTTTCTCTTCCTCAGGGCTGTAAAAATTACATGTACTACATTATAATATTGCACATTGGTGTTATACATTGTTATAAAAGGGTGTGTTTTCCTTATTATTACTTACCAAGACTAAATATATTTATGGACTAGTATACATTCTTATTGCACTATGACTAGGGTTATAGTAACCTTCCTTGTTTTGTTTACATAGCAGGGTCACAGCCTTTTGTATGTTTTATATATTTATAGTATGGTGTATTTGTTTGTTAAACTATATTATAATTGTTGTACTGTGGTTCTTATATTATTTTACAATGGTTATTGCTATGCACTATTTTAATTATTGCTATGTTTTGTTAAATCTATGTTATTGCCACTTACCACTATGTTATTGCAACTTATATTATTTTACAGTAATTATTGCTATGCACTATTACAATCATTGTCATGTTATTTTAAGTTATAATTATTGTTGTGTTATGTTAAAGTTATTCCTATGTTGTGTTTATGTTGCTATTTTTATTCTTATATTTATTATGTTATAACAACCATTCCTGTGTGTTACTAAAATCATTGTTATGCCTATATTAAAGCTATTCTTATGTTGCATTATTATTATTATTATTCTATTATGTATCTACAGTATTGTTATTCTATTATGTATCTACAGTATTATTATTCTATTATGTTTCTACAGTATTATTATTCTATTATGTATCTACAGTATTATTATTCTATTATGTTACAGTTATTAATGCTGTTTGTAGTTATATTTTTATTAGAGCCACCTTCTTGATGTATTACATCTATTAAGTTATAATATGTTACAGCTGTTATAGTGTTTTATATATATATATATATATATATATATATATATATATATACACACACACACACATTTATAATAATAATGATATGGGTATTATATATAATGTGGTGTTATGGGGTGCTCGAGTGTTATGTATGTGAATATATGTTATGTATGGATATGAATATTGTATAGTGTTGAGGTGTGTTTATGGTATTATGTTGCAGTATATGGTGCTGAGTTTGTCAATGTCTGTCTTTTTTTTGCATGTGTTTTTGTGTTGGGCTATGTATAGCATTTCCTTAAACATTCTTTTTGATTTGTTGGGTTCTATGTCTAGTATTTGTGTTTCGTTGTAGTTGAAGTGGTGGTCATTGTTGATGCTGTGTTGGGCCAATGCACTGTTTAGTTTGTTAATTTTTATATCAGATTTGTGGCCTGTTATTCTGTTGGTGATGTATTGGCTGGTTTCTCCAATGTATAATGTGTTGCAGTTTTTGTCGGCAGGTTATTGAAATTGGATGAAACATTTATTTCCGTTTGTATTTATTCACGGTGTTGTTGTGTTAGCAGTATGCATATTTATCTATTACTGAACTTCACGAGGGAAATCTGGGTACTTGTGTATTATATCCACCACATTTTAGTTCCAATAGTTCGACGGTAGAGTGCGCTACTGTTTTAAGTAGTACGATTCATCGCCCGCAAGGGAGGTTATACTTACCTTATAACCTTCTACGGAATTATAATGATAAATAAAAGAAAACACAATTTTTAAAAATAAAACATTTTATTCACATTTAGGCGGGAAATGTGTGGAAGTACAATTTAAAATGCACTTATTGGAAATTTTGAGTTGTTTTTTGCAAAAATTGACAAGATGTTAATTCTTCGCACCAGCAGTAAATGAACTTCAATGCATTACAAAATGGAATTTTACTTCCTTCGAACGAAGTGCTAATCCGAACGCCGACTTGCTCACCACACTTTCTTACATTATACTTCCAAAAAACACTTTTTTTTCCACTATAAAGCTTCATACAATGTGATTTAGAACACTTTCTTCTGATAGCCAAAATATTCCTCTCCTGTAAATATTTAACAGCGTCTTCTTCAGTCTTTGGCAAATCCCAATTTCATCAGTGGACTATTTCACTTTTTACCACTGGCAACAATGATAATATGGTTTTGGCCCTCGGAACTTACTGGAGTAATCAGTATGGCCCTAAGGCTGGAAAGTTTGGAGACCCCTGCTCTAGAGCACTGACAAGTCCTAGAGATATACAGAGGGAAGATAAAATTATATGAAGGATGATAGTAACAAGAGTGTACATGTTGAAACATTCAACAAAGACTGATACAAAGTATTAGCTAAAGTTCGTGGTACAGTGAATCGTCCACATCTGCAACTATACATTTTTAATATTATTATTTACAATAATAAAAAATATATAGAAAATAATTAATAAATGAAAAGTATATATATTAAGGAAAAATCATTTAAATTTTAATGATTTTTTTCACAATTTAAGCAAATAATCTCTCCCTCCCAACCTATCTCCTTGCTAGAAGTGTTCCTGCTTTAGAACTTTTTATCTCTCCAAAAATCAAAAGTGAAAATAGGTAGGAGGCTCTCCCTGATAGTCAGAAATTGCTGCAGTTGGTCCTCCCCCCCCCTCTTTATGATCATTGGGCTTATCAAAGTGTAAAAATGTCAAAGTGTATATAAATCTTCATTTTGACATTGTACATCTATAAGTAACATCCCCTATTCCAGCGATTATAAACTACTAACAGATTCATCTTCAGAAACTGATGTAAAAATTAGTCAAGGAACACCTCTAGCTTTGTTATATCTAAATCAAACAACTAATTACATTTTGTCTTCCATAAAATGATTGTGTTTTAACAATTTTCACAATGAACTAGATAAAAATTGTGCATATGTGACCTTAGTTTATGAGTGTCAGGAGATTCCTCAGTTGGTGGTCGAGGGTCTGGTGGCTTTATTAATATTGAGGGTACATACAAGTTTTGAGAGATTTATAAAAGCTTACATAACTAGTATTAGATTGCATTTGACCACCTTGTGTTTATTTTTATTTTAAAGCCTCATTAATCCCCTCTAGAAATCTGTATTTATACTTAAGGGTAAACAACAAACTTTCTTTGTGCTCTAACCATGTCAGCCTTGTACCAACAAAACACAATTTACGGAAAGCCCTGCTTTTCTGTTTTTATTTGAATATAAGTGGAGCTGAAGAACATCGATTGCTATGGGAAGCATGGGGAACATGCTCTATCAATAAAAACATGAGTATTGGTTCCGACGTTTTAAAAGTGGTGATTTTTATATCAGTGACAATGAACGTGAAGTGAGGGCAGTAAAGTACGAAGATGTTAAGTTGGAGGCATTATTGGACTAAGATCCATGTCAGTCTCAAGCAGAGCATGCTGAAAACTTGGGAGTATCTCAATCTCAATTTCAAACCGTCTTAAGGGCATGGGTAGGATGCACAAAAAAGAAAATTAGGTTCCGTATGAACTCAAGCCACAAAATGTCAGACGCAGACTTTTCACATGTTAACAACTGCTCCAAAGACAAAAGTGAATGTTTTTTGGGTACTTGTGTATTATATCCACCACATTTTAGTTCCACGCTAGAGTGCGCTACTGTTTTAAGTAGTACGATGCATTGCCCGCAAGGGAGGTTATACTTACCTTATAACCTTCTACGGGATTATAATGATAAATAAAAGAAAACACAATTTTTAAAAATAAAGCATTTTATTCACATTTAGGCGGGAAATGTGAGGAAATATAATTTAAAATGCACTGAAATGTGTCTCCATTTCCTTTCCCATGGTGCTGTCGCCATATGAATTCTACCAAATATGATTCAAGGTGATGCCTGGCTGTCCCAAGATGTTTTTTATTTCCCACTTTGCACTTCCCCATATTCTCTCCACTGTCTGAGTATGTGCTCCAGAGTTGGGGTCAATAAAATTATATTTATGGTTAACTTTCGCAAGTTTGAATCCTTGGCTTTCTAATATATTCGTTTGGTAGCCTTTCCAGCAATCAGAATATATTGTGCTACCATCTGCTATATTCTGAATTATTCTCTCTAGAAGAGTAGAGGCATTTCTGTCAGGAACAGCCACGAGAAACGATCTTTTGTCTCGACAAATTCCTCCAAACACCCACTGTTGGAGCAAAATCCGTCCACAATTATTTTTTCTTCTAGTAAATAGACTCATCTATTGCAACTTTGACAAAAGATAACCTCATTAGCCTGGGAGAGCTAGCGTCGCACTTCAGTAGCGCATTCTACTGTGGAACTCTTGGTGGAACTAAAATGTGGTGGATATAATACACAAGTACCGTTTTTTGCATCGAATCATGGAGTAAGCCTGGTCATATATCAACTTCAACGGCAAAACAGAATATTCATGGCAAGAAGATAATGCTGGGCATCTGGTGGGATCAGCTCGGTGTTATCTACCATGAGCTACTAGCGCCCAACGTAACCATCACCGGGGAATGTTACCAATACTTGATGCTGTTGAGCAAAGCATTGAAGCTGAAACAACAATATGCCAACAGACATGACCAAGTGATCTTTCAGCATAACGCTCGCCAGAATATTCAAAAGTCGACAAGAACACTTTGGAGGCAATGGGATGCCCTACCCCACCTGGAATATTCACCAAATATTGTCCTTCCCACTACCACTTGTTCCAGTTAATCAGTCAGGGCCTGGCCGAGCAGCACTTCATCTCATATGAAGAAGCTAAAAATTGGGTCGATTCTTGAATCGCCTCAAATGACAAGATGCTGCCAAAAAGATGGGGAAAAGGTTGTTATAATTAACGATGGACAATACTTTTGAATAAAATCAATTTTACCTATTTCTGTCAATTAAGCTCATTCCAAAAAAAAAGAGCCCTCAAAAATTATTCCCCAATATATTTTGTTGCCTAGTCCTCTCTTTGAAATAATGCTTTTCGCTAACAAAAGATGAATTTGATAACATCTTTCTTTACTATATTTTTCTCGTTTTCTATATCCTGAATCACTTTCTACCTCATTTTTAATAAAATATTTGATTCATGATTACTTTACGCCCCTAAATCTGTGTATTGACTGCTGTCAGAGAATGGCTCCAGTTTATTATCCTTACCCAAAATCTGTTTACATATGCTGGAAATTTCTAGTCATCAGTAAAATGTTAACAGTGTGTGTATGGCAGATGGACCAAGTAGATTCAGGTTTATGTTTTCTGCTCTACCATATAAGCCACTGGATTGCTTACAGTTCAGTATATTAATTGCCAAGCTAGTACAACATCAAGACTTTATTAAATATAGACCTTAACTGCTTTAATGCACCATTTATTTGAAGAACCAGGTGGGACATTAGACCTTATGTACTACAAATATCCATTACTGCGTAAAAACTAACAAAAACAGAACTAAGTATGCTTTTCAAAGGTTTTATTTTAATCAAACTTTACATGTTCCATGTCAGATGAGGTGAACAGGGATAAGAAAGTAAAAATATGATGAATCATTTAAAATTATTTTATTTATAAATAAATAAGCAAATTAAAATATATATATAACTTTTATTTACAAATGTCAGATATAAAACAATGTGTCCTAAAGCAAAGCATATTGAACACTCTTTCACACTCCATTAATCAAAGGGAAAAGAAAGTGAGATTGTAAAATTGAATTATATAATTTTTTCAAACGCTTTTTAAGTACAACAACAGATTTTCCTCTGAAGGGTTTTAAATGCTATTTATTATATTTTTAAAAAATAAATAAAAGTAGTAAACAAAATAATTCTGGTAAAATAATAAATAATGGAAGCAATTATTGAATAATAAAATTAGAATCATGCTTTAGCAAGATTTTCTTAGATGACCTTTAATTATAATGTTCAACAGGACACCATTTAATGACTATAATATTTAATATTTTAGAAATTATGGTGCTAGGCATGTAAAGCCTTTTTGAACTATATGTTTAAATAGTGCTTAGAAAAAGTTCAAAGACATAACTTAAATATAAACACCAAAATGAGCACAACATATTCAGCATTATTTCAAACAACATAAAATTCCAAACCCCATTTTTAGTGACTCTAAAATAATATAAATGAATAAAAACAATATTTTAATTCAACCTCATGCCACACCTGTAATTGCTTTATATAATCACAAAACCTAAAACATAATATTTGTTTGCTGAATTATAAAATGTGTCCTTTTAACACTAATTCTATATAAATCTACAAATACTAATAACATTACCATGTTCACTAGATCAAGACCAGATTTAAATTATTAAAACAAGAAGTTAAAAATCCAGTAAGAATTAATAGTAGGCCATAGACTTTTGACAGCATACTTAGTGTAGCTTCTAAAACAGTTAAAACTGAACTAGCAAGCAAAATTTCTGATAAAGCAATAAAATAAAACAAGAAAAAAAAAAGCAGAATTTCATTCCTAATGGTATAGCTGCTCAAAGCCATATTGAGATCACAAGTTATTTGTCAGTAATACTTGATTTCTTATTTTATGGCATGACTTTGGCTATATTGGTACTTCATTTGATATTTAATTATATACTAAATACATATATTAGGCAATTGTCTCAGTACTACTAGGTATTGAAAAGGCCACCAATAATGTTTCTGTTTTCAAGAAAAGTAAACAAAATATTTGATTTTAAATAATTGAATTTTAAAAGTAATAAATTGAATGCAAAAACTCACTCGATTATGATGATTATTGTAAGAAATTACAACACATTTCAAGCAAAACCTAAAATGTCGTGCTTAAAATAAAAATGAGTTGTTTGCAAAAAGTTAATTGCTTCATAATTATCGACTATTAAGTTAGGATATATCAGAAATGTATTTGATATAATTTAACTATATGAGGTAACTAAAATTACTCCAATTATTATTGAATTGAAACTATACTTATATAATTGGATATAATGATTATACATCAGAAAAAGTTGACAGTTCTGCTCAAGACAACACCTAATTTTTTCTAAATATTAAGAGCCATTTCTTTATTTTACAATCACGACAAAATTTCTTTGTACCCTGTAAACCTTACATTTATCTAAAACAATTTGTTCTCCATGCCTTCCATTAGGCTATTTAACTAAAATATTTAATAATACAAAACAACAGTGTTGTTTGAGCTTAGGCCGCCAACTACTGATTTTTTTAAAAGCCTAAATTAAATTAACAATAAAATAAAATAAACATGAATTTCAACAAGTTTTTCCCCCTTAAAAAATTTACTAAGCCATTAAAAAAAGTAATAGAAAAAAATTATATCAATATACTATTTTTACAATTCTCTCAAAAACATGAACACACTATAAGATTGAATCTGAATTTCTTGAGAACCTTAAATCTTAATTTTAAAATGATAAAGTATCAGTTGCAACTGTACAACAGTGTGTTGAATATTGAATGTATAAATATAATTTTTTTCCAAAGGAAATTGTTATTTTATGCAATTTTATTATTATTATCAATAAGATATATTCATTTTTAAGGCAACTTGTCAGAATTTCATTAATGTAGTTGAAATATTATTTTCTTATCTAAAAATATATTAATCACAAAATTTAACTCAAAGGAATTTAGGGCAAAAAAAATAACACAAGAGTATAACAACATAATTAACACCTATAATAATAAATAAATAAATAACAATAAACTGCATGGTTGCAATTTAAAATTTAAATAAGAAAATGAACACTACTAACAAATGCTTTCCATATTATTTTAATATATTTTATTTGTATTTATTGTTGTTTTTAGCTATCCACAAAACAGGTACAAAAGTTTCATATTAATTAAAAAAGTGAATGATACCTACAGTTAAAATATTTATTCAGTAGCTTACTCTAATCATTAAATAATATACATATAAATTTAATTTACTCAATGTATTCTAATCTAATAATGCCTCAACAAAATAATGAGATTTCGATGTAAAAAAAGAAAAGAAAAAGAAAGATGAAGAAAATTCCTAATTATGACCATGCATGAAATAAATATAAATATTTCAATGGTCAACATTGACAAACATTTGATATTAAAGTCAAACATTGTAAAAATTAGATTATTATCAAAATTGATTCATAAATCTTTCACTCTACAACAACATTGCAGTTAAAATTTAACAAATATAATAAATAACTTTAATTTACTTTACACAATGGCAAAAAGCATATTGCATAATTCTATGATATTCTCATAACATTACGTATTTAAGGTATATGTACACTATTCAGTTCCGTGCATTTCACACTAGTAAAATATATTGGCAAGAGCTTGGCCTAATTCATAACCACCCTTCAGCAGGCAAAATAATAGTCAAAGGAGCAGTTATTACTTAAGGGAATTTAGAGAACTGAAAATCCTAAGGACTTCCTGAATAATCTATTTCAATTCTAAAATTGTTGAAGCTTCAATCATCAAAAGTATTAAGATCATTTATTATTAAAATGCAGTACAATATAATTCATTAAGTCAGAGGAAAAACAAATGCTTTTATTTTAGACAAGTATTTTTATATATGCACATAAAACTAAATTCTACAATTTAGTTAGCTGCGTATGCTTTATTCATATGAACTCCTCAGATTCCACATCAATGTTAGGCATTCTTTGAAATTAAATTAAATTTATATCTTTAATGGAACACTATAATTTTTATAACAGGTGGCTGTAATAACAAGTACTTTTTAAAACCCGCATTTGCTGTTTTGACCTGCCTGAGGTTCATCGAGAATGGAGTAACTGTTTACGTGCCATTTCCAACCAAGGTTTTCCCCTCTACTCAAATAGCTCCTCAATTCATCAAGAGAATTATATTTAACAACAAACACTGCTGATTGGACAGTTAACAAAAAATGAGTGATCCACACATGGAAATTAAAACCATATCAACCAGTTGCATGTCAAGAATAGCTCTTGTGCAACACCCATCCCCATTGAGAATTGTTGGCCATATTCGTCGGAACCGGCTACAGCTCCAGCAGATTAACTAGTTTTTGGGTAGTGCTCATCAGTCATCTACACAACACTGGAGTTGAAAGTCAGGGTGCTATTGAATGACTAGTACTTAAAAAATTAAGATTATATTAATAAAAAAAATAATAGAAATAATGAATAAATAATTTTAAAAAAATATATAGAATCCTTCTATTTAAGTAAAAATATGGAACTAACCTAAAGCTGTCAGCAAGCTAGGATAGTTAAAATAAAAGCATCCTGTACTTATTAAGCAAGTCAATCTTGTTTTTTTATCGTCGTAAATACTTTGTAATGATCCACTCTTTGTGATGATGTACTCTTTGTTTATTTTTCCAACTTAGTTAAGCAAATATTCATTTCCTCAACTAAGTTTGAAAAACAGGTATTCACGTGAGCTATTTACAAATTTTTCCACTGCTGTTTATATCCTGCTGAAAAGGATATAATGTTCAGACATCCTTTAAAATATTTTAGATAACTATTCAATATCAATTTCATTGAATAATTAGGAGTGATTCTAAATTTATGGACCAAAAAAAAAATACATTTCTGAAGAATCGAAATGCAATATATTTGGTGAGTATTATGTTGGCAAAGAAGAGTTTTATACATCTGCCAATTGAAAAAATTGGGAAAAACCCTTTAATATGATTTTAAATTATAGGGAATTCATAATTACTGGAATATGTGGTTTTCATTCTATGTTTTAAATAAAAATTGCTTTTAAATATTTCTTCCATTAAATTAAATCTGCAATATATCAGTGCAGTTTGGACATCCCATGAATGACCAGGAAGGGGACTGTGGAAAATTAAACTCTACTGTGCTTGTAACATTTTTAGTCAAAGTTCACTACTTTTTTGACCAAATGTCCAGCTAAAAATTTAGGTATCCACAATAATAAACCATATCTGAATCTGTTAATATAAAGTTCAGTGCACTGCCAATCCTCACACATCTTTTTGTAATGTACCCAATACATTAAAATACAATGAGATGAACTTGAATTAAGCTACTTCAAATGACAGATCATTTGCCTAAAGACTATAAAAACGAGTAAACAAAGTTTTCCTCTTAAAATTTTTTGATTTTTTTCACTTTATATACTTTACACATTACGTAATGTCACTTTAAGACTAAACTCTTAATGAATTAGAGGAACTTTACTAGAAAGAACTATTTGATAGTTACACATACAAGTTCCAGACACAAAATATGATTGTCACATCGCTGCTGTTGTCTTGTAAAGTTATTTATCAACATTCATTTTTATCTAATAACATTGCTAACAGACACATAAGATAAGGTGTAGAGAGGTGTCACATTTGGCAAAAGTTCAAGTTGAGAATTGAATCTAAATCATTTTACGTATTGTTTGTCAATCCCAAAAGTACTGAGCGATGAAATTGTTAAATTAATTTTAAATGCACATTATAAAAACTAATTTGAAAGAAAATTAGTATCTACAAGGAAAGGGAATCACCTGCTGAAGTCGTCAATGCTTTAGAAGACCAAGCAATTGCAGAATAAAACTCATATGCTTGTGGCATAAATTAAGACTAAATATTCTAACTATAAATATATACAGACATTCACACATATATACAATTAATAATGAAGTAAACACTATCTATAATGAATTGCTTTAATAATTTTATTCAATTTAATTTTTTATAACTTTATTCAGTTCTCAATAATCACAGTATTTGTTAAGAGTAATGGTTCTACAATATTAACTAAAAGAAGAGAAAATAATAGAATGAGAGAGTAGAAACAGGGCAATTTCAAGAGTGTTAGATATCAGTCTATTGCTTTCACTTCAATGTCCTGATGATTTGTTTCAGCATGAGAACTCTGCATACACACTCACACAAAATCACATGTACAGTAATATAAAATGTATGATTATCATGATTATAAAAATACAACGAATGTAAACTATTCGTTACTCTGTTCCACTCTTAAAACCACCCAATAGTTACTTTGTCTAAGGCAACTTATGGATAAAACAAAGTTACTCATATACAAAATTATGGTATATTGCATTTTACTTAAACCCTATTTGAAATATACACGATATGAAATTAATAGACTGTCAAGAATTAACCAAAAATGTAAAGTCTTGACTAGTCAATTTTCAGGAATATATACCCACAGGGAAGGTTGTACAATATAGGAACCAACAACTTTAATTGTCTTTAAAAAGCTTATATACATCTCATCACCCCAAAACTAAAAATTTTGATTGAATCAAACGTACACTTTTTAATACCTGCATATGCACAAATAGGTGACTGAGATCAGTAAATTGCAACTAGAATAAGAGTAATTCTAATGCAGATATAAAAGGCAGGAACAAATATATTCTGCCATTTTGTGAATGCCTTAAAAAAATACAAGTTACAGGACCTATAAGTAATAATCAAATAACTATTACCAAATTGAACCAATTATTATTAAAATTACTTTTTTCAAATGAATGTTTGGATTAATAAAAAGTTTTCATGTCTAATTAATAGATGCAAATAGCCTTAGAGCAAAGATTGTTTATTTATATTTTGGAAGATTTATGAATGTTATATTTTAATTAAGAAAGAAAGCTAGGTCTGAATGTTTACACATAATATAATTCCAATAAAAAAATCATTAGAAAATGGTTTAAATAATTGTTATTAATCATTGTAAAATTAAATTAAAAGTGTTAAATTTATGTTTACCTTCTAGTAAATTATCTGTGATTTTAAAGTATTTCTTTAAATATTAATAGTCTAAGATTTTAAGGGTTTATTTTTAATTAAATAATGCATATTATATTTTCTAAATACTGATAACGGGTATATTATGTAGATTATTAAATTTTACGAGGTAAAAATAGAACCAACTTTTTACCTAGCAGGCTTATGCATAGTGAAAATAGTTTAAAAAGATGCAGTTATTTGTAAAATAGCATAATCTGCAAATCTAAATCAAGTGGAACAGTCAAAATATATTTGTCCTTGGCAGCACATTATGTTCATGTGGTGTTCTGATAGTTTAGTCTACTTCACAGGATTAAAACCCAATAAGGCCACCCAAGTATATACCAATGGCACAATAAACTAATGGTACTCAAGTATATACCATTAATACATTAATTGTAGCCAGGCAGTTTTCAGAAGTAGCAAAAGCTAATTTTTTAAATAAACAAGACAAAATAAGTCCAACAAATAACGAGTCATTATTTTACTAAATGAGTTTCATATTTGATGTTATTAAGAAATTTACATGTAAATTATTCATTAACTATTAAATCAGTTGCTGGAGACCATCGTTCCTAGTTATCCTCATTTTATTTGATTCATGTGTATAAGCTGAAGATCAAAGAATAAAACACTTTTTTTTAAATTAATGAGCTTACTACTGTACATGTTTCACTCCATCCATCAGGAGTAATTCATCACAAGAAAAATATATTTAACTACATGTTCTTAAATTAAGATAGACTTGACTGTACTCTTTCTGGCTATTGCTTATGATGGCAGTGGCCGAATGGATCAGCAGATTGAAGGAAGCCATCTTGATTATTGTTATTAGAATATTGACTGGCAGAAAGTATTGCAGGATAAGTAGTCGAATATATTTTATTATGTGATGGATTACTCCTGATGGGGCACTGAGGGTAGTGTGGAACAAGTAGAGTAGAGAAAAAGTGTTTTATTCTCTGACCTTCGGCCTCTGCACATGAAGTTTTTATTTGCGGTCATTATCAAAAAGCATTTTATTTTTTAGCAGCAGCAGATATTAACAGGTTAGTACAAGTAGATCCTATTTGGCATTTAGGGTACATAGTCCTGGACGAAACAAATGCCCCTATATATTAAGTAAACAAATTAGTAGCCGAGCATAGGACTTATACAACATGAACTTAAAACAATTACCCTTATGGGCTTGAAGGTGGTGCATTTACACCGAAATCACTTCCCAAGTGTAATTAATGATGATCCCAAAAAACAGATAATACATTCTGGCAGAACCAACTGACTATGTGATATATTATTTATTAAAGCTCATGTTACAGTGGGTGATTGGAACAGGTTATCTACAGGTCACCATCTTTTAAGAACATTTAAGATATAAACTATTTAGAAGATCCGTTGACATATCAATTATCATCATCATCGTGAGTGACAACTTTTGAAATCACAATCATTGTAAATATTTAAGAGCAAAGGGTACGATCACCAGGTGCTCCATCATAGGAACTGTAGAATATCCAGTAATTATTTAAATTATATATCTATGCCATTGTGGGAAATATTATGGCTTTTCAAAATGTGATCTGTCGTTATGACTTATATGTTCTTCATTCAATAAAGGAACAGAATTGCTTATGAGGACAATGCCTTATCTCCAGTGATCTCAGTAGGTTGATAATTACATATTTAGGCTGTTTGGTTGTGACAAACTACCAAAGAAAGTAAGAGGTGAACAATGAAGGTTAGGCAACATCCTAAAAGGCATTCTCTTCTATTAGTAAATTAGTACTGTATACGAGAAAGCTGATTGTTCATATATTTATCTTTAGAATTATGTTTTGTGAATATTTCTGCTGAGGGAGCAGCACCAAACAATACCGAATTATATCATGGGGGGGGACACACGACAGGTATCTTATAAAAGTTTGGTCAACCTGGTTTTTGCACTAGGGGTTGCTATTCTCAAAGGCTTTCAAAAACTGTATAATTATTAACAACCTTCCAATAGTTTTAGTTAATTATTATTCAAGAATTTTCAAAAATTGAGATGATTTTATATTATATTTTGATTGTTTTATTATGCTTTTAAATTAGCATGGACTCTGGACAGTCATGTGCTTTAAGGCATAGGTCTTAATATTCTTGCCAAACCCGAGAATCATAAACTTGTTTCCCATGAATGCATGAAAATTTATTCATGAACAAAAACTAAATAAAAGTTATTTAAAAGTTTAACATGGCTATACAATGGTGGTAACTTGTAGATAACCTATCACAATTAATCATACTATCACAGTAAACATAAATAAGTAATAAAAGTATAAACATCAAGTAAAATAATTTATTAAACATACTGGAATATGTATCTAGATTAATGGATGTCTTTCATTCGTACTGATTACAAACATTAAAAAGACAATAAAGTTTAACTTCAACCTAATTTCAAAGATTAACCATTTCTGGGACTCATCATTTTTACAAAAACAAAAAAAAAATGAATTAATTAGACTGTTTCAAATTTGATCTTCATGTTGAACCTGTATTCATAAATTTCAATGGAATATGACTCATTATTTGTTGACCCACCCAAGGATATAGATTATAATTAATTTTGGAACAAATTACTGTTTGTAAGAATACTAGCATGTATACAATCTAATAAAGATGATAAAACTAAATGAATACCTAGTTTCATTGAATAGCCTTTATTATTTGAATAAACTTATAGAATTAATAAACAGTCAAGATCAAACCATTTTCAAGCAAAATCCTCTTTTTTTTTTATTATTTCAACAAAAGCTGAAAAAAGACTTCATTTAATATTTATAATAAAGAAATAAGTGAAAAAGGGAGGAGGGTGTATATTTAAAGAAGTAATCATTTCCCTTCCAAACATTGTGGTTAAAGGTAAATCTTTAATTACCAGGAAGAACCACCATATGCAAGTAAAAAAAAGTGAGTATAATTTAAAAAAAAAATTAAAAAAACCCTATGCTAATCCAGCACAAGAATACTAATTTATGAAGACTTACAAATTGGCAAGTATTCAGGTCCACATTAACACAAATTTCCACATATATAAGGCATCAATGAGGCAGAAATTTTCATTCCAAATACCAAGGCATTAATTTTTTTGTGTTTGTTTAAAAAGTTCACGGTTAATGTAAATTTTAGAAGATCTAATTGCAACCAATTGGATAACCGATTAATTTTAAAATCTGAAATGAAAATATGGAACATATGAAATAAAATTGAGCAACAAATAATATTTAAATTAGATCTAAGTTTTTAGAGCTGAATAAAATCAGCATTAAAAAAAGTAAGGTTCAAGATGAAGCAGTAACAAACATGTCCTGTAATCTCTTAACTGTACTGGGATCTAACGCACACAAATCAAAATCAAATGTCCTCTGAGTTATTTCAAAACGACCTGTTTCTGATATAACATGGACTACCTTCTGGAGATCAGCATTATCCTGTAATGTCATTATTTTTTGCTGAAGATCTTTTAGCTGTGTTACATAATCATCAGTAAAATATGATTCAGGGGACGCTGATCTTGACTTAGATCTTGATCTTGATCGAGAACGAGACCTTGAGCGCTCTTCCCTTTTTATACGAGCTGGAGACCTCGATCTAGACCTTTCTTCTCTTTGAGACCGAGGCATTGATCTTGACCTTTCATCTCTATCAATTGATCTATCCCTTTTTGGAGATTCTTCTATAATTTCTTCCTTCACTTCAGTTTTAATAAGCTTTTCAACTGGCTCATCCTTATCTTTAGTTTTTCGTTTACGCTTTTTAGTCTCCTTCTCTTCGTCCTTGCTTTTCTTTTCTTTCTTTTTCGGTTTCTCTATTTTTTCTGGTCTCTCTTCTCTTACTTCTTTTAATTCTTCTATTTTTGGCTTAGGCGGAGGAGGTAATGGTGGAGGAGGAGTAGGAGGGCGAGGTTCACTTTTTATTTCATCTTCTATACTACCCGAAAAATCTGAATCTGAATCCTTGTCATCTGAGTTCATTTCTTCATAAAGCAAATTTAGTGGACGCACAGGAGGAGGAGGAGGGCGGGGAGGGCTTGGTGTCTTAACTTTAGGGGGAGGAATAATAACAGGTTCCGGAGTTTTTTCCTTGGATTTCTTTTTATGGCGATCTTTCTCATCTTCTTTCCTATGTTTCTCTTTCCGTTTATGCTTATGTTTCTGCTTTTCAAAATCATGGCTCTTCTCTTTTTCTCTTTCATAAGGCTTAGATTTTTTTTCTTCTTTATCACTTAATTTGACTTTACTTTCTTTTGAATCTTTGTTCTCCTTTTCCTTAGATATATCAGACTTTTTTTCCACTTTATTGTTGATTTTTTCTTTGTCAGATTCCTTTTTATCATGATCTTTATGACTTTCTTTCTTTTCTTTATCATCTTTATGTTTTTTTTCTTTATGCTTCTTCTCTTTCACATCAGACTTTGAACTTTTTTCTTTGTTGCTCTCTTCTGCATTTCTTTTTCCTGAGTCTTCTTTTCTTGAGACATCTTTTGGTGGAACAGGGGAACTTGATTTCTTGCTTAGCTTGTCTTTACTTTTGTCTCTGTCCCTATGCTCTTTATCTCTACTTCGTTCTTTTTCTTTACTTGATTTGTCAGAGTCCTTTTCTTTATCCCTGTCCTTATGCTTACTGCTACCAGAGCTCTCCTTTTCTTTTTCCTTATCTTTATGTGGGCTGTGCTTAGATTTGGAGGATTCCTTTCCCTATGAATAAAAATAAGTGAAAAATAATTAGAAATAAACAATTATTCTTTAAAATAAAATAGAGTTACATATACTAGTATTTAACAACTAATCTTAATTTGAAAATTTTAAGTAAAAAAAGCAATGAAGGAAAAAAATTGATTGTGTTAGAAGTTATGACTCGAGTTTACAATTTCAACATTTTGGATACTAGCACCAAATGTAGTAAGGGGAATGAATAAAAAGTTAAAAAATAAATAGATAAGTTTAAAAATCATGTAAAAGTTATAACAATATAACAAAAAAGCAGTAGACCCCCACCTATAATCCTCTGATATTTACTAGAAGTAACTGAGTAAATTTCCAATTCTCTTTATGTAAGCTTCTTAATAATAGAGAAATAGAGAATAGATCGTAAGATGAGATGACCAGAGTGTCAGACTAGCACGTGGGAAATCTCCTAAGTATACGCAGCCCGTGTGTGGCGTCTCGTGCCCTAAATAAAAATTTGTTTCCCTGCATGGTGATTTTATATTGAATTTTGAAAGGACATTTGACTTCGCTGAACCAATCTCCAGCCAAACATGTACCAAAAATATGGCACAAGGAATAACTTTTCTTCCAATTCTTATCTCATATAATTTAAATTAATGGTTTCGATTTCACTCGCAGAACCTTATTCCGTGCCTATATTTATAAATTCCATTCGATATGAAATATTGTTGTATTTTTATTAACGTCCACTTTTTGCAACTTAGGCTAATTTATTATTAGATATGAAATATTATTAACGACTGGAGTCTATTTTGATAATTTTTGTTGAGGGAGTCAGAACTTGTGTACTTCGAACCATTCTCTATTTTCGGTTTGTCCTCTTGTTTTGTAATATATTTCTAATTACTTTGTCAAATTTTACACATTATTTGCCAAATTTATCTTCATCTATATCCAATTTTGGACTAATGCTTCTCCAAAGTCTTTATAGTTACTTTATACATCTATATTACTTTTTTCTTCTTTTTTTTCACCAGCAGAGTTTGGCTTTGGAGTAGTTGACAAGAAAGCTAACACTCACAAGGACTAAGTTTCATAGCTTACTTTAAAGATAAGTAGTGCCAACTTGGACTAAGCTGGAAATCCAATGTGCAGCTTGTGTTCTGTAAGAAAACGAAACTCTTTCCCCCCAGTTTACCCATTTGCCTATGACAAATATACTAACCAGAGACATGCAATATTTACTAATTTGCTATTAAGACTGTAGTTCTTTATTTTTTTGACAATATTTTCTTTACAGAAATAACACAGTTATTATTTACTCCAAATACATGAAAGGGAGAATTTTTAAAATTTAAGATTATGTAAAAATCCTAACTCTTACCTGTTTTTCATGTGAACTTTTACTCTCAGATGAGCTTGAAGTTTTAGAAGGTTGAGGTTTAGGGTTTGGAGAATGCTTAGTTGTTTTTATAGGTGGGCCAAAAAGGGCAGCAAATGAGTTACTGCCACGCGATTCATCAGATTTAGCAGAATCCTTAAACAAAAAATTAGCGGCCTAAGTCATAATAAAAGCGGCCTAAGTCATAATAAAAGCTGATTAAGTATATAATAAAAATTATAAATCTAAAGTTAGCTTTTGAATAATTTATATTACTGATATGAAATTTCTAAAGTCATAAAGGATGTCATACTCTTTTCACCAATTAATTTCAATTGCCCACAATCCATACTCTTCCTAAATTTACATAGATATGAATCTCAATGACGAAATAATTTTTATATCAAATATTTCTATTATTTACAATCTAATTATTTAATAGATTATAACTTTACCTTTGGTTTATGTTTCTTTGGTTGCTCAGTATTGTTGTTGTTATTGTTATTATTATTGTTATTATTATTAATAGCTAATTTTGGCTTGGATAGGTGAGGTGAATTTTTCGGCTCTTCACTAATAGAGTTAGTACTGTTAACATTATTTAATTTTTCATGGGAACCTGTTCCTTCATTGCCAACCCCCACCTGCAAAACCAAAATAATAACGTTAATAACTGAGAAGATAATTATAAATTTAATCCTTAAAACTTGATCTAAGTGAGAAAAATAAAAATACTACAAAAAGTTAAAGTTAAAAAAATGCTTTTTTTATTACTGTATTCAAGTTTAAGCCATTCAAAATATACGATGCACACAATATTTTTCATTAGTAGGAAAAAAATGATGGAGTTATGTTAATGTGTACAAGAACTTTCAAATTAGTCTCATGTCACACACAACTTACTCAAGTTCATGAACTTTAAACAGTTCTCCATTTCCAGAGTTTTGACAAGTGTTAGTGTCCTATATTGCTCCATCATAATCAATGGCCAGCTCATAATGGTTTTTCATCAATAAAGCCAATATATTTAATGTTAAATAAAATTTATGGAAGTCACGAATCTCTTAAAAACTGCATCTTAGGTATATAATTTATTGTTTTAAAGTGGATTTAGTAACACAGAGTGAGACACCAACTTATATTTTAGAAATTCAATAAATTATTTTTTGATTTAAAAATAATAAGAGAAAAATCAATACAAAAAATGTTAGGTGGAATAATTTCTTTTTATCTTAACTTTTTATGCTATAAAATGATTGTTTATTACAATCATTTGAAAGACTGAAGGTTCATCCAACTCTTTATGTATTACAATAAAGAGGTCAATGACAATACGTTCCAAAGTTCCCTGTTCACATGTAGGCCAGAAAATGTAGAGCAACATGTAATATTGCAGAAGTGATTGTCCATACCTGTTCAGGTTTGACCAGTTTTTTTTTATCTATTTAATACATTGAGCTAACAAATTCTATAAAGAATTCCTCAATAAGGACGGACAAGTGATTGAAGAGAATGTTCACAGCTTGAGAAGTGGCATAGAGGAAATCCAAAAGGAAGAACAGAGAGAAGATTGTGACAGATGCGAAGGTAGCCTAAGAGGTTTGTCCCAAATTAGGGTAGCTTACAAAGGAGTGGTGAATCTCAGTTCACAGCCAAAGGAAGCATATCACTGTAAAAATTTAGCTCATAGCCAACACAGCTAGAAAGAAATTCAAAGAGGAGTCTGCACAGAACAAATCCTACCTTGACAGGAATGGAAGAATTGCAGTGGCAGGTGAAAAGAGGTGAGAAGGAGTGGCAGCGGCAAAAGAGCTTTAAATCCTATTCAAAACTGAGAAGATGAGATGACAACAGCAGAGATCAGCCGGGCTGGGATCAGGTGAACTATTCGTAGTGTTGGGGTATTATCTCTTCATAGGAGAACAAATTCCTCGATTAACGACTAAGCTGGTCTTTGCTCTGAATTTCAGGCATTAAGAACTATTGTTCCTTAACCTGTATTAGACTCCAGAAAATCCCTTTTTTCAAATTAAGAACAATTTAAAAAACTCTCTTCTGGCTAGACTTTCACTGTCAACTAATACAAAACAAATAACTGAGATAAAGCTACATGTGGATTAGAAAATTGCTAAATAAAAAAATAAAGCTTTGAGTTGAGCTTTCATTAGTTCCCATGGTTCTCAACAAGTATTGTGAGAGTAGCTACTTCAATCAAAATATAACAATATTTAGTCTGTAATGCCACCACAATACAGCAAGGAATACTCCAAAGCTGGCCTATTGAACATACAATCTTTACTGATTGGTAGGCTTGCCCTTTAAGGGCAGTTAATCAAATATTGCATATTAAATATCATTTTCATACTCTTAAGCGAGTAAAATAAATTCATAAAAATATTAATTTTCTGTTCCAATTAATTATTATATATATTGATAATATTACATTTTGTTCATAAAAATTCAGTGCAGATATCCCAGCTCTTTATTTAAGCAATTTTCCCTCTAGAACAATAGGATGTGTGGTTGAAACTTATATTCATTGAGCTTTACTTTTCATAAGGTAAATATAAAACCAGTTAATAGTGATCATAATTGTATTTTATGAATAATGATAACAAACAAATTTATCAACTTACTCCGCCTCCCCTAATAAGTTTACGCCTGAAGTCTTCAGGTGGATTGGTAAAGTCATATTTTTCTTTCACAGACCTTACAAGTCGAGGCTGGCCACATGGTTGAAGGGACAAATCATAATAAAATCGAGTTTTACGTTGTTCATCTTTGTTTTTAAAATGAATATCAATGGCCAGGTTAAATCCAGCATAACCTGATTCTTTGACTGAATATGGCGGTTCTTTGATAGCTGAAACATGCACAAAAAATGTAAGGTTATAAAAAATTGTTAATAACTAGAACAAAAAATCAGTAACAATTGTACACTACTAGAAAATACAAAATATGGGTATAAATTAAAAGAAGTAAAAATTCAAAGTATTTGTCCGAGAAGAGTTAGTCTTCTCAAACTCAATCTATTTTGTATACTTGCCTTAACTTGCAGACTATTCACGATTATTATAAATATTAAATCTATAAATTCAAATGTTTTATTTTCTTTAATAAAAAATTGTGACAATTATAATCCTGTATCCAGATGATACAAAACAAATAGGTTGACATAAAGAAGTAGAAGATTTTCAGAGTACACTTCATACCAAGCAACCCCCCACCCTCCTCCCTCATCCTCTAAATAACTCCAGAGGTGCTGGTCAAAACCTTTACTCACAGTAAAAATGTATTTTTACTTACTATTCTACTAGTATCCTTGAATAGGATGTAAGCTGGACATGAGGTAATGGACCTGACTGAGAGGTTGTACGCACACACACAAGAGGGCTAAGGTGAGTTTTTAGCCTAGTGAACAGGCCAGCTAAGAACGAGATGAGTAATATAGATAACTATTCTCCTGGATAAACTTGAACAAATAGGTAAAGAGTTGGAAACACTTTATGAAGCAGACAGGATCTGACCAAATCAACAAGAGTGCTGGACTAGACTATCTGGCCAGTAGGAGGATAGTGATCAAAAGGCTTTGTTACTGAAGCTTCGAGAGGCAATGTAGGTTAAATTATCTTGAGAGGGGACGTATTGCCACATACTGGGTTCAGTCTAATATAGAATTTGGCGACTTGGTTAGCCATTGTCTTCAAATGAAGAGGGGCTACTTTCAGCCAATTAAAGACAGCATTGGTCTCACTATAGAAAGATGAATGAGAATTCCACATCTGGCGTAATAGGTTGTTACAATAACATTCCAATTTGACCTGGAGGCTAGCACCCAAAAGGTCTGGACTATGCTAAGATTATTCACTCTAATTTTCACGATCAACAAGCTTGCATGGCGGTGTTCTCCATGTATAGATTCAAACCCTGTGGAGTATCATTGCATTAAGGTGATAAGACTGATATCATTCTATAAGGGGACAAGTTTGAGGAAGACTAACTTTTATCATTGCATGATATGGCAATGAAGTGACCCACTCAAGTGATGGGAGGCAGAACTACTGAAGAATGTTGTGCCAAGGATAACTTAGAATGTAGCATAAGTGCTGAAGCTATAGGAGATGTTAACCTACTTTGTGTACCAGCAAGTTAATCATGGCATTGCTGCTGAATAATAATTTCCTAGGCCAATAGGATTTGCCTTTAATGGGAGAGGATCAGAGTTGGGCAGTAATTAAATACTTTGTAATTAACAACTTTTTCAACTAATAAATACTAGTTATGTAATTGCAACTACAGTTACAAAAATGTAGTTAGTAAGTGTAGTTGCATTTTCTTGGTTTCGCAATTACAGTAATTGTAGTTGTTATTCATAAATCCAACTTCTAATTGAAATAAAAAGTAGTTATAAAAATAATTACAATTATTAGTTGTAATTGTAACTGTAGTTATTGAGTAATATCTACAACTACATATAGATCAGTTGTTTTTTACGTTTCAAAGAGCGAATATATTTTGATCGCCTTTGTATAAATATTTACATTCGTGGTGGTGATGAATGGATCATCTGAGACGAGCCATGTTCAATTGGTGCACAGAATATGTTTGTAGAATAACTAAAGGTGGACGCTCCTATGACTACACTCTCTTGTTCCGGTGATCGGCTCTTGTCACTCTCGCGCAGGGCATTCCAGTCTGTCTTCTATATCCATCACTAGTCCTCGGCGACCAAAAGATTTTTGATTGTAAAGACGAGATCTCATTTTAGCACCTTTCAATTAAGGGAAATCAGCTATTGAGGTCGTACTCATGACGTGATTTTCGAAATTTTTCTCCAAATGTCCATCGATCTACCTAGGAGATGACGAACATGAGTTCCGTTCAAAACTATATACATATACATATATATATATATATATTTGTCTGTTACCGCTCTAGCAGTCGCAATTATTATTTAATCGTTACCAAACTCGTTATTTAGTCGTTTTATGAAAAAAGAAAGATCAAGTTCGTTAATAGCTGACATCGGACACGGGGGAGAGGGGGTTTAGACGGGGAGAATTTTGGAAATTCAAAATATTTCCGTTACTATTTGTCGGATCGAAAAATGTATAAAACCAATCTTATTGCAAATTAAATGTACTATGAATATTGTTATATACATTTATTCTCAATCTTGAATATTAACCGAGATATTTGCATTATTCAGCCTTCAGCTAACACCCACTTCTACTCATGTTACATAAACAGTACTTGGCTATGTAATAAACCAGATCATTTGAAGCTTAAATAACAAATATTGTTTTCAAGAGACATTTATTATACGAGATACACGCAAATATGTTCTGGTGACCCCCCCCCCTTCTTAAGTTTTTGGACTACTTAAATTTGATTGATTGAGATAAAATTTCTGATTCATTATCAATTACAGTACTAGATATAGTAAATAGTTTGCAATCAAATTTATACGTTGTATTCAGATATATTACAGTAATTGTTTTTCTTTCCGGTAAGAAGTTGGCAGAACTGTTTGTGTACATTTCAGATGCATTCCGTTGGGAGTTTTGTTATTATCGTTTGTATTTATTCACTTAATATTCATGGTGGTGTTGTATTACCGGTATGTTGATTTATCTATTGTTAAATTTCATGCAGGAAATCTGCTTAGTTTACACAGCCCCTGTGACAGACTTTTTTGGTGCAGAGCAGTAGAGTGATTATTTTCTTTTGCCGCGATGGCAAAAGCCCCAAAATCAAATAGCCTGTCTGACAAAAATTCTGAGTTAAGAGTAATTTTAATGGCTAATTTGTTTAAATTTAAAAGTATTATTTAATTTCATTCGACTGGGGAAAATATAAAAAGGAATTTACATATTATTTTCGTTAGTTTTCATTCATTTGCATTAAGATTATTTTCAATTATTATAGTAATGTAGTATATGTAATATAATAAACTTTTGAATCTAAAGACATTGGATATAGTTATTTCTTAACAGCCCCAACTACTTCAGTCAGTGTTTCACACAGTTTTTCAAACTAATTACAAAAGTAACTGCAGTTGCATCTACAACTACAGTCAGAATTACTAACTGTAGTTGTTTTAGCAGATTTCCCTTAA
The DNA here is from genome assembly GCA_019009955.1 of Riptortus pedestris. NCBI lineage: Eukaryota > Metazoa > Arthropoda > Insecta > Hemiptera > Alydidae > Riptortus > Riptortus pedestris. Next base: position 62,439,765 of record CM032228.1, read on the forward strand.
GGGAAATCAGCTATTGAGGTTGTACTCATGATGGAACTTTCGAAATTTTTCTTCAAATGTCCATCGATCCTACCTAGTAGATGACAAAAATGAGGTCCGTTCAAAACTGTGTGTGTATATATATATATATATATATATATATATATATATATATATATATATATATATATATTTGTCTGTTGCCGCTGTAGTGGTTGCAATTTTTGTTTGATTGTTACCAAACTCGACATTTAGTCGTTTTATGTAAAAAGAAAGATCAAGTTCATTATTGGCTGAAATCGGACCAGTGGGAGGGGGGGGGGTTTAGAGGAGAGGATTTTCGAAAATTCGACATATTTCAGTTACTATACGTCGGATCGAAAAATTGTACATAACCAATCTTATTGCAAATTAAATTTACTATAAATATTGTTATATACATTTATTTTCTATCTTGAATAATAACCGAGATATTTTATTAAATCTGGGCGGCTAACGGACGGGTGACTTTCCCGCCAAAATCAGGTTCGGCCGTTTCCTTAACTTTCCCGACTCTCGTGAAATTTCTCTATTGTAAAACTTCACGTGGGAAATCTGCTTAGTTTACGCAGCCCCTGCGTGACGGACTTTTTAGAACTACTGATTTTCTCAACTAATAACTGTAGTTGTGAAATTTCAATTACAATTACTTTATTTGAAAAATGTAGTTGCCCATTATCAATAACTAATTACATTAGTAGTTGTAATTTAACTATATTTTAACTAACTTGCCCAACTCTGGAGAGGATGAACATGTACCTTTCATCTTTGCAATATAAATGTTCTCATAAGCAGCATCTTCTGCACTCAGAATTAATTTCAACTGAGAGGGGTTCTCTAATTCCTAAAACTTCTTAAAGAGAATCTCGAAGATCAAGTCAATTGAATAATGAATTAAAATGGCTAATGAAAAAACAGTAGACAAATTATATTCATATGAAGAGGATATATATGATCATGTGAATTCCTAGTTTGCAATAGAGATGTTGCCTGTCCAACAATCATATCACAACTGCAGTCAGAAAGGAGAAGATTTTGGTATTCCCATTATAATTACCACAGCGATGTCCAAATAGAGAAACAATTGGTGATGGCACATTAAATTCAGTACTGCGCAGACTGTGATATATTTCTCAACCAAATTGTGGAGTCTAATTGTCACATAGCCACGGTTACAAATTTCAGCCCAAAACCATTATTAGTTATACAACTGATGAAATGGATGCAATTCGAATTTACATTAGAAAATGGGACAGTGGGTGCAAAAGCTTTGTCCTACAGAATAACATGAATTGCTTGTATTAAAGTTTACAGTGTGCAGGGTCCCTAAATGATGAGCATGTTGCTTATATAGGCAATAGTGTATTTACTTGGACAGGTGTGATTAGATTGAGATGATAAGAAATTAGTCAAATGTTTGTGAGTTCTAATAAACTAAAATCTTCCCTATGCATATAAGTACAGGACACTAAATACATTTTCGACAGGAATCACTTAGTGGGAATTTGAGAATAGTTACTGAGCTAATGAGCAAAGTTGCCTTCTTTTTTTTTTATTTGGTTGATTTCCAGTATACTTAGGGAGAAAGGAAACTATGCTCAAGTACTCAGAGCATAGAATTAGGTCAGTCAGAGTCACAACCAGTATATTTGGAGGTATCTATTTTGAACATTGAAGCTAGGAATTAATTTAGATTAATATTCAATGACCTGGCATACCTGGTAGAAGAGACAAGAAGCAATAGATTATCAGATTTGGAACACTGAAATATTGTACATTCGTTTGATGAGTTTAGCCCCTTGAATTGTTCTCCTGACATTTCTAATGGCACAGAGTCTAATTCATAGCAGTGCTGATTTTGGAGTCAAATCTTTCAAATTTTGGCTTTAGTATTACATTAATAAGATAAAAGTCCGTCACGCAGGGGCTGCGTAAACTAAGCAGATTTCCTACGTGAAGTTTAGCAATAGAGAAATCTGCATACTGGTAGCACAACACCACCATAAGTAAATACAAACTGTAATGAGAAATCTTTCAGTTAATTTTAATAAACTCCCAACTGAAACGGCTTCTGAATTGTAAGAATAATTTATATTTTAATAACTCAAATTTTAGTAGTCCAAGAACTAAAGAAGGGGGGGGGGCGGACGGAAGAAAGTATTTGCATAAATCTCACAAAGTAACGTAAATTTAATTTGCAATAAGATTGGTTCTATACAATTTTTCAATCCGATGCATAATAACGGAGATATTTCGAATTTTCGAAAATCCCCCCCTCTCTCTGGTATGATTTCAGCCATTAACGAACTTGATCTGTCTTTTTACATAAAACGGTTAAATATCGAGTTTCATGACGATCAAACAAAAATTGCGACCGCTAGAGCGTTAACAGACAAATATATATATATATATATATATATATATATATATATATATATATATATAAAATTTTGAACGGACCTCATTTTCGTCATCTCCTGGGTAGGATCGATGGACATTTGAAGAAAATTTTCGAAACTCGCGTCAAGAGTACGACCTCAATAGCTGATTTCCCTTAAGGGAAGTCTGCTAAAATTAAAGAGGAGTACATACACAGTTGTATCATCAGAAGGCAAGCAATTAATATTTTGCACCATTTTCTAGATCATTTTAGTAGTGATTAACACATTGGCTCCCATGATACTTTTCAGAATTTCAGGCTAAGATGAAAATTTAAGTTTCCACATTAAATTAATAAAAAACATACTTAGAGTTCATGGCAATCCTCAAAAAGCATGTAGATTATGTTTTTTTTTATTTAAAAGAAAATGATGTGAACAATACATGACTTCCTTGTGCTCCTATTTGTTCTACTGCAATTAATTTAATATTCTTTCACCTGTAGTTTTTTAGTTATGCTATATATGTACATCACACAAAAACGGGGTCAAAATGGGTTGAGAGGATCAAAACAGATAATTCCATTGAATTCACAAAAACAATAAAATACTTCCTTTAATTCATTACGATCCTATGAGTTTATCATAGTTGACATACATAACAGGAATCTTTCTTTGCTGAATCTAACTACAAAATATTTTTTTTCAAGGTGACCATGTTTTTCCTCTCTTCCATTTATTCATTTTTACACTAATAAATTGGATGAAAGAAAACTATATGTAAAATTTAGAAAAAAGAAACTACAATACAAAAACATGGAGTATAATAGGAAAAAGAAAGTTTGAGGAGAGGAGGGAGGAGGGTAGAAAAATAGTGAGATAAAGGTAACCAGTAACACATTATGAATTTTAGTCACTACAGATCATAAGCATGAATAGTGGAGATTTAAGAAGCTGAAGATGTTACTGCTTTGCCAACATGCAGTTAAAGCAAGACGAAAAGCATAAAATAGCCAAATAAAAATCAGAGATGGTGTTCTCTCGCCAGCTCACATCAGACACTGAGGGAAAGAGATTGTGCTTTCTTCAATGCCGTTCTCACAGGGTGCCTTGCACATATGCCTTGCAATGCTGTCTATTAAGATTCTCAAAATAGGCTAGACTGATCTGAATTCAATCTTTTTAAAAAATAAAATACTTTACAAAACCAACCATAATCTTATAGGTTTGAACCTTTATTTGCACTTTTATTAACAGGCTGTCTGTGGACCTGATTTCTGACTATTTACAAAAAGTCAGCATGGGACAATAGACTGCATGAGGGTGCCCACGTTTAATGTGTTGTGGGGTCAATAGGCCCCATGAACAAAACTTGAGGTCATTAAAGTTTTATTTTTAAGGAAATCCATTTATATTTTATATTTTGCTGGAAGTGAAAATTTTTGGTACTTGGAAAACCAAAATTTTATAATCTGTGGAACTCTTCATCCTCAAAAAATTGGTAGCTCTCGGACAAACCTACATCCATTGAACATTTATCACGAGAATTAATCTCGAAAAATACTTGTAAAAGGACGAATTGTCTTAATATTGCACTTCACAAAAAAGTACTGATAAATAAAGCTTTGTCCAGACTAGCAGTCTAGATTGGGATCAAGGGATGAAAGGGGAGGGCATGTGGTGACATACCCAGGAAGTGTAATTCTAGAGTCACAATATCTTGATTATGGCAAGGTTGGCATAAACAAATATTCTTTGGTAAAAATATATCTGTACAGCGTCACAGGGTCAATCGACCCTGTAAAATGTTATCTAAAAATTATTTTAGTTTTAACTAAAAAATTCTTTTCACAAATTGACTTGCAATATGGGAAAAATATGCTATGAGGGTCCTGCAAATGGTGAGACTTTGCACAAAACCAATTGACTCCATGCTACAGTTAAGATGTTAAATTATTATTTATTTATGTGATACACAATAAAAGTTTTTAGTATCATTTAATGAAAGCAATGTGTTACATATATTTATGTTATCATATTTAGCTTGCTTTCATTAAATGATACTAAAAACTTTTATTGTGTGTCACATAAATAAATAATAATTTAACATCTTAGCTGTAGCACGGAGTCAATTGTGTTACATATATTTATGTTATCATATTGTTACGTGGGGCTCAGGTTAGCCATGCGAGTTAAAGCGTTGACCTTTATCTCACATGGTAAACCTAGAGTGGCAAGTTCGATTCTTGCCTGGGCAAAGGAACTTATTTAGTGACGAAATTCATTAAATAACATCCTAAAATCCCACCCTGGCTAGAAAAGGGTGGTAACCTGTAGATAACCCGTCCCGATTAGCCTAAGTTGCAAAAAGTGGACGTTAATAAATAATAATAATAAAGTTATGTCACACCTTTGTCCTTAAATTTTAATCCTAAGGTGCATTCATATATTAAAAGGAAAATTTAATTGAATTATGTTATTTTAGCCAAAATGTAGTTTGCAGATTCATAATATATAAAGAAGTGGATAAAGAAATGGGGAAGTTTATGATTCCAATGATTTCAAAGCACCAATACCAAACTTAGCATAGAAACAGCCATGTGAATAGGTACAAAATACATTGTTATTCTGCTTCCGAGATCTGTACATTAAAAATATACTAACTCCTTTTGGGCTTTGGGAAAGTGTCATGAAGATGAAAGACAACTTTTTCCACAAAATGGTGTATTTCTGCATTGTCAGCTCCACGTACAAAAACTTCCCAGTCGTGAGTGAATCCTTCGGGTGTCTTCTTACTTTTCACAGATGCTTCATGTCCTATTTCAAAATATACTCGGACACACTGAAAATAAAATTATAATAAATAATAAATCTGTAACAGTGTCTGTATTGCTAGACAATCTTACCTCGCTTAATAGTTATATAAAGTATATACATATAATATATTTCTCGGTAAAATAGAAACATTTCATCTGAGAGGAAGTAATAATAAAATTCTTATATAACCAACAATTTAAAAAGTGAGTTTTTTAGGTTGTCAATTTTCTGTTTTCTAATTTAATGTTCAGCAAGTGGATTATTTTAACAAAAATGGTGGCTGAAAGTTCATAGCCCCAAATGACTTCTGTTGACACTGTAGCTCATTCCAGTCCAAAACAACTTAGCTAATAAACCAATCGAGGAGGCTAATTTATTAAGAAAGAAGGCTTGTTGCCACAGATGATGAGGTATAGTATAGACACTTTGGGTTCATGTGAAATTTGCTGCCATGAGACCTCTGTTCAGTTGAGTTCAAAGGGATAATAAGGGTTTTGCTTAGAAAGAATTTAAGTAACACATCATTTCCCACCTTTGGTTCAACAGCCCATGAAGGGCTAAGCCCCCCCCCCATCAGTGTTGTTAAAGCAATGGATTACAATGCTAAAGATCTTAAGTTTAATCCCCAGGATCATGATGTAAATTTAATTTAGAAGTCTGTCATCTGAGAGCTTTGATGTTCACTTCTATCCATTTTTCTAGGGTCCACCCAGGATTGTGAGGCAGTTAAATAACTACTTGAATAAAGTAGCAGCTATATTTTGACTGTAGTGCGACCACAAGGCAATATATCAAGCTGAAATCTAGCAGAGTATTATTCGTCCTTCATGGGTGATTGAGAGAGTGATTTTCATTTTTTGATCATTTTCCACGTTCTGCAAAAAACAAAATATATATGGGAAGAGTTAATAGCAACACATCACTTCAGATAAAAAAGAAACCTAATCTCTAATTGTAAGATGATATCCACTCCCATGAATTTTGAAAATGAAACTGGTGATAAATTCATAATTTGGATTAGATTATTATATTTCCCTCTAATGAATATGAAGGCCTTTGGAAGAACAATAACTAAGAAACAATGAAACAGGTTAATTATAATATTTAACAAATTAAATTTAATTTTCACTGCTAGAGAAAAAAGAGATATGCGAAAGAAGCAACATACATAGGCATCGAGGGTTTTTAATTAATTCTTTTTAAGGCTTATAAGATAATCCTTATTTTCTCTTCCTGTGTGCCATTCTAGTGAATCTATTGATTTAATCTAATCTGTATGTGCTAAAAGTTCAGAGTATTATGACATACCATGAGTACCAAAAGTAAAACAGTATTCAATGATTTTTTGTTATACTTTATTTGATATTTATGAAACACTTCAATTATCTAGTTTGAGTAATGGTTCATATTAAATTTGTTATGGGATTTTCAATGAATATCATTCTATGTGCTTCTAGCATTAACCCTTCCCCATGGTAATTTTTGGGCGTGGTTATACTAAAAGAATGTAATGAAAGCTATACAAACGATATTCAGTGAAGTACACAATTCCAAAAAGTCTCTTCAATTCACAAAAATGTACATATCACTATTCAGCTTAACTCTTCAATTTTGTCAAAAGTACTGGTACACTTATCATTTAGTTTATTATTCATTACTGAAAATTTTGAGACATCCAACAATTCAAAATCTATTTGGGTGCTACAAAGAATCATGTTTGAATGTTTTTAATTAAGCCCAAATGAAATGCTACAAAAGAAAGAAAAAAATTAAAACACCAAAAAATGAAGGTGCCTGCATTAGCAGCAGAAAAGAAAGTTAAGAGGCAGCACATCATAATGTAAATAACATTGGGTAGTGATTTTCATGGCAGCATAGCAATGAAATATATTAGCACAGACATAAACAGCTGGAATAAGTGAAATAAAACCTCAACTAGCTCAGGAGTTTTGGTAAAAAGTTACCTTCCCCAACAAGAGTAAATTTAATATTGTTTGGTCAGACAAAAAAGAAAACTTGGAATAGGAATACAGAAATGAATCGTGAAAATGTTTTAGCTACAGTAAAACATTGGTGGTAATGTGAGCTGCTCTAAGTTCTACTTCACTGATGGAATCATGGATCACATAGAGCATATTAAAGTTTTAAAATTAAATTTGAAACTCAGCGTAGAAAAAAATGAAGTGTAATAAAACTGTGTTCAAGGCACGTTATCCTAAGCATACTGCTTGGAAAACTCAAATGTGGCTTTTATAAAACACACCTAATTGGATGAAAATTTCTCCACAGCCTCTGTATACCAATTCCATAGAACAATTATGGAATTACCCTCATAGACAGTTTCCCCAATAAATTTCCAACTTCCGGACCTTAGGTAGTTCCTATAGGACGAGTGGGATAAAATACATTCCTCCTTGATGTCCAGGTTAATCCAGTCAATATAAGAGAGATTTGGAGCTGTAATCAAACAAAGAGGTGGGCCAACAAAATATTAATTTAATTCTTTGCTTATTTATTCATGTTATTGGTTAGTGAATTACAGTGTATCAATACTTTAGACATTAGTACATGTTTTGTTTAGAAATGCACATGTATGGTAAAGAAATGGTGGTTTTTAAGAAAAGACAACTGATTATAATTGTGCTGTTCCACTTTCTTCATAAAATATTTCATTAGTTCTAAAGGATTAATCTATTTAGTTTTAAGATTTTATCGTAATTCATAAAGAATATATTTTCAGGGTTAGTCTTCTATAATTTTGACTCAATGTAAGAAGTAAACCCTTATACATTTTTTTTTTCTTAAACATCATTGTTAATACGACCAAGGAGTACTGCTTATCAGAGGATCTCTAAAAAAATGTAAATGCATGACTCAACAGTTCATGAAGTGCCAGGTCCTGAAATACAGCTTGAACCTTTTGGGCTCTGGACATAGTGAGAGGTCATGCTCACCTAATGTATTGAGATGGTATAATAAGACCAAAAATTGCTACATTTTTATTTAAGTATCTCCTTAATTTCCTCACAATATTAAGTAGAGACTAGGGACACAAACAGAAGTCCAATCTCAAAGCCTGGTAATCGTAATCCCTTGGTTTGAACCTGGACCCTTAACTACATCAAACGAGCTTTACCATGTATACCTAAGTGTCTATTTTAAAGTTAAGGGCAGACTAGACTAACATGACATCACCTAGATAAATGGATATATATTAATAAAATAAGACTAGAGGTTATATTAAAATGGTAGTTTCATACTATCTATGTCTATCATTAGTCAGCTTATACAGACTAGAGGCTAGGAAGAGATAGCTCTCTAACAATCCTGGCCTTGAATACTACTACACACTTGATGATGAACATGATGCCTTTATTTTTGGAAAGTCGGATGCAGAGGTATGACCTCTTCCTTCACTTGTTCATTCCCGTGTAACTCAGGACTTCCTAGGTACCTCTAATACTCTCCTCATTTTTAGAAACTCGTTACTTCTCAATGGATTGATTCGACTATACTAACAAGATATTTCGAGAAAATAGATAAGTAGAAGTTTTATATACTGTCCATAAAAATTGTCTATACATTTTAGAAAGTGTCTAAATTTTTTAAAGAAAAAAAAAGGATTTCCTTAGTAGTCCAGGGGTTGGGGGGTTTAGAGGTGGTAATTGAGATCGAAATATGAATTCCTAATCCAAATCAGCAAATTTTAACAACTTTAAGCAGTTATAAATCAATTGTTAGTGATGGTTAACAAATTACTAAAAACTTGTAAACTGATGAGCTTGTCCCAGTAAATACTTATGGCAAAAGAGGACCAAATACAAACTAAATAACTGAATCAATTCTGTCAATTAAATTTGATGCAGATAACACCCACCTTGAAGATCCTGTACAATAAGGAAGCAACACATCCTCTCACAAAACACAGAAACTACTTGGTATAATGATGCAGCACGCATATCGGGAGATATGTCAAAAACCAAAAAAAAACTCGTTTGAACAATTTTTGAATATAATGAAAACGTCTACAAAAATGTTAACTTTCAAACTACAACTATGTTATAAATTGTTTCTTTAGACTCTAGTTGTAAAATTCGAGGAAACAACTTTCATTTTGTGGATTCGATTCCCATATAGGCAAAAATATTAATTTAGTGAATTGCACACATTTATCTCTAGTCCTATCCTGGCTAGTGCTTGTACAGAAACTTCCAAGCAGCTTCAGTTGAATGAAATGGATGCTAATTAATAAAAAGTAAACTTTTTTTTTTTTAAATTTATAATTAAATTAAATAATGATTATTTTCAATGTATATAATAACTGCCGGACATCCAACTTCTGCTTTATTTGTGAAATTTGTCTCTAGAAGCTATACACCCACTTCATCATAAAGAGGCTTCTATAGCATTTATATTTTTGATTTATCATGCGACTATGAGAAATCGTAACTTATTTTTAGCCATTTATGCATTTGCAATGTTACAGATAACACTACCTTAACTCTTTTAGAAAGGCATGCCATTCTATCAACATGACTCATCTACCAGTCGGGTAGTTCTGGTCTTAATAGCACAGAAACTGGGCTTTCAATATAAATCAATTAATTTGGCACATCTTTTTATCCTTTATATGTAATGTTCTTTAATGACTATCTTCCTTAGGAATCTTCTTCTGTTCCTCCGTGAATATCCATGTAACTACATTATACAACTACTGGTCTGATGACCATTTTATAAATTCATAGCAGGCCCTTCTAGGCTTTTTCAAGCTCTCTGAAGGGCATAGAAGCATTAGGTTTCTCGAACCTTAATAAGTAAAATAACAAACAAATCAATAGTGATCTGGTGGTTTTATATTTCTGCCAACTTTAATTAGTGTGACATTGAATCTAAGAGGATCTCGAAAGGTCTCCAGTGCGCTTTTTACCATGTACATAATATTAACCACTTGAAAATGTTATGAATTGTGTATATCAAAGTGCTTTGCATAATATTATTTTTTCAAGTAATTTTAACCGATTAGTTGTTTTAAACCTTTTATTAATTCAAAATTCTTTTTGGTGTATTAAATAATGCACAAACTAAATTGGAAATCATTTGTAAAGATTCATGTGCTATTGCCAAATCCCTGATAAGAAACATTCCTTCCCGAGGAGTAGAAAAGGTAAGCTGAAATAAAATAATATGTGAAAGTTTGATTGATTTTTGGTTCAAGGTTTTAATATTTCCTTCGCTATCTCCTCCAACAGGCAAGGTTTCCTTATCTTGTAAATTTTCTATGCCTTTTCAGTCATCTTTCTCTGGTACACTTCTATGTGGATTAAAGGTGTAGGTTGGGGAATGAGCAAAACACCAGCCTCAAAAATAAAAAAGACCGTTATGAAGGGGACTGAGTAAACTTAGCAGATTTCCCATATGCTGGTATGATACACTAGTGATATCTCACCATATATTCTGCATTTCCAAAAGAAAATCCGATGATTAGAAGTGGTGGTTTAATGAAGGCTGAAAACATTCAAGTACGACTAACTAGCTTAAAATTTGAGACATGAAAAAAATATATTTAAGAACAATTATAGATCATCATAGTTTAACACAAATGGTTCTATAACTGGCTCATAATAACAGAGATGTTTTGAATTTTCGAATCCCCTCTCCCTCTCAACCCCCTCCCCTCCCCCTGGTCCGATTTCAGCCATTAACCGTTTAATGACCATTGTTCCCATTTGGGAACATAGATTTCAGAATTTTTTAACGATATTTCAGTTTTACCAAATGCTTTATCAATTTAATTACAATGAAATAAAACATTAAATTGTATGAAAATATTTTTTGTTTTCAAAAAGAGTGACCGAAATTGACTCCACAAATTTTTGAATTTGTAGTTTTTTGCAGCAATCGGTCAATTTTTCTTATTTTCCCGTTAAGTCTTTAAAAACTACGATTATTAAACCATTAATTTTTATATATTATTAGGAATTTATCACAACCAATTGAAAACTAAATTTATCACAATAAGTTGATTTTGTAAATTGTTATCGGTCGTCAAACTGTGATGTTCCCAAATGGGAACAATGGCCTGTCAGCTTGTAGGTACGCATCAAAGCAGGGGAAGCTCTTAGTCGTCCCTTTTCCCATGTTTCCTATCTTCTACCGTATTTCTAATGCGTTTTCATTTTTAGTTGAGCTTCAACTCTAACCTTGAACCAGGTAGAAGTACGCGTGGTGTTAAAATATTGTTCCCTAGTTTTTTTGTTGTTGTTTCATTTTCTTTTATAAAATCTTTCCAATATTTTTAAAAAAATGGAAAAAGTGTTCAGAACGGTAGAGACGGCAGTGGAATATTTACTTTATTTAGACCAAATTGATAATTTGGCTGATAATGCTGTTGATGAAATAGACATCTCCCAATTACCTCCAGACGAAAATGATCGAGTAACGGATGATGAAGTTATTGACGAAGACAAATTGGAACCAGTCATTCCAAACGATGTTTGTGGTGAGGTATGTCTAATTCTAAACCAGACTGATTCAAGAACAGATGATGGGAGAGTTGGTGACGCAGAGGAAATTTCTGACCCTTGCCCTTCTGCGAAAAAGAATAAAAACACTACTTGACCTAAAAAAGTTCCAAAGAAAAATAAATTGGAAAAAATAAATTAAACGTAACTCCTAAATGGGTTCAAAACAGTGATATTCACTCCATTCCTAATAAGCCTGTTGAAAATGTGAATTACAAATTCCCGTATCTTGCTAATTCGATTTAGTTTTTGAATACATATCGAAAGAATATATGCAACATCTAGCTAAAACAACAATTCTTTATGTTGCACAGCATGGAGCTGAAATTCAGGTTGATTGGGAAGAAATCGCCCAATTCTTCGGGCTGTTATTACTAAGTGGTTATCACTATCTCCCCTGGTATCCGCCGAAGATACCAATATATCACTTGTTCCTTTAGTGAAGTCAAGGACAAAGTTCAAGGAACTAAAACGATATTTTCATATTGTTGATAACAGTAAATTGAAAGCAGAAGAAAAGCTAGGAAAAATCCAGCCCATATATGACCATATGAATCAACAATTGACAATTTGTAAAGAAAATAAAACGTCTTCTTTCTTTTTGACTTTCCTTGCCCTACCTTATTGATTAGACTCCTCAACAAGCCATAGTTCCCAATTGAGAACATTTAAAAAAAAAAAAATGTAAAAAAACGATTTTTTTTTTGTAATGATCAATAAAATATTTAAATATAAAAATAAGAAAGGGAATATTAAGAAAAAAAAATTAAAAATTCAATGAGAACCGAGTTTGGCCTTTAAAGGGTTAATGAATGTGACCTTTAGCGTTGTTCCTTTGTTAATTATTAATTAACAATTGCAGCAACATTCCAGAGTTCAAATATTGAATATGCTATAGATCAAATAAACATTTTTTTTTCAAGAAATAATATCTGATTTGATGACACCATCAGACAGTATATTTATAGGTGTCTCATCTTGTACTGTGAAAACAATATTTGGAATAATGTTTATGATATATCAGCTTATTGTTAATATGAGATGAGTATGATTAGGGCTTACTGATGGCTAAAAACGGGTGGAATGCAGTTTAACCCCACCCTTGATGAAAATGACTGATGACGTATTTTGGAAATTTTTGAATGCGGTCACTAAAAAGTCTATCCTCCATAGTCACAGAATCCACCAAATTAAGTATGTTAAAAAAGATAGTTAAAAAAAATGGCTACGGTCACCATTTTCAAAAGTGTGCCGCCAAGGTTGGGGTTAAACTGCATTTTCACCACTAAAAACAAGAAATTGAAAATATCTCATTTAATATTCATGATAGAGAAAAAGTGTGTAGAACAAGATTTACTACAGTTTTGGTTATATACAATTTTTTGATCAGACTCACAGTAACAGGTATTTTGAACTTTTGATTTTCTCCCACGCTAAACACTCCCATGATCATTTTAGACTTTAATGAACTTCATCTTTAGTGTTTTACATTTTACATATCGAGTGATTGCAAAATGTAATGTAATCTATGACTGAAATTGTGAGTATGTATATAATTTTGAATGGACCTCATTTTCATCATCTCCTGGGTAGGATCAATGGGCATTTGACTAAATTTGTCAAAAATTGCACCATGTGTAGAACCCCAATAGCTTATTTCCCTTAAGAGGAATTTACTAAAACCATGACTCCTTCCCAGCAATGTGGAGTGAGTTTTAATTCTTAACCATGACTTCTTTTGACACAGCATTAGAAAATAATATAGAATAACAAACCCATTTTCTGTTATTTAATATTTAACAATAATTAAGAATGTAAGATACTAACAATGATGGAGCCTCTATAACATATCAATAGAGAAATTCAAAAGAAACAAACAAATTTTTGGAGACCTATAAAATCTGGACATCCTAAAAAGGTAATTATAAATAATCCTATGGCCACTAAACAGCAGGCAACTGGTTCTTCATAAATGTATTAGCTTTCTATCACAATTTATTTTTTCTACATATCCATTTTTACAATGATATCATAGTATTCATCCTAATTTTGTTTCGAGAATCTAATTTATCAATTAGTGAAAACAGGCTTACATACATTAAAAAAAACATTGATTTAAGTTTTATTCTGAGATCAGTCTATTCTTTTAAAAACAATTTTTATTTTAATAATTCAATAAAAATTGAATGTTCAAAAGCAAATGGTTTAAAAAAGAAAATGGTTCACATGGCACTGATCTAATGAAATTTACTTGCTCCACTGCATTACACTTTTTCTTGCTGACAACAGCGCAAATTATCTTCCACATAAATTGCTGAATAAAATACAAAAAATGTAACAAAAAGAATTATCTCCTCGCTTCAAAATATGTTATAAATGTTATTTTTAATTATGTTTATAGCTTTTATGTTACTAAGGCTAATCGAAATGGGAAATGAGGGGTGGACACCATAAACATAAAACCAAGTCAATTTCTAAAATCTAGAACATTTTTAAGGTTTTATTTTTCTTTAAATGGCATATTTTTATTAAACAAAAGCTATATAGATTTCCACTTCAAATTTATATTTAAACAAAAAAATATCATGAGCTTAATTTTTAATATCCCTAGAAACTAGAGACTTCTGAGAAATTGCTAAAAACAAATAATAGTGGTTTATTTTCTTTATTAATAAAAAACAAGATAGAGATAATATCCAGGGGGATTAAATCGGTGTTTAATTCATAAAAATGCATTCCAAATAACTTATAAAAATTACATGATGCCAAAAAAAAAGAGGATTATTAAACTATTCACTAACTGGAATTAAATAAGGAGAGCATCTCAATGTGTCAATCAATAAATCTCCATTCATAATAAATACAATATTGTGAGCCAGTACAGTAGGTGGAAATTATAAGATATTAATTAATCACCAAAATGCAAGGGAATCAATTTATTATTCCTTCCTCAAAAATTATTGTCATCCCAGTTCTATGATTAAATTAATAGTATTAAGGTTAAAACAGTAAATAAAAACATAAACAACCCCTGACTGGCTTTTTAATAACTAATATATTAAAAATTTTAGTTAAAATTGTAATCACTCCAAACAAATAATAACCTACAACAACGGTTATCTTACATCTGATTTATTCATCTTTTGGAAATTATTCACCAAAATGATTGTAGGCCCGAGTACACCTTATCAAATGCATTTCAACCATCCTCTCCACTAAAATGATTAAATAAAAGATAGAATCAACACAAACTAAAATCAAACCCCTCCATTACAACCAGACCAAGCACACCAGATAAAAAAACAAAACAAATAAAATAAAACTTGTTTGATTCGCCCGAGGCGAGTTATCCATTAAAAGCCATGGCGCAAAATTCTAACTTACCGAGTACGCCATATCCTAAATCGCCCTTTTCCAGCTACATTATTGAAAATATTTTTCACATTTATTGCTAAAAAAATAACATCTATAATTAAGGCATGTATGTGACCCGAAGACTCATCATTGGGATTAAAATACGTATTTGGAAGGTATCACCCAGGTGTTTACCTCCGCCATATGTAATCGTAACACGGCTGTCAACATAAGAATATAATAGGGCTGTTGAGCGGTTTACGTCCTGATATAAGACCACATTGTTTTCATTTAGTATGGCTAAGAAGGGTTTCGACTGTTTCAGGCTAGTTTCTAAATTTTACTCTCAAATAAGCCCTGCTTCTGTGTACCACTGTAGAAAATTTAATTCGTACAGCTACAGATGCCCAAATGAAATTAAAAAACCTTTGCTTTACTCCCGGTTTAGTAATTGTGAGTATTTTTTTGAAATGATTCCTGATTAATATCTAGTCATTAAATAATTTATTTACAAAGCATTGTAATCAATGATTTAAGCATTTTAGTATTATTTATTTTCTCTAAAACATTCGTTACCACGTTTTAAATTGGTTACCCTCAAGCGGTTTTTCTTGTTAACTTTTACCCTTTTATACATTAATATATTGTTTTCTCAGCTGTGTAAACTATTGTTAACATTTACTTGTTCATTTTCTTTGTGTGTATGTACTTGATCACTGTTTTAATTCATTAATTTCATAGATTAATGTCTATCAAGTATTTGTGATATCTTTCCCTTGGAACAAGAAGTTAATTTTTGATTAAATCGTTTTTCTGTATAATAAATAATTTTCTTTTAAACGTTTTTATATATTTACAGCAAATATTTTTAAAATGTATTTCAGTATTTCTCTCCTCAGAGTATTAATGTAATTAGTTTACCACTCTCATTTGTCTGCTTTCTCTTATAGAAGATCTATTATGCCGCCAAATTTATTTTCCAATTGAGCCCTTCGGTTGTGATTTTCTGTTGACGAGCTCAATCTCTTTTTTTTAATTGTTCTGGGCCGGTAAATCTTGTTCCATTGAAAATATTTTGTACGCAGTGTTTCACCCATTGTACCAGGACATGATAGACTTTTGGGTAGCCTTCCTTAATTTTTAATGTAGTGTACATGTAATGATCAGCACATTGAAGTATTTGACACCTCCACGGGTTGTGTTCTAGTTTCTCTCATTTATAAAATACCATTGATTTTATATTTTACTGCTTGTCAGTTAATTCACATTCTTAATTTAACTTTGTATACCCTTTGTCACCAAAGAGTAAAGTAATACTATTTTTTTCAATGAATATTATTTTTTACTTTCCCTTAGAGGATGTTCATTCTATTTTGTTATTATTATATTGATTACCTTAGCTTAATATTTAATACTCTATCTGAATGCATTTATAAAACTAAGATAAGTTACTTTATTGAATTCATTTTAAAATCTTTCTTGGGGCCTATAGCCATATCCAAGGGTTTTATAACTTTAGTTAGTTCGTCCATCTTTTTTATTTTTCACAGCAACAATTTCTTTGAAACCAATGGTTTCATAATATTTTACATTTTGTTGAGCTTTATCAGTAATCCTTTTGCTTGAATATGCTCTCAGAAATTTAGAGGAACAGTGGCTTATGGCTCCAAGCTGTAACACAATTGCCTTTGTAGTCTAGCCTCTAAGTTTTTATTTCTAAATCAAGTTTTATAATAATTTTCAAAGGATTAATCTTCATTTTTCAGGTTTTATAATAGTACTCATGTATACCATTCCTTTGTTAATTATTAGACAATGATTGCAGCAACATTCCTGAGTTTAAATATTGAGTATTGAATAGATCAAAACAACTTTTTTGAGTAAACATATATTTTTGATTGATCACGTCATTTGCATATATCATCTCGCATAGTTAAAGTTGAATAAAAACAAAATTTGGTGTTTAAGCTTTGAATAAAGTGTTTCATGACAACAGCTTATTGGTGTGTGGGAGTGGGGATTTACTGAAGGCTGAAAAATAAAAAAAAAACAGCAAATATCTTGGTTTATAATCAGGATATGGCACACACACACACATTATATATATATATATATATATATATATATATATATATATATATATATAACCCAATTTATAGGACATTAAATTTACAATATGATTGGTTTTATACAATTTTTTAATTCGACAAATAATAAAGATATTTTGATTATTGAAATTCCCCTTACTACTGCTTCCTTCCGAAGGCAATTAAAAACTAGTTTTAAGAAGTGGTTTATTGCTATTTTAGGTGGTTCACACTTTCAGAATGTGTTAAATAAAAAAAAAGTCACTGATATAAACTTGTTTTAAAATTTGATGATCTATTAGAATCTTTCATTAAAAATATGTCTTTCCATTGGATATTAGCAATAACAATAAAGAGACAGAATCTGTGCTCAATGTAAACCTAGTAATATGTTTGATTACTATAGTATTTTATTTAGTGATGAACTTCCTAACTGGAATCCTTAATCCGACCCTGGCTAAAAGGACTAGTTTTGAGAAAACCTGTATGCCATGGTGATTTTATCATATTACTAGCTAAGGTACTCGGCGATGCCCGAGAAATCATTGTTGACTTAATAATGATGTTTTTGTCATAGCAAGGCTTCCTGAATAACACTTTAAACAATCAATATCTTTGGTCATAACCAATACCAGGTAACATTTGTTATGTGCACTTTTGACAAAGAGCAAATACGGAACAAATAATGGCGATTTTTCATTTCATGCTTTAGACTTCCCATATAGAATTGTTAATATAGCTTATTTTCATAGAGGAGTTGATGCTAATTGACATACCGAGTTCTGTTTAGTTTGGTTCAATCGTTTGTATCCAATAAAATTGCTATACTTCATTATTCAATTAAAAAGTATAAAGCAAAAGTTACTCTAAATAACAAAGTAAACGACTTCTGTTATGTGCACGTTTGCCAAAAAACCAATAGGAAACAAAATATTGCAATTTTTCGTTTCAGGCTTCCCTTAAAACTCCCGCTCTTGCTTGTCCCTTTTAATGTTGCTACAGCTTATAATAATGAAAAAGTTAATGCAATTTTTGTTTAGTTCGGTTCAGATTTTTGTGCCCAAAAAAATTGTTGACCCCACTATAGCTTTTAGCGTATATCTCGTTTATACTTTGTTATTAGACAAAAGTGTACATAATAAAAATTACTTTTAATGATAAAATAAACAACTTAAATTATGTGCATGTTTGCTGAAAAACCCAATAGGAAACGGAATAATGTGATATTATTTTAAGCATTAGAAAAGTTAAGTTTTCTTAAACTTTCTGATGTTCTGTGCAAATTTCATAATTTTTTCTTTCATAAGAACCTTCTCCTGACAAGAACAAACACAACAAAAAAGAATTAGCGAAATTGGTCACATGTGATGCCATAACCAACGGAAATAGGGATTTATTTTTATAAATATAGATTTTTTATTAACATACTCCTACTCTTCGAAATATAAACCATTTTTTTCTATCGCTTGAAGCCATCTTTGTGTCACATGTGTGATACCATTACAATGACTTTGTTGATGCGAAAAACTTTATAACCAGTTTCTCACACCTTCGATTGTGTTGAAGCGCATTGAACGGAAGAAGAGTGCCATGGACCAGAACAGTAGATAATCTGAAGTTACAGAATATGAACTACTATAGTTTGGATTGGAAAGAAGATTGAATTTATCTTCTTGGTTTTTCAGTAGTGGTCTTGGATGAGTGGGGGTCTTGCACTGTTTTGTGATAAAAGAATTTGCTTACTGTTAGTGTTGGTCATCATTGGGCTAGCGCTTAGTGGGCTCTCACATTTTGGACATAATAAACCTCTGAGGTAATTGCCTGATATCAGGGAGTAATACAAAGTGGATATACCCATGAAATTCTATCATACACTTATAATAACTGACTGCCAGACTTTTTAAGTTCTACTCTTCAACCCCAACTTCTGCAAGTTCTCCCCAAGGTCATTAACCATTGGAAGTCTATTAATCATCGGCATATGGATGTGTGAGGCTTTTTGTATTGGTATTACCAGGAATACTTTTTATTCCTCAGATGCCCAATTCAAGGGTGAGATCACACTGTGCCCACGATGATTGGTTTTGTAGCTTTTAATCCCTGATAAATTCAGAGTTGCTTATACTGGTTGTGACTTTGCTGAAAGTCCTTTCCAGTATCAGCTTTGTCATTCTGATAAGCTTGTTAGGTATTCCTAGGTACTGCATTAGCTCTAGTAAGTTTTACCTATCTATTGTGCCACAAACCTGTCGGTAGTCAATTGAGAGATAATATACATGATGTTCATATTCTTCTTCTAATATTTAGACAAATATGTAATCTGTTGTTGAGCATCCTGTGTAAAAACCACTCAAGCACTCTCTCTATGTCCATTAACTCTCTATAAATCTCCAACAATTGGCTACATGCAGTATCTTATGAAGATTATCCTATGGTGTTTCTATAATTTTCATGGGTTAATTTGTTATATTTTACCTTATATAAGCTTTTTTAAGCACTGCTTTTTACATAAATTTTATATTTGATCTTAATATCTCATATGCAGTAAACCTCATCCAAGATTGCAATCCCTCTTTGTTTCTATAGCTCCGAAGAAATATCTTCATTAGGCCCAGGAGACATTATTTTTAAGAAACCTTATTATTTCGTCTATTTCCTAAAATATGTGGCACACAAAGTCATTGTTAATTAGTTGACTAATAAGGGCCACTTTATCCTGCTAGTTTTTACATTATATTATTATCTTATTTAATTGAAATATTGGACTTGTCTTTCCTTAGTTTGATCACTCTCAGAAATACTTTTTCCTGTTAGGTCATAACAGAATTATGCAGTGCCTAGAATCTTTCTGAGTCTGCCTAATGCTACTTATACATTAATACATAGATATTTATACATTAATATTTAACAATAAATATTTATTCATTAATATTTATCAAGAGAGGCCTTGACCATTCTGCTCCATCAGATCTATTACAGACCCACAACCCCTGTCTTATGTTGCAATTTAGCACAGTCTCTTGATTGCACACTTTTGAAACAATGTCTCTGTTAGTTCCTTGTTCCAACATTTAATCCCAACCCTATCATGTTCTTTTTGAGTTCTTAGTGAGGCCTGGTGTTTGTTAAGGGCCCTTCCAGTGATTATATTTTGTAATTATCATCATTCCTCAAATCATCTCTTCTGACAAATGATGGGCTGCTTGGTTTCTATAGAGATGGGGATGCTCATTCTCTGCATTCAACCCTTCTCTTTTACCCAGGCTTGGTACTGACATTAAATGTGGATTTTCCAATCCTAATTAGGATTAGGGGCTCAGGTTAGCCATGTGAGTTAAAGCGTTGCCTTTAATTTCACATAGTAAACCTAGAGTGAAGAGTTTGATTCCCACCTGGGCAATAGGAATTTATTTAGCGATGAACTCATTAAATAAAATCCTTAGTCCCACCCTGGCTAGAAAAGGGTGGTAACGTGTAGATAGCCATAGTAGCACATTCCTGTCTGGACACTTTTCTATCACATGCAGAAAATGCCTTGGGTGTATTCTAGTCTCACGCTAAGGAAATATGTGTTTCTCTCTAGAGGCTGCACTTTTTATTGCATTGAAGCCAAACTTATGAAGACCATCCAAGGCATGATTCTAGTAGAGGGAAAATTGGTATTACAATCAATACTATTGCTCGTGAAAGCCAAAGTATAAACTTTCTATCAAAGTTTTAAATTCCTTGAATGGTGGTCATGTGAGAAAGAGTGATACAGTTTGTTAAACTGGAGGTTAGGTCTCCAGTTATTCAGGAGTTTGGATTCAATTGTGTATTCATTCAAGATTCTGCATAAAAAAAAAAAAAAAAAAAAAAAAAAATTAAGAATGACATAATTTAAGTCAGTATAATAGCTGTCATTTCTTTTAAAGTGAATGGAATTCCCACTAAATCTAAATTACAGTATGACAAAGAACAACACCAAATATCCTGATATTCTGGTGTCAGCTTGAAATAATTATGCTTTTCAAACAGCCAAATATATGAATATATTGTGTTCCCTAATTCGATCATTTGAAAATTGATTTGTTAACAACCTGAATAAAAGTACTGGTAGTGTTGTGAAAAAGATGTAAAAAGTGTTTATCACACAGGGGCTGTGTGAACTAATCAGATTTCCCATGTTCCGATCGTTACTTGGTGATTTCATCTCACTATCCTCTATTTCGCCAATAGTAAGAAGCCTATGAAAACAGAAATTGCTATGTAAGCTGGACATGAGATGTTTAGTGATTCAGTTAACAATTAAAAATCTGATGTGTAGAAGTGGGGGGTTTACTGAAGGCTAAAAACAAAAAAAAAAATCAAATTACTCGTTTAATAATAGAATTAAACTGTATAGAACAACAATTGAAGAACATTAATTTTTAACCAGATTATTTCTATAAAATTTTTCAATCCAACTCATCATATCAGATATTTTGCATCCTCCCTCTAAATCCTGGTCCAATTCCCACCGTTAACAGACTCGATCTTTAGTTTTACATAGAGAGCATCTAATTTGAACATCAAATTTGGTAATGGGGAAATCATCAGCCAAAAATTAACTAATAAATTAAAAATAATTTTTTAATATCACAATCCAAGTCCAGGTATTGACTGTGTGTTCATGTTTCTGGCCAGAAAAATGAAGACATGGTCAATACCCAAAGACTTGGATTCTAATATTGACAAGGACCGTGAAAGTCTAGAAGTATATTCAAATTATTTTTTAGTTTATAATAACAAAATATAGCAAATTTTCAGCCTCAATAATTGAATAACTGGATTCTGACATATGTTTTATTTAAATCCTTTATTGTTCATTAATTTTCTGTATATTGTCATATATTTAATGAACCACAAACCTAAGTATGTAGTGAGTTTTGTCTGGGTCTTTTTTAAAGCTAGGAATTTATTAAAAGGTTTCTATTTTTTTTTTAAATGAAGTTCAGTGTTCATTTTAATATATTTTTTGCATTTTAATTTATATGATTCAGAAGCTTCTTTAGTTGTTCGCAATAAAAACCAAATTAAACCTAGAGTGGCATGTTTGATTTCCAATCCTCCCCAATGCTCGAGTTCAATTAAATTAAATCCCTAGTTCCACCCTGGGTAGAAAAGAATGGTAACCTTTAAATAACCTGTCCCAATTAGCCCAAAGTGGCTATAAATAAAAAAAAAACAAATACTCTATAATTAGAAGACTTTGTTTCATTAATTTTGGTGATATAGGAATAATTGCTTTTAACTTACTATAATTCTTGTTGTTCATTCTAGTAAGATTATTGTGTTGGTTTTATTAGTGCGCAATGTAATGTTGTGTGCGGTTTTGTCTAAAGGCTATGCATTTCAACTGTTTCCATGAATACATGGAGTTCTAGATTTTGTATGAAGAGGCAGTTTATTGTTTATATGCATTTAAGAATTCAAATTTTCATTTTGAACCATGCTTTAATAAGTTATAAGTTCTGGTTTTCACTAATTAATATATTGATATTTTCTTTGTGCAGCTACTGCACCTCCAAAGGCACCATGGATGGAAGCAGAATTAAAAACTTCTATAGGTTCAGGTTTCAGCGAAAAGCCTCCGGAAGAAGATCAAAAAAATCGTGATGAATCCTGGAGAAAAATGAAATATACTTTAATAGCTCTCGGGACTGCTTTAGGTCTTTGTGGAGGATCTGCAGCATATAGCTTAGGTAAAAATGTCATGTCAAACTAGAAAAATTCAGTTGTAACAAATAAGTAATATATTACCTTCTATTTTTTTCTCTCTCGGTTGGCATTATAGACCTTAGAGATTTTCAGCCACCTCCGGAGTGAAACTCGAGGTATTCATGATAAGAGTATTACGTAGAGAATGATCAACTCCACGTACAACCCCTTTTAACAAAGGAGAATCTGGAATGAGTTATCTCAAGTAGACAGACTGGCCTCATTGCTCTAGGGGGGGGGGCAGCCTGCTAGTTGACAGGATCTCAGAATCATAATAGCTAGTCATCCCAAGTGTTTGGAGCCTTATACTCTCTCTAGACTCACTAACCCATAACCCAATGAAACTTGGGCACCTATTTTTACAGGACACTGAGTGAAGTGGTAGATGCCTTAACCCACAAGATCTCCAGTGTCCCCAATATGTTATCTATGTGATATTAATATCAGTCATTTCAAGTTTGTTTTTTTTAATTAGATGTTAATTTTTAAACTTTATATTAACACATTGAGAGCCATGGGCCCACCGCTGGACATTTTAATTTTTTCACAGGGTACACATGCCCATCTGTGGTCACACTAAGTACTAGATTTCGACACCGTGTGCTCACAGGTGGACATGTTTTACATACATTTAGCATTAGGGTCATTCCATGTCAAATCAACCACAAAAAAATAATTTTGACACCCATCATTTCAGATTTTGTTGAAACTTATTTAAGGTGTTCTATTCATTGTTATGAGAAACCATGTCAAATATTTTTGACATATCTTTAACGGTTTGTTTCGTATGGCCTCTTAAAGTTTTGAGATTTTTGTGTTGTTTATCGATAGGGAACAGTAAAGTTAATTTGTTTTGAAATCAAAAATAATTTATAACTTTCTTATTTATGAACCAATTTTGATGAATTTTTTTGTGTGTATTCATAAATATATTTAAAAACAATACAAAAATAAACAAAGGTACCAAGTAAGTATTTGTGACCAGAATAAAATTACAAATTGTCAATTTGAGGTTTTCTGAATGCAAATAAATAGTTTCACGTTAAATTGAATATCTCAAAAATGGAAAAGGATAATCATGGAAATCTTTTTTTGTTTTGGTTCTAAGACATGTGATCTATAACCTAAAGTAATAAAATGAATGGTTATTTGACTCCTTCATTGTTTATTCCAAGTTTAAAAATAAATATTTATAAAAATTTAGAAATTTATATGAATTAAAAGAAAAAGATAAATACAGGTAACTAAAAGGATAGTTACATTACACAGGTTTATTCTAAATGAAATACTGTTTACATTATAGGATTCATCAGTCTAAAATGTACTTTGATACGTACAATTCTTACCCCTAAAATGGTTGTTTTGGTCAATGTTCTTTACAATTTTAAAATATCGTTTAATTTTGTTTCAACACTTGGAATACATTGTTTTGAAAACCTGTATGTTCTTCCTGTCATTGTTTTTGGAGATTCCACAGTCATAATAATATGAAGAATGGGTACAGTAAATAAATCCTCCTTTTTAGGCCGAGAAAATGATGCTGAAGGTCCATGGGGATGAAGGATCTGTACAGTGACATCTTGTTCTTCGGTGTTCATCTCACTCATCATACCAAAGTACCACAACCTGCCATATTCATGAACAATGAAACATCCTGGGCTTAAATCTTCCAATGTTACTTGACAGTTTGGTTGACTTTATGTAAATTAAACGTGAGGGCTGCTTTTTCATCAATTGCAATTCTTCGAGCCTCAATGGTTCCTGAGTCATCTATTGGCTGAATGTTGTGAAATGATCTTGTCGCTGGAATTGAACATCTTTGAAGTGACCTTCTAAAGCAGGGCCAGTTAATTCAACTGAAAAAAACGGACTTTTTGTATTCTGGTTTTGCAAAAGTCAAACAGTTGAGCCACTGATATTTGGTTTTCTAAGGGTCTTTTGAAACTTTCCTTCCGAGTTAATCGATTTACTGTACCCTCAATTCCATCACATTCTGTTTTACCATGACTAGTAAAAAATTACCATTGGACCCGAATTTCAACATCTTTCTCATGTAGACACATATTTATGAAATTGTAATAATTTTTGTACTGAGCAGCATACCCATCACTGAAGTAATGAACTTTTTTAAAGAGTGGGTGGTTTTCATTCAAAAACGTAATAGCAGATTTTTGGATTTCATACACCATACTTACATTGTGTTTGAGGTCATCAGATATAATGCAAAGGGTTAGGGCAAGATTTTTCTCAGTTGCATCCTTGCACTGTATGATGACAAGGTACAAGAATTTGAGGGTAAGAATTGTACATATCAAAGTACATTTTAGACTGATGAATCCTATAATGTAAACAGTATTTCATTTAAAATAATCCTGTGTAATGTAACTATCTTTTTAGTTACCTGTATTTATCTTTTTCTTTTAATTCATATAAATTTCTAAATTTTTATAAATATTTGTTTTTAAACTTGAAATAAACAATGAAGGAGTCAAATAACCATTCATTTTATTACTATTTTTATTAAAAGGTAATAGATCACATGTCTTAGAACCAAAACAAAAAAAGATTTCCATGATTATCCTTTTCCCTTTTGGAGATATTCAATTTAACGTGAAACTATTTATTTGCTTTCAGAAAACCTCAAATTGACAATTTGTAATTTTTTTCTGGTCACAAATACTTACTTGGTACCTTTGTTTGTTTTTATATTGTTTTTAAATATATTTATGAATACACACAAAAAAAATCATCAAAATTGGTTCATAAATAAGAAAGTTATAAATTATTTTTGATTTCAAAACAAATTAACTTTACTGTTCCCTATCGATAAACAACACAAAAATCTCAAAACTTTAAGAGGCCTTACAAAACAAACCGTTAAAGATAATCAAAAATATTTGGCATGGTTTCTCATAACAATGAATAGAACACCTAAAATAAGTTTTTTAACAAAATCTGAAATGATGTTTATCATGGTGTGGTTGAATTGATGTGGAATGACCCATTAGTGAACCATAGGCTTGGTCCCAGAATGTAACCCTTTTTTTTTTAATGAACTTGCTCAAGATAGATTCATTTTTCTTGAAAAGATTCTTAAGGGTTGCTATTTATGATTCAGAATTTCAGTAAGAGCATATTCATGTATTCCTATTTAAATTTGTAAACTAAACTTATATAAAACAAATAATTTCAGGTAAACCTAAAATAGACGATGAAGGAAATCCAGTTATTGATGAATTTAGTCATCTTCCACTTATTCAACAATTCTTCAAGAGGATGATCCATGAGGTTGAATACTACAATAAAGTAAGTATGTATTTGTTACTTCTGATATTTTATTTATAATTTCATCCCTGTCTCCCCTTTTTTACTTGTGTATACTGTCAAATAAAAATTTGGTTCATTTTACTTTTCGAAATACAGATAAAGAACGGGGGGTTAATAAAGAAAATTTTGCGAAATATAATATTCTGGGTTCAGGTTAGCCATGTGAGTTAACACCTTCACTGCGGAGCCTCGCAGCATATGCGAGCTCCGGAGTCACTCCCTGGTGCGGGCCTCGCATACGTTGCGAGGAGCGTCGCCCCGCCCTCCATTCGTTCTAGAGACCTGAAGGTTGGAGTGGGGAGAACCTCCGCACTCACAAGCATTCAGTAGTGTTCTGACCACCGTCTGGCCAAGTCGTTTGCAGTTTCAAAAATTGTTGGGGTTATTATTTTTTATGGGCCAACTTGTCTCTCCATGAGAGGCTAATTCATTATTGGAGGTACATATTCCCCTATAGTACCCCTGCTTTCCCTTCAATGATGTCACGAGACACGTTTCTCCGTATACTGAGAAGCCTGCACTTCGTCACAGAACCACAAGACCCGAGCGTTGAGCATGATCCGCTGTATAAAATTCGGCCTCTGTTAAAATTTTTTGTTGAGAGGATGAAAGAGATATACTACCCCTTTCAAAGAATTAAGTTTGGACGAGTCCATGATGCTTTGGAGGGGTAGGCTATTCTTTCGCCAGTATATCGCTAATAAGCGCCACAAATATGGAATAAAGATTTATATGTTGACTCAACCTGACGGTCTTGTGCTGAAGACGTTAGTCTACTCTGGGCCAAGGGATCCACAAGTTGGAGGGAAAGGACACTTGTATAAAGTTGTCAGACATTTGGTTGATGACTATCTCGGCCACGGCCATGCCATTTACGCTGACAACTTTTATACGTCTGTCCCTATGGCCCACGAGCTTCTGGATCAGGGTACCTATCTTACTGGTACTCTGAGAAAGACTCGGAAGGGCAACCCAGCTGATATAGTGGGGGCTAAGCTCAAAAAAGGAGAGATAAAAGAGAAATTTACTGTTAAGGATGTGTCCGTTTTCAAATGGCGCCACAAACGAGATGTCATTATTATTTCATCGGAGTTTGATGCCCAGATAAAGGCGGTCACGAGCAGGGGGAAGACCGTCGAGAAGCCCGAGGCAATTATTAATTATAATAAATATATGGGCGGTATTGACAGGTCCGATCTATGATTTCATAACCAATTACGAAATAAAGAAATTTCCCATTACTAAACAAAAGTTTCTGTTCAGGTGGTGTATTTTCAGCTATATAAGTTCATTTTGGATCAATATGATTTTCATATAGATCTATTCCATTATTATGTTTACTTTATATGCATTTGTAACCTAATAATCGTATGTATTCCTCCCTATGCAACATATGCAATGTCCGCACACGACAGTGCACTAGGTAGGGAAATACACACAAAATGTTCTGTCTTGAGGGTTTGCCTACCTAATTCACTGCCGTGTGCGGACCTCGCATACGTTGCGAGGTTAAAAAAAATACGATTATCGTTGTTAAAAATGCATAAAAATGACCACAAATAGGTTTTTACTTAGTTTGAACAACTTTAAAACAGAAAACAACAAAAAAAAAAATTCGTTTTTTGGAAGTGATTTTCGATTCGGGCATCCGCAGCGAACGTGTTAAGGTGTTGGTCTTATCTCACATCGTAAACCTAGAGTGGTGAGTTCGATTCCCATTAGGGAAATAGGAATTTATTTAATAACGAACTCATTAAATAAAGTCCTTAGTCCCACCCTAGCTAGGAAAGGGGGGTAAACTGTAGATAACCCGTTCCAATTAGCCATAGTAGCATAAAGTGAGCGTAGATAAATAACTTTTTTTCCCTTTTTTTTTTTCCGTAACAACACTATCTTGGTTCTGTTCTTTCTACTCAAATCTATTTAGTTTCAGCATGTATCTGTGAAGATTAACCCTAATCAATTTAGCTGATTTATTAGATCAAATTGTACTACCCGTTATGCTATCACATTTTTTTTACCCTTAACATATTTTATAGAGGATGAAAAGGAACTTTTATTCTTGATGCTTTCAAAGTTGTGTTCAGTTATAGGTGTTTCAAATATTTCAGCCAGTTTTCTATTGCTAAGGATCAGACCTCTGGCTCAACTGATTACAAATATAAATGTGCCTGATATTAAACATTCATAAAAAGTATTGAAGGATGAAATATATGCATGTAGTCTGTGTTTAGGGTTTGTATTATAGTAATATAAAAACCAAGGGATAAAGAACGGAGTAAAAACTTGAAATTCAACAATTATTAAAGGGCGTTTCTTGTTAATTTCCATTTAATGTATAGGGTTTAAATTGATATTAAAATATCTTACACAGTGGCAACATAAACAGATTACCTCATTGCAGGAGGTAAAATGAATTTTGCATGAACAGGTATTAGGGATATTTACTGAAGGGCGAAAGGCAAAAACACACATAGCTCAGTTGAGAGTCAAGTGTGTAGAAAAACAATTGTAGTACACTAAATTATCAACAGGATTGGTTATATAACTTTTTTTTTTTTTTTATCAATAATAATAACTGATTCTACATTTAATCTCCCCATAAAAGCTCTACTCCTGCTCCAATTTAGCCTATTAACATCCTTGATCTTTTGTTATACATGAAATGGTTCCAAATCTCCAAGTACACCAACCAGAAATTTTTTTTAGACGTTGCTAAAGCATTTCATCATATGTGACACACAGGATTGCTCATTAAATTCAAAAACTCTTCTTCCAAATCCGTTATCCTTCAATTCTGTGTATCAGACAGTTACTTCCATTTACAAGAGTTTGTTTTCTTTGAATGTTACCCTGTAGCAGCAAGAGTCACTCAGAGAAGTGTGTTGGGTACCATGGCCTACATAATAAACACAGCTTACCCTTAGTCACTATTGCGGCATTTGCTAAGGAAATTATGTTTGAAATAATTGATTATGACTTATTTGTAATATCAATTTTTATTTCAGATGATTAAAGAACCCTCAAGAGACAAGTTATTACCAGATCCTCTGAAGTATCCTTATATACAACCTCCATATACTTTAGTTCTAGAGCTAACAGATCTTCTGGTTCATCCTGAGTGGACAGTAAGTCTTGATAACAATTTATTGATTCATATTTATTTTTATGAAATTTCAATCAAAAAACTTTTTAGTACCAAACAGGATGGAGGTTCAAGAAAAGACCCGGTGTAGATAAGTTCTTAGAGCAAGTTAGCTCCCCGAATTTCGAAGTAGTTGTTTATACTGCAGAACAAGGACTGGTAATACCATTATTTTTCTTGAATTTAATCAAATATATACTTTATGTTTTTTTTAACTTTCATTTAATGGTTTTGCTTCTTTTGTTTTAGACAGTTTTTCCTATTTTAGATTCATTAGATCCAAATGGCTATATAATGTTTAGACTTGTGAGAGATGCTACTGACTTCATTGATGGCCACCATGTTAAAAATCTAGATTGTTTGA
This sequence comes from Riptortus pedestris, assembly GCA_019009955.1. Taxonomy (NCBI): domain Eukaryota; kingdom Metazoa; phylum Arthropoda; class Insecta; order Hemiptera; family Alydidae; genus Riptortus; species Riptortus pedestris. The sequence continues at coordinate 62,469,515 of CM032228.1, forward strand.
ACAGAGATCTGAGTAAGGTTAGTTCCCTTTTTAAAAATATTAAGGAATATAACCTTGAAATTGCATTTTCATTTAACGTCATTAACAAATGGTTCATTACTCTAAGAAGAAGAATAAAGATTAATAATTTCCCCCAAAAAAGTGATTATTACAGTTAAAATATGGCTTTAAATCCTTTATGTCTTTGAATGATTTAAGGTATAGGTTGTTTAACTCTTATATGTTGCTCCATGCCAGTGTAGCGCCTCAATGTTTTCATGCCCTGTGTGCTCCACACCATTTTTAATTTGTTTAATGACTATGTGCTTAACTCTAGTATTCTAGCTTCAACTAATGCTCTCGTATCTTCCCAGGAAAATACCTTTAGAAAGTGGATAATTTTTGTAACTGCAACTGATCAGGGCCTTTCCATAGTCCTAATTATATTTTACTTGTAATTTACACCCCTGTTTTTTTCCTCCTCTGATAATGCCTGTTCCTGTTTACTCTTTTGGGGATGTCATATTCTTTTCATGTCATTCATTGTTTGTCTCTTATTATAGTGGAAAGTTCTATAAAAAAAATTCTATTTAAGAAATTCATTTGTAATTGATTTGTGAAATGAAACAAATTTTTCATAGTAAAACAAAATTAATCAAACTAAAGGTTGTTAGGTGTAATTTTCTGAAAGAAAAAAATAGGAGGGAACCCTTTTAAGAGATTGCTTTGTTCCAATGAAGGAAGAAGTGAGTCAATTAATTATTCCATCAAAATAGATTAAAATTCTTTTAAGATTATATAATATAATATATAATTTACAGGAGGCTGAGGTTAGCCATGTGAGTTAGTTTTGGCCTTAATCTCACATGGAAATACCTAAAGTGACATGTTTGATTCCCACCTGGGCAATAGGAATTTATTTAATGACAAACTCATTAAATAAAATCCTTAGTCTCACCCTGGCTAGAAAAGGGTGGTAACCTGTAGATAACTTGTACCAATTAGCCATAGTTGCAAAAGTGGATGTTAATAAATAATAATAATAATTTACAAAGTGTTTGGTATTTACCATTAGTAATGTTCTTCTATATGACCATTTAAAATAAGGCAATATTAAAATGTGTAATGATATTTAATAATATTAGTATTCATTAAAAAAAAAAAAAATAAAAGACACCATTAGCAATAATGTGTCCATTGTATAAGATCGTTAAAAAAAAATAAAAAAAAAAACAACTACTTGGTTTAAATTATATTCTAAATGAAGGAGTTCTAAATTTGCCAGTGCTCTTCAGATATTTATACTAACTAATATAATCTACTCTGGTTAGTATGCCAGTTACTTGATCTCTGCTGATAGTAATTCATCCAAATGCTGCTAACTCCTGAGGAATAGGACTAACAGGAAGAAAGTAATAGGTGCCTTTCAGGTTCCTCGTGGGCACACAGTGAGAGTCATCGCTAATCAAAGGCTTCTTGTTCAAGTTAAGAGGTTCTGTTCTGGTTCTGGTTACTGTTTAGGACAGTAAATTGTGTTGTCTTTAGTCTATTTTCATGTTTGGGAGTGAAATGAAAAGTTCTTTATACAGGATGTCTCAAGTTCCCGTGCCACCCCCCTAAAAATCACCAATTGCATTAATAAAAGGCTGAGACTTGGTGTGCCATAATTGTATCTCCTGCAGAATCTTTTTAGTCCATATTCGACCTCGTAACCTTCTCCAACCACCATAACTTAGGAATTTCCAATGGAATGTTATACTTTTTATGACGGATTCTTGTAGAAAATCAATTTCAAAAACGAGTTTATATCGCAGCATTGAAAAATGTTGTGGCAAGACTTTTTGCCAACAAACTTATCTTTGAAAAAAGTCTACGGGAAAAAGAATGACTTCTCAAATTAAAAAAAAAAAAAGAAAGAAAGAAAAGAAAAATGATAAAAAATCATCATTCGATCATGCACTTCAAAATCTGATGGTATCTGAAATCACTTTTGGCACTGCTACTGAAATTGAATTTATTGCCAATCTGATTTTATTTTTCATGTCTTCAATAATCTGCAATCTGTTCTGGTAGATCATGTCTTTGATCCTCCCACATAGAAAATAATCCATAACTGTCAGATCGGGTAACCTGGGTGGCCACTGAATGTGTAAGCTGCAATCGATACTGCGTTTGGGAAACATTTCTCTTATTGTAGATCGAGTAGTGAGGAGGAGATCCGTCATGCTACAGCCACATTTTATTCCTTTGCATCAGGGGTATGTCTTCTATTTAATTAAAAAATTTCATTTTGGAAGCGATTGAAGACTGTACCATTTAATGTTTTATTAAAGAAATGTGATGATGTAATGATTCTTCCCTGGAAATTACCGCACCGTTTTTTTTTATTTATTTTTTTTTTTATGAAACTATGTAGGTGGGAAAATGTATTCCTTTTATAAATATAACTTAGTCTTTTTTTATGTTGATATTCTTTGAAATAAACATCTTTTGGATTCATTCAAGAACACTTTTTGTTTTAATTACTTCTTTTTTTTAAATTTCGGAATCCATTTCTTTTCCCATAGACTTGTTTCAAAGATAATTTTGTTGGCTACAACTTTTATGTAAGCAGCATTTTTCAATAATATGTGCCGTTTCTGAAAAAATATTTGTGTATTTTACGGCTAAAGGATGTGTGAATTAATAAAAATTCACCAATATACTCTCGTTTTAGAATTTGATTTTCTATAAGAATCCATTATAAAAAGTATGGCAATTCATTGGAAATTCCTAAGTTAAGATTGCTGGAGAAAGTACGTGGTTGAATATGGACTAAAAAGGTTCTTCAGGGGTCATACTTATTGCACACCAAGTCTCAGCCTTTTATTAATACAATTGGTGATTTTAACGGCAGTGGGACGGGAACTTGGGGCACCCTCTATAAGTCATGAAATTGTGCTTTGAAAGGTTTTGTTTAAATTTATGAATTCCTATTGACTTTATTTACATCAGTAATTTCTTTACAATTTTGTTTTGAACACTGATTAGTGTTTTGGAAAATTCATTTATGGAAAGGTTTACCACTTAGCAAATTTCAGCTAAGTTATCATTATAGAATAATTTCTTCTTTATAACTAATTTTATTGTTGGCCTGTCATCACTTGAGTTCAAGGCATTAAATATGTTTTCAAGTCGAAAGAAAGAAAGAAGAAAATAGACAAAAATAAAGCACTATTATTTTTGAATAGCTTTGAAATATTATATATCCACATAAAAAATAATAGAACTTAAATAAATGAGCTAAACAATGGAACCTTGATTATTAATAACCTTCACCTGCACTCCTGACCATGAACAAACTTTGAAACTATACTTTTTTTTTTTCAATCAGAAGGGAGACTTGTACGTTTTGGTATTTTTTCAAACAGAGACCACCGTTTTCAATATCAGTGGTGATCGTACTTTCATGATACATGTTTCATCCCAGTGAAGCTCTTCCGTACCCACATTTCTATTCCTTGAAGTTCGTGTTCCTAAAAACTCCCTCATTTAATATCTCACTCTACTCCCCATAAGCAGAACGCACTAGACACTGCTCAGCCTTCCTTCACCATTTTATCTTGTTGTCTCCATTGGTCACTGACTTCTGCTTTGGCAAAAGACAAGAAAATGAAAAATTTTCGGAATATATCTTTATCTACTTCTCTTAGTTTTTTGCTGTAATCTCTTAATATTTGTGGGTTTTTACCCCTTTTTAAATCAAAATTCTATTTTATCATTTATTTTTTCTTAAGTGGAGTTTCACATGCTTACTTAATGTTTTATTTCTGTAATTGATTTTTTAATTGTTATTTTCTGTAATCGTTGAATAATGGTAGAACTGAAATGAGTGAAGAAAGTTAAACATTTTGCAATAGATTGAAGAATGTGAATTGCCTTCTTAATTAGTAATAAGTATAAATTAAAAAATAATTTGAAGTTGGAAATTAAATGCTTTTAAATGTTTCTTAACATTGTAAGAATTTATTTTAACAAAATAAATTGAAATGTGAATGAATTATTGGTGGAAATAATCAATATATTTTAAAATTTAAATATAATTATAATTACCTTCCTTGTATATAACCTACACTTGTTTATAACTGCACTGCTTCAAAAATCATCACTAGTTGTTTTATAACTATGCTTATAACCTTTCACAACCATGCTTATAACCTACCAACAACATACCATAATCTTCACAACATCCTAATTTTGTTCATATTCTGGTTAGATCTGATCATGTATTAAACGATTATAGAAAAAATTTAATATTACACTCGTGACGAAAGTAGAATTTACAACTCTCGTGAAATTACCACACTCGCTTCGCTCGTGTGGGTAAACGTTTCACTCGAGTTGTAAAATGATCTGCTTTCGTCACTTGTATAATAAATAACTATTTTCTGTAGGTTAGTTTTATTGAATTGCATATAGTAATACCTCTTTCATAATTCCATACTGTAGTTTATATATATATATATATATATATATATATATATATATAAGTACAAGGTATAAGAGGAATTGTTAAGTGTCAAAGTTGATTTATGTATATAAAATTTCTCCTGATAGACCATCTGAAAGATGTAAAACCAAAAAATAAATAAAGAATTGAGATGGAAAGTGTCAAATTTTGATCTTCTGTCCAAAATATATATATAAGTATATCTGTATTTGAAACAGTAGAATTTTCATTTGGTTAGTTAATACAGTGTTATGAATATTATTATATAAATTTAATTCTTTTTTCTTACTTGCAGGTTATTGTTGTTGACTGGAACTCAAATTCTGTAAAACTTCATAGAAATAATACTTTCCTCATTCCTAGGTGGAAAGGAAATGATGATGACACAACATTAATTGACTTAGCATCATTTCTCAGAAGTGAGACAATTTGCCTACTATACATATTCAAGTTTTCTTACATCCTTCTATTTTATTTTTAGCAGATACTGAGGAATCAGCTACTGAGGTTGTACTCATGACGGAATTTTTCGAAATTTTTCTTCAAATGTCCATTGATATATACTAGCTCAAATACCCGGATTCGCCCGGGAATTGATTTGAGGCTGAATGGCGATGGCATTTTTTTGGCAAGGCTTTACTTTGCACAATATTTTGACATTTACTCGTCCCAGTGTTTAGGGTTAATACCCGTTGTTGGCAGTTATTAATAATAAAATTAATTTTTTTTGTAAGTCTTCACTGTCCTCCAAATTGTCATATTTCCCATCTCCTGTGCATTATGCATAGATTTGAATTATTAAGGACAAAATATTAACACAGATTTGAATTAATTTTTCCAGGTGAGGTACCTCATAGTTCAAATTGGAATGAATTGTTGAGCATATCAATATTTCTACGCAAATTACTTGCTCCACACATTGTTCCTGGAGAAATGTATAAAACAAAAGTTAATCTAAATATCAAAGTAAACAACTTTTGTTATGTGCATGTTTGTCGAAAAACAAATAGACAATGAAATATCGTGAATTTTTATTTCAGGCCTCCCTTATAACCCCCACTCCTGTTCTAACCTAAAAATTTTAATACAGCTTATTATCATGGAAGAATTAATGCTAATTGACATACCGAGTTTTTTTAAGTTCGGTTTAATCGTTTGCGCCCAATGAAATAGTTGACTCCTGCTTTAGTTTATAGTGTATATCTCGTTTATACTTCGTTAAAAGACAAAAATGAATATGAAAAAAGTTACTCTAAATAACAAAATAAACAACTTTTGTTATGTTCATATTTGCCGAAAAACGAATAGGAAATGAAATATCGCTATTTTTAATTTTTGGCTTCCCTTATAACCCCCACTCCTGCCCGTCCCTAGAAATGTTGGTATGGCTTGTTATAATGAAAGCGTTAGTGCTAATACATATACCGAGTTTTATTTACAGGGTGAGTCATATTGAACTTTCCGGTTTTGGAAGGGCGTTGCACGAAGAAGGGAAGGAGTAGAAGGGTGGGGATGGCGTCATTAGACGCGCCATGACATGCAGTGTTAGTGTGAGCAATGGCTTGGTCGGGACAACATCGTGCGTTCGTAGTTGAAGAGTTTATTAAAAATGGCGGCTCCGTGATCACAACACAGCGTGCGTTCCGTTTACATTTTGCTATTGGTCGACGTGATCCCATTCCCACTGGACCAACAATCAGAAATTGGGTATCAAATTTTAGAGCAACATCATCAGCATTAAAAACAAGACCACAAGGCCGAATTAGGACGTCAACGTCAGCGGAAAACGTGGATAGAGTGCGGGCTTCAATTCAACAATCCCCTCGGCGTTCTGTTCGGAAACATGCCGCTTCACTAGGATTATCTTTCAGTAGTGTCCGCAGAATACTGCATAGAGACCTTAAATTTCACCCATACAAGATTCAGGTAGTGCAAGAATTAACAGTTAGAGACTTAGACACACGAACAAATTTATGCCGCGACATTCAGCAGATCCCCCGCACTGCTGTTTTGATCTTCAGTGATGAGGCACATTTTCACCTCGCCGGAACTGTTAACAAACAGAATTTTCGATTTTTTTCTTTGGGGTTACCTGAAGGAAAAGGTCTACACGCATCGTCCCCGAACCTTCGATGAACTGATGGCTGCAATCACGGAAGAAATCAATGCTATTCCGCTGAATATCACTCGACGAGTAATTGACAACTTCCGGGAAAGGCTTCAGCAGTGTGTGAACAATGGAGGTAGACATTTACAGGATATCATTTTTAAAACCAACTAAATTAAAACTGCATGTTATGTACTTTCAAACAATAAAATAATTTTTACTGCATGTCGCTTTGTTTTTAATACACACCTTATTGAAATCGAAAAGTTCAATATGACTCACCCTGTATTTCGGTTGGGTCTTTTGTTCCTAATAAAATTGTTCATTTCCACTATTGGTTTTAACGTATATCTCGTTTATAATTTGGTATACGAAAAAAGTGTATATAACAAAAGTTACTCTAAATTACAAAATAAACAACTTTTGTTATGTTCATATTTGCCGAAAAACCAATAGGAAACAAAATATCGCTATTTTTAATTTCAGGCTTCCCTTATAACCCCCACTCTTGTTCGTCTCAGAGGATATTAATATAGCCTAAAGTCTAAGTTGGGGTAGTAGTAATATACATACCAAGTTTCATGAAATTCGGTTCAGCCGTTTATGCGTGAAAAGGTAACAAACAAATAAAGAAACAAAATTCAGTTATGGTGTCTATGACATGGAAGGGTGACTTTCCTGCCAAAAGCTAGTTCGGTCGTTTCCTTAACTACTCGACTCTCGTGAAATTTCTCTATTGTAAAACTTCACATGGGAAATCTGCTTAGTTTACGCGTGACGGACTTTTATTTTTTTTTTTGTTTGTGAATCAGCTGTTATTTTAATCCAATAGTTGTCTATTACTCCTACAGTGCGAGGACAGAGTGGTGTGGCATAGCCTAGCCCCTGGAGTGCCTTGTGTGCTGATTTTATGTTCTATTGTTAATCATCTTTTTAAGAATGTTTTTCAAACTCATTTTTGACCCAACTGTGGACCAGCTCTTGCAGAGTTAAATACATGTTGTAATCCAAATAGGAATAAATCCCCTTCAATTTCGCTCATATCTGTAAAATGTTCTGACAATAGAAAACAAACAAAATTATTATTTTTTTTTATACAACTTAGCACATATAACTGTTCAACAAAAAAGCAGAAAATATTCTAAAAAAACAGGGTAAATTCACTACAGCAGCTCTCTAGGTCTTCCTTTCTTTTGAACTAGTATCAAATTGGAATCGCTCTGAACAGTGATCATCTGGTGGCCTAGAAATCAGGTTCTATTTTGATTCTATCCTTACAGCTATGAAGCCATGGTTTTCTTTTGATTACATAATAGTCTCTCATTGGTTTGAAGACTTTGTAACTCTACACTTGATAGTTGAATTTTTAGTTCTATTTTCCAATATATAACTTCATTTGTAAATCATTAATGGACCCAGTCCTGTATGGCCTTTTAGTAAGAGTTGTACCCTCTGAGATTATTGTAAGATAAAAACTTTATGGGTTGGACTTAAAGGGCACCAGTACAGGAAAAAAAACACACCTTTTTATCTTCACAAGTTATTGAGCACTAACCAATTTCAAAAGCTCCTGCTTTTATGTTCTGAGCTGTACAACAAATATTAGACCTCCATAATATTAAGGTCAAAACATATTAAAAAGTGTAACAATGCATTAATTTATAGAACATAGAAACTATTTAATTTATATAAAAAATGGTTGTGTCTAGTATTCCATTAAAATATTAAAACATGTACACAAATATTTGTTTTATAAAAATGCTTAAATTGAAGAGTAAATTGTTCGAAGAACCGGAAAGTTATGGTTGAATGATATAACTTTCCAAGAGAATTTATAAATAGAGGATTAGAAAATCTGAGGTGAGCACTAAACGACTTCCTTGTATTCCTATTTCATCAAATAAACAAATTTTTGGTTGCATTTCATGTAAAAGTCATAGAAAATAGTTTATAGATCTTTTTATGATTAAAAAAAAAGTCCTGCTCAATTTTTTTGTGTTTTCAATACGCACAGAAAAATGATATTTTTATTTTTATTTTTGTTCTCTAAACAAAAATAAAAAACGGCTTGTCCTTTGTCGACTTTGATCAAAAAAGGAAGGGAGATACACAACTCAATAGATATGAAATTTGGAAAGAACATTCTAAGGCTAGCCATTTTTGTGCTATGCAAGGTAGGTACAGACATCATGTTTTAACTAGTGAAAAGGGTTAAGGAGGGTGAAAGCTTTACTTTGTACGAGGAAGTAAATATTGGGACAGAATTACAGATAGTCTTTGCATGTAGCCCTTCAAAATATATCTTTGTCAATCTATTTTAATAAATACTTATGAATGTTTATTAGATTAATAGCGATTAGTTGCACTATGAAATAAAAAAGGACTAACAATGTAGACAGGAGACCCAAGAGTGAGAACCTTCACTTCTAAGCCTCTAGTGATTGAAGTTTGAACTTTTAATAATAATGACTCAAGTAAGAGCAATATTGACTTTTCATACTTAAGTAGAGGTCCTATTCATAACTCAACTTTACTAGGAATGTATTATATACGCCTGTGATCAAAATTTTTGTTTGATCATTACTAATCTCGATATTTAAGTTTTTTACTTAATATCCAGGTTGGTAATTCTTAATCATTATTTATATTTGACTATGTTAATAGTATTTTAGCTCTACCTAGCTGGTTCATGATTTTTTTGAAGTTTCAAAATATGTTGGTACTACCTATTTCTTATTAATTTAAATGTGTACCTAATTCTTATTAACCTTTAAACTACAAGGCTGCGTCATACATGACACTAATGCCATAAGTTGTACACTCATGAGCTTGTAACAAACATGACAAGACTGGTGGGCTTAATACCCTCCTATTCAATAGTCAACTACATGTCAAGTTCATTGCACGCTCTGTCCACCATTTTTGTATTTTATTAGAGTGTTTGTGCTGGTAGGTGTCGTATTTGACACAGCCTTGTTGTTTAACTTACCTTTTGTAAATTTTCTACGACACTAAATTCACTATTTATCACTGAAGATGAGATTAGAAATGAACTTTTAAGACAAATGGAAGAAAGTGATAGTAATTTATAAATAAAAAAAAAATAGAAGAGGTATCCGTCTTTGCTGTAAATGCCAAAGAAGTATTTGCTTCATTGTGTCATGTATGACACCTACTTGTCAAATTTGTCCTGGGGCTCAGCCTTGTAGTTCAAAGGTTAAGCATCTTTCCCTCTTATGCTGTTATTAAAAAAACAGCCAGAGTTGCCTGTAAAAAGTAAAAATAATTTTAATAGTAGTAATACTTTTTCTTTTAATAATATTAAATGAATTATTAATTCTGATTGTTTTTTTTTTTTAAAATAATATTTCAATTCTAGCAATTGCTGCAAATGAAGTCGAGGATGTCAGGGATGTTTTAACTTACTATAGGCAGTTTGATAATCCTATAGAAGCATTTCGAGAAAATCAACGAAAACTTTTGGTATATATTTGGATCAATTTTATTTATGTATTTATTTCCAAGGTCTTAAAATACCAATGTTTTAATTGACTTTTGATCTTTTATTTTAAAGGAGCAAATGGAAGAAAGAGAAAAGTTTACTAAGGATAAATTACAAAATCCATCTCTTGCTTCAAAGTGGGCTAGTAGCTTTTTGAAGAGATAATTGAACTGTTAATAATTATTGATAACTAATCTCTTTGTAATATTTGTATCAATAATATAAATATTTTAATTTTAAATATTTAATTTTTTATTAGTTTAAACTATTAAGTTACCATCATCATTATTTATTGAATGATAGTTATTATTACTATACTACAATAAAATCAAATTGTTTATACTTTTATGAGACTGTGTTGTTCAAATTTTTGTTATATTGCAAAATTAAACTACATTTTTCTATTATTGTAAATAGTGAAGTTTCTGCTTGAATAAAAGATTTTCATACCAGAGCTATTTTGTTTTTTATTGTCATTAAATCTAATATTTATTTATCAAATCAGTATTTTCTTATTGTTTTTTTATTTATTTATTTTATGAGATTTTATAAATTCTAAGGTAATCAAACAAAGAGCTGATGAACCACTGTTGAAATGTACAATTATATAAAATTAACTCACTGATGTTACAATAGAAAATTATGTGTAAAATAGATTCACGGATATTAAAATAATTGGGTAGCTTTGTGTTGTTGGGTTGGTTACCTTTTGATGACCCATCCCAATTACTTATATTAGCATAAAGTGGACGCTAATCAATATAAATAAAACCCTAAGGTTTGTCTGATTTTCTTTTTAAATTAGGCTGGGATAAGTTTTTTTCACGGTTCAGAACATTCTAAGAACAATGTCACAAAAATTGTTTGTTACTCAATCGCTCAAAAACAGCTTGGAGGAATTTTATATTTGTGAGTCAACTGTCTCAAGATATAAGAGCTTTATGAGAATCCGAATTTTCAACTTGGAGGGGGGGGGTAGATTTGAAAACTCATATTCTTCATTAATACTGGTTTTATAGAAAAAATGTAAAGGGCTAATTATGTTTAGAATAGCAATTTAGGTACTGATTCTTTATTTACATTTATGAATTTTGAAAGCTTGGCTTGTGCCTTCCAGGTGCCAAAGACTATTTGTGTTTCATGAAAATGCTAGAACAGAATTGGTTGTTTGTTGTATTGTTTATATATGTATTAAGGGAATGAGTTTTGTTAATATGCGAGATTTGATAATTTACTCCTCATACTTTGATACTTTACACCTCTAACATTCTTCTATCGTATTACAACCGAATGCCTGAACAAGTTTTTATCATATTTTTTTTTAAATGCTAAGACAATATGATCATTTTATTTTGGCGGGAATCTAGATTTATTTGAACTTAAGAAGAACGATAATAAATATGTCAATGTTCATCCAATAGGCATTACAGGCTACATGCTTGAAACTATAAATATGACTAATTTGAAAGTAATAAATGGATTATATAGTGCTTCACTTAACCAATATTTATATTTCGATTGGAAACCATTATTATATCAATTAGTTTCTGGATAACAGCTATTCTAATCATAAGTTTGTCTTAACTGCTTATATATCGGGTAAAACAAATGAATGGCAGCTCTTTTACTATATGTTACAGGGCATTTGTGGTAATGATGAATATTACGGGATGATTTTGTATATCGAATCCTCATATTTTCATGGGTGACCATTTTTATTTCAACCCATCAACTACGGGTAATACGTCTAGTAAATAATAGTGTTTGTTGAAGGTTTTTTAGTGCAATTAGTGTATATCATCAGGAATTATCGTTCATTCAGTACATGGTGCTCACAAATGGATATGCTTAGAGTTTGGTAGAGAGAATGTTAGAAAAGTAGCACAAAAGAAAAACTGAGGGAGTCGCAAATCACTCTCACCAACAAAATGAGTGATAAGCCTGGGTACCCACTTAACATTCCCTTCATTAACCTCTCTCAGAGAAAATAGACAACTTGTTGGAAAAGGAGGCATCAAGATGGAAGAGCAAGAAGGCCCATAACCTATTCTTCAAGCCCAAAGATTGTATTCCCGCATTGGAGAAGTTCAGTGTCTACCGGATATCCAGCCCTTCCTGTGAAGCTACTTACGTAGGACAGAGTGGTTAGAAGATAAATACCAGTGTCAAAGAGCATTTCACTACAAAAACAAGTGAAATGAAAAAACACCAGATGATGGAAAACCACAATCATGGGGGTCCTTACAATTGGAGGAGTTACCTACTTAAAGGAAGGAAAATTGACAGAGTTTAGGGGATAGAGATTAGATTAGATCTAACATCGAAGAGAAACATTAATATTAAAGGAGACTGATGCCCGCACAGGTTCGTGCCAGTAGCCTCCTTACCTCAGCTAGCCTGGGTAAAGGGCGTCTGGTCTTAAGGCCCATCAGATCAACATCCAGGACGCTGGGTAGGTTACCTCTCTCTTCTTCCTTGTACAGTTAAGAATGTGCTACCATAGTTTATGATAAGTACTTTGGATGTTTTTATTGATTTTACTTTATTTAATTAAAACATTTGTCTGTTGATGTCTGAAAGGTGTCTTAATGAGCTGTTATTTAGTTTAGGGAAGTCAGTTTTTATTGTTTTTTGACAGTGTTATCTATTCGACTCTGTAATACCTTTTTTTTTCTTTATTTTTTTTAAATACTGTAATAGAGATCGGTTACTTATTGTTTTTATGGGGGTGTCAACAGGGCACTGATGATGATGCACTGCATCGAAAGTGCCCTGTTGCTTTAATAAATTTTACTGTGGAAGTGTGGCCATTTTTCCTCTACCTCCAATAGAATTCACTTCCACCTGCCAGAATACCAACTTAGAAGATTACAGTTCCTTGACTCAAATAGTTCCAGTTTCCGAACATTGAGTAATGATGAAATATGGAGTTAGGTTAGAAATCAGCCCAAGAAATGTGGATCACAGTGGACGCTGTAAAGCTGTGGATCAAAGAATAAAATATAATATAATAAAAGTATCCTCACCTTAGGTAGAGAAGATAAGAAACATACTGCTCAAAAAAAAACTAATACAACTGGGAAAAGACAAAGAAGACAATTGGCAGAGTGCCAAGGTGTGAGAGTCTGCCTGGTGTGCGGAAAGAGCTCGGTATATATGAAGGAGTATTCAAATGAAAAGAAAATATAAAAAGCTTAATAGTAGTGAATGAGAAAGAAACTGCTTGTAGTGTGAAAGGCCTGTCAAGCAGAAGCTGTGTAAAGCTGATTTCCCACCTGCTGAAATATAACAAGCTAATGATCTCACCTCCCCAACTATTCCCTATTTCTCCCAGTCAGACACCTGATAAAAAATAAACAGGATTTAGAATGTAAACTATATATGAGATATGTAATGACTGAGGTACTTAAATTTAAAACGAAACGAGTAGAAGTGGTGGTTACCAAAACCTGAAGTCAAAAAAATAAATATAAAAACCAATGGAATATGGTATAGGTCAAATAAACCTTTTCTAACTAAGATCTTCATATCTTAATTGATAACAGCATCACACAACGTTTTAGGAGATATCTCTTGAGGACTACTCATGACAGGGCTTCCTCAAAAAATGTCATCAAAGTCCATCCATCCTATGCTGGAGATAATGAAAATGAGGTCCTTTCAATAGTATATACACATCTACTACCCCTCTAGCGGTCGAAATTTTCGTTTGAACGTTACTAAATTCGATATTTAAACGTTTTTATACAAAACTAAAGACCAAGTGAGTTAACAGTTGAACTTTGGCCGTGGGAGAGGGGGGGGGTTAAAAATTCAGATTATCTCCGTTATTATACGTGTGATAGAAAAGTTGTATATATAGCCAATCTTTTTGAAAATTTAATTTACTATAAATGTTGTTATATTAATGTTTTCTCTATTTTGAAAAGTAGAGCCACCACCAAATATTTACAATTTTTAGTCATCAGCCTTCAGTAAACCCTCACTCATGTCATATTAGCAATAAGCTGTTATATCAAGGACGCTTTACTGGAAGCATAAATGCCAAATATTGTTTCCATTGCTCTTTTAGTGCGTGAGGTACATCTAAATACGTTGCGAGTTGACGGCATCATTTACTATTTCACGTTCTTAACTTGAAAATGTTTATTTTATCTATTCGAAACTCTATATTTAACTTTTTCATTCAACACAAGATCATATTAGTTAATGGCTGAAACCCGACAATGGTGGGGGGGGGGGAAATTTGAATTTGTGTCGTATCAAAAAAAGTTATGGACCAGTCATGTTAAACTGATGCTCTACAATCGTTGTTCAATACATTTTTTCGTAGCTCAAATTTTAAGTGAAATATTCGTACATTCTTGTTTTCAGCCTTTAGTGAACTCCCTTCTACTCATCGGAATTTTACTTAGAATTAGAAAACATAACATAACATAGAAAAGATGGGTAGTTATACTAAGACGTGAAAAATCTACTTAGTTTAAACAGCCACTGTCGAACTTACTTTTGATAATACTATTGATATATTAATACCGAAAATGTTGAGGATTATAATACTTTTTTTTCTTTACTTCGCACAAGGTAGTAAAACAAAGTAAAATGGGTAAACGAAATGGGGGGAATTTAAAACAGAATGTAATATGTTAAAGAAGAATCGTATGTAAACTGTTAAATAGTCAATTGGGGCATAACATTGCTATTAATCGTTTAGATCTGATATTGTACAAGAACAGAAGAAGATACATAAATCCGTTTGATTACCTCATAATTGACCCGCCCCCCCCCATTGCAACTGAAAATGTTATTTGTTGATGTTCACGTACAACTGAAGCACCAGAATTTTTCTTTCACCCTACCATTAGGATTTGGAACAACAAGAAAACCATATCTTTGTATCACGTATTATTCTGTGGAACAAACTACTCATGATAAATATTGCAAAAAGGAATTTAAATCGCCTGTTTATGACTACTATCTGTGACATGTAGTTCGTTTGATTTGCTGTATAACTAATCAATTGTACAGACAAGATTTATTTGTAATATCCTATATCTCATAACAACGTTTATCCTATTACTTTTTACGTTAAATTTATTAATCATAAAGATAGCAGAGGAACTTTTCCGAAATACTAATATGAGTTTTCTGCAATTTACTTTCTCATAAAGAACAAAAAAAATCGTATTATAGATCACCGAAGTATCTCTTGAACTAATGAAGATAATAGAATGTAGCTGTTTCTTGTAACTAGGATGAGTCAGAAATTAATATTATTTATGTAGCTTCCTTAGTAACTGTGAAAAAAGAGGTTACTATTTCTGGTCCAAACCATGGCTTTTGAGTCAACCTTGAAGTATTCATTTTCTCCTAAGGAAGTTGTATGTAATTGCTTTGAGTTTGAAGCTTTTTGAACCCTGAATTTGAATTAATATACTGTTTTTGTTTAGGCTGATAAAAAAGCAAAAGAAAGAAAAATTAATTTGATACTTCTAATCCAACATTATCTTAAGTCTGAAGGGTATGTTAATGTGTTTAAGATAAAATTATAACTTGTAGTTCAATAGAAACTCCTTAGTTTAATTTGAATAATTAGATTATAGGTAACCAATCTATTTACATTACAGCATTTCTTCAAATGATTTTTATTATTATTTATTAACATAAACGTTTTTGCTGCTATGGCTAATTAGGGTGGGTTATCTACAGGTTACAGGGTTCTAGCTAGGGTGGGATGTAAATTATATGTACCTTGGGTGGGACTAAGGATTTTATTTAATGAGTTTGTTACTAAATAAATTACTATTGCCCATGCGGGAATCAAACTTGCCACTGTAGGCTTACCATGTGAATTAAAGCCATTGCTTTAACTCACCTTGCTAAACTGAGCCCCTTTAAAAAACCTGCACTTCCTACTATTTCATGGCACTAATACTTTATTAAAGATCTGTCAATATTTTGTATTCCTGAATAGTATTTATTACTATTTGAAGGAAGTGTATTGTTATATATCTGTACCACCAGGGGGCAAATTGGATTACTTTTAACAATCATAATTTTGTCAAAAGAGAATAAAATGAAATGAACAATTTGACCTCAACAGCCCATGAAGGGCCAGGGCCTGCCATAGTTGGCTGTAGTGGCTTTATTGGAAGGGAAGTAATCAATGAAAGGAATTTCTTGTTGTACTTTAGTGGCATTATATAACAAGCAAAATATTGACCGTGTTTTAAGTAGTTTTTCAATCGTCTCAGGATACTGAGTGGGCACCCAGGAACTAATGGAAGTCCACTCTTGAAGCATGTTAACTGGAAGCTAAATTCAGTTTACTGTGCTAGCCCCAGCCTCAGATCTGGTATCTATATTACAAATATTGGTACTAGTTAAGTATATTATTAGTAAATTTAAATACCATTATAGTACACTGTACTTAGTACAGTAGTTGTAGTAACATTCACAGTACTTTGTACAGCCGTAGTAGGAAAATATACAGTACTCAGTAGAGTAATAGTAAAGTGCACAGTACTTAACACGGTAATATTAAAGTGCACAGTACTTAGTAGGGTAATAGTAAAGTGCACAATACTTAGTATAGTATTATTAAAGTAGATTCAGGCTGCACAGCTTCCTCAATATCATAATTACTGGTTGGCACCAAATGTTGTTATTATTATTATTTATTACCCTCTACATTTTGCTACTAAGGCTAATTGGGACGGGTTATCCACAGGTTACCACCCTTGACAATGAATAGTACATGTGATCTGATTGGGCTCTGCATTAAATATTTATTTGAAGTGTTGAACCCACATACCCTAGATTTGATTACTATCTCTGGGAAGTTTCCCTTGTTGGTCATTACAGAATTAAGTCCACTCTTCACTAGCAGTACCTTTATAGAACTCTCTGGTGGCTCCTCTATGAAAATGGTCCTGCATTTCCTCGAATTTCTTAGCTTCTTATGTTCTTTTATTTTCATTTAAAAAAACTTTTTGGATTTCTTCACTTCTTCTGTGCCTCCCTTTAGTCTCACAACTGTTATCAACTAAATTTTGGGTTCTATTCCATCACTTTTTCTAATAATGCTCACAATTTTTTTCATAGTGTCTCACCCTTTCCCACCTTTTACCTACCCAAAGATCTTCCTTATTCGATCTTTAATACATCTTCACATTATCATACACCAGCAACACTATTGCACAGGCTTTGTTTTTGATTCCACCATTATCTTCCTGAATGTCAAAAATCCCCTATATTTATCCTAACCAGGAAATTATCTGAAATTCAGACAGCATCCCTGTAGCTCCATGCATCAAATGTGTGGACAGAGTGCTGGTGCTGATGATATGGACCATTTCATGCTTGGTCACTTCATTGCTTATCTGAGTTGAGCTTGGTTTCGTAGTTTTCATAGAAGTTATATACAACCTCTGTTATCCAAGGAGGACCTGGAATGAGTTGTCTCCAGTAGGCTGACAGGTCCTATAAACCTTGGAAAGGGGGGGGGGTTTGGTCAGCCTGTCTGTGGATGGGATCTAAGAGAGTCATAATTGTTAGTCATCCTGAGGGGCTTTCAGATGTATATATTCGTTAGACTTCTTCCACAGGCGCTGTGATACTAGAGTACTCTGGTAGCAAAGTAGTGAACTCATGCTCTCCCTTGGCGGGGATCGGATCTACATCTAGTTATACCCATGCCTTAACCAGCACAGCCATCACTGCCCCCAAATTTTGACTATACCCGTTCAAATTATTCCGTCAGGATTAATTTGGTAGGAGATACACAGAATATTGCTCATTTGTCTCCAGACTGTTTTGTCAAACTTCTTAGCACTTCTCAACTGTAAATAGGTTTTTGTACCTTTTAAGATATTTTTTAAACCACATATTTTTTTTTATATTAATAAATATTTTTATATTGTATTAACAGATATTGGATTGTCTGAATGCCATTGTGCTCCAGGCATGGAAGGCAAAAGTGACTGATATATTGCAATAATGCTTGTAGTAACTAAATCTACTGTACATCATGCACTAAAGCATTTTTGAGTAAACTGGCAGCTAAGTAGCATACCTATGTCTAGGAGTCAACATTAAGTATTGAGAGTTCACAATTTAACTTCACCTGGATTTCAGGAAAGGTTTAAAAGATGTGAAACTCCAAAGTAGCTGTGGCACTGTTCGCGACAGCCTGAGTTATCACCCTTACTGCCAAGGAAGGAACAGAATCCTGGAAAGGCATAGTGAAAAGAGAAATGTTTGCCTAACAACAATTCCCTTGGACTGTGAAGTAAAGAGGAATGATTTTATCCAAAGACAAATCTCATTTCTGATGGTCAAAAAATAGGTGTGGACATGACTAGAGTAGAGACAATGTATTCTTTATGAGATACAGAAATTTCCTGAGGTTGGTGGTAGAATAAGTTTCCATGGATTTACTGAACTAATTGCTACTGATATTGGGGCTCTGACTGCTCAGAGATACATTGAAGAAGTGCTTATTGAGGTTATGATCTTATTTGCTTCATTTATTAGGGAATTGTTCATTTTGATATGGAATAATTATTCTGCAAGAATCACCACCAATTACTTAGAGCACGTGGGAATTACAGACTGGCCTTCATGATCTGATTTGAATCCTATTCAGTATTTGTGGGTTAATTTAGGAAGAAGTATTAGGTAATTCTTTCCTCTATCGAGTGACTTACATCAACTTTTATGTTGCTGATCATGAGGACTTTTAAGAATGTCTTCTATGTAATGTAGTTAGGGCTTTTGGCCGAAAAAGAACGAATAATAATTATCTTTAATATATATTTTTAATATTATCATATTATATTAAAATACTAGACAACCCGGCAAACGTTGTTTTGCCATATAAATTATTTCTAGTTTCTAGATAAATTCTAGTGTAGACAAAAAGTAACTTACTTATTATAAGTGTGTATGTGGTATATGCATGATATAGGCATGGAGCGCTATCAACGATAAGGGAATATAAATAAGTTATTATAGTTTATTTCTTAAAATTACATATCATATATTAATTACGACAGTAACACTAACATACAACATCAATCTTTTAATGCTATAGCGTGAACAATATTTTTTGTTAGCCCATCTTTAGCGAGCACAAACAAACTGGATGGTTTACCCACTCTAGAGCACGCTACGTACAATTGCCCGTGTAAAAAACATGGTGTACTCAAATCTAAGCCACAAATAGACATCGTTTGGCCTTGGGATTTGTTGATTGTCATTGCAAATTGAAAGTTTAATCGAAGTTCAGTTAAAAACACTATAATTGATCAATTGTTGAGCGGGATGATAATGATTAAATTACTAAAATGGCTATAAAAAAAATAGGGGTTGGTGATAAAAAAGTAAAAATTTAGGGTTGTATGTATTTTTTAATGCCACATTATAAAAAAATAAAAACAAAAAATTTCGTCCAAAAATTAAAAAAGAAATGTTAAGGGTGAACAACCCTTATCAATTAGGGGTATGAAAAATAGATAGTAGCCGATTCTCAGACCTACTGAATACGCATATAAAATTTGTTAAAAATCGGTAAAGCCGTTTCGGAGGAGTACGCTGACTGACATTGTGACATGGAAATTTTATATATTAGATGTAATTAAATAAATACTGTTAATATTTTTTAATTATAATATACATTTATATTATTATTAATTCCTTCCCCCCCCTCAATCCTATTCTAAGTATAAGTTGTGCCATCAGGTGAACTGGAAGCTTTCTTCGTGTACCCCTATTAATGAAGCATTTGGTTATTACATTTTTTAGAGTATAATAGATTAAGCTGGTACTGAATAGAAGTGGACCATGAATTGTTTTAAATAAGCATAACTTACATGAATCTCTTTGTTTTCTTTCAGTTATGTTGACAGTTATACCCAATTTCTTAATGAAGCTAAATTACCAAAGGAATATGAGTTATGTGATAATATGGAGCTGTACAATATATTACAAGATTATGAAACATTTTATTATATACGTTTTCAGAAGTACCCAAAACTTTCCAAAAAAGGAAATTTAGTTGAAGCATTTGAGAGGAACAGTACAGTGAAGTTAAGTTCAGCTAAGAAAGTTCCCAATAAAACTGATAAAAAAGAAAATCTTAAAGAAAATAAAGAGCTTTCCATTTCAGGCTTGACTGTGCTGCCTATTTCACCTGAAATCTGTGAGTCTAATAATGATGATTGGGGAAATCATGAAAAGCTTTTCAAACCTTTGGGAAGTTTTGAAGGTTATTCTGATGAATGGAAGTCAATGGCAGATGTGATTATTCAGGTATATTAATTAACAGAAGTTATTATTATCTTGCATTATAATATATATATATATATATATATATATATATATATATAAATATATATATATATAAATAAATATAATAAGATGTTATCATTTTCATTGTGAAATATCACTACAAAGGACTATTTAGAACATATGATAAAAACAATGAAAGTCGGTCACACAGGGTCTCTGTAAACTAAGCAGATTCCCAGATGTTGTAATGCCACACTGGTGATCTCATATAACAATCTATTGCCTATTTCTCCTGTACTAAGAAGCCTATTTAATGGTAATTTAAATGTTAGTTGGTCATGAGATGTTCAGTTATTCATTTATTTAAAGTAAAGATTAAATGAGTAGAAGTGGGGTTTTATTAAAGGTTGAAATCAAGAAAATATATAAATGCCAGTGAGCATTCGAGTTATGAAAAAATGTATAGACCAACAATAGTAGAACAATAAATGTTTAATAAGATTTATGGTTTAACATTTTTTAATCCGACCCATAATAACCCTTCTTCTTTTGCTACCTCCTTTGTGCCTTTTAGCGTGGAGGTGTCTCGGTCCAGGAAAGCCATGCATCATGGTCCCTGGCCAGAGCTCTCATGGCATTCAGATCCTTCCCTCTGTTCTGTCCTGGAGATTAATTCTCGGCCCGCCACAAGGTCGCCTTTCCATTGGTCTGGCCTCAAAGAACTTCCTAGGGTCCCGGTCTTCATGCATACAGCATAGGTGGCCAAACCATCTCAGCTGTTTCTTTTCAACGGATTCTTTGACTGCTGAGACTCCCAAGTCCTCTCGGATCCGCTGGTTCCTGATCTGATACCTCCGGGTCTGACCGGCAAGCCTCCTAAGGTACTTCATTTCTGCGGCTGTTACTTGGCTCCAGTGTTTGTCCAGTGGGACCCAGCTTTCGCTGCCATATATCAGGGTAGGTAGGTAAATGGCTTTGAAAATGTGCATTTTAACATTTTTGTCCACCTCTCTCTTTCCCGCAATAGTGCTGCATAAGTGGTAATAAACACTATTTGCTTTGGTGATCCTGTTGGAAATTTCTCCATCCATTTTTGGATTTCTGCTTATGACAGTTCCTAGATAGGTATAATCTTCTGTCATTTGCAGGATTTCCCCTCTGCATTGGATCTCCACATTTTCTTCCTCTCGGCCTATATGCATTACCCTGCTCTTACTTGAATTGATTGTCATTCCTTTCCTACATAGCTCTGCTTCCCACTCGACAATTGCTTGCTGCAGTTTGTCCTGTGTATCCGCTATAAGGACTATATCATCCACGAAGATCATTGCTTCATCTAGGATCGTCCTCATATTCCACTTTCCCACCACTGTTTTTGCTGTTCTCTGCTTACATATTTTTAGGATCTCATCCATAAATATGATGAACAGCAAAAGACTAAGGCTGTCTCCTTGCTTTATACCTCTGTCCATGTGAAAGGCTTCGGACTCCCATTTAACCGTACTATTCCTTTCATGTTGTGGTAGGTGGATTTTATAGGCGCTATTAGTGCTCCAGGAATATTCTTCTCTGCTAGTGCTGCCCAAATTTCGTGTCTTAGGACCGTATCGAATGCCACCTTAATATCAAGGAACGCCAGGTACATGCTTTTGCCTCTTTCCCAGGCCTTTTCTATTATAGTCCTTAGGGAGAAGATGTGATCCTGGGTCTGTCGGTTTGGTCGAAAAGCAGCCTGTTCTTCCTCCAAGTTTCCCTCCACCAGCAGTCTCAGCTTTTGTTCTAGGATGGTGGTGTAGAGTTTGTAGACCACCTGGGAAAGACAAATAGGCCTATGATTTCCACAATCACTTGAGCTTCCTCTCTTATGTATCGGGACGAGGATGTTATACTCCCACTCCCTTGGCATGGCTTTTTGAGTGAAAACGTCTTGAAAGAGTGCTTGGGGTGTTCACATAGCTCTGTCCCTCCATATTTAATTAGCTCTGGGGCTATACCATCTCTCCCTGCTGCTTTTCCTGTTTTAAGCTTCTCTACAACTCTTTCCACCTCCTCTTCCCAAATTATATCGTCGTAGTCTTCCTTTGCTGCTGCAACTCTACCTGGAGGTGTTTCCTCTCGTGCTCTGGAGAACACTTCTGCATAGTGGCAGTTCCATCTCTTCAGGATTTCCTCATCCATGGTGAGCAGGTTCCCTCTTTCATCTTTTATATTTCTTATAGGTTGCTTCTTTTGCCTTTCAGTGCCTTGACAGTTTTCCAGAAGGTCCTTATGTTACTCTTATAGTCCTTTTGTAGGTTCCAGCCGAATTCCTCCCAGCTCCTCTTCTTTGCTGCTCTGACTACCTGTTTAGCTTTATTTCTTCTTCTGACATATAGCTCCCAATATGCCCCACTCTTGGTCCTGTAATATGCTTTCCAAGCCAGCTTTTTCCTTCCTATTGCAGCTTTAACTCTTTTGTTCCACCATTTGGTTCGCTTTACCTTGTCAGATATTACTGCTGTCCCGCATACTGTTTCTGCTGACTCCAGGATAGCTTTCGTGATCTCTGACCATAACTTGTCAACATTTCTTCTCTCAATGCTGGTCTGGAGTTCTGTCCCAGAAGTTCTTCATACCTTGCTTTGTTTTCAGGTACTTGCAGCTTTACAATGTCTATTTACTTGTATTTTTTCTTTTGTTCCTTCCTAGGTTGGAGGATTTGGGTATCTCCAATCAGTAGGTAATGATCCGATCCTATTTCGGCTCCTCTTATGACTTTTACGTCACTGAAGAAGCGCCTTATACTCTTGCTATATATAATATAGTCAATTATGCTGTTTGCCGCTCTTTCCTCAGCTGAGAAGGTAAGTCTATGTGGGAACCAAGTATTGCCAATAAGAAGGTCATGGTCTATGCAATAATCTATCAGCTTCTGACCATTTCTGTTCCTGGTATGCTTACCTGCATGTAGCCCCATGACACCATGTGCTCCAGCATGGTCTCTTCGCGTCCTTGCATTGAAGTCTCCAATGACTATGATCGATCTATTTTGATTTTGCCCTTTGACTACTTCCCTATCAAGGTCTGCATAAAACTGTTCTTTTTCCATTGTATCGACATCCTCTGTCGGGGCGTAGACTTGTATAAGGGTCACTTTTCCTAAGGAAAGTTCCATGTTCGCCACTATAATTCTTGAGGAAATAGGCTCCCAGCATTTCGACACGTGCAAACAATCTCTCTGACATTATCATTCCTATGCCTTCTTTTGCTCTCAGCCCAGCCGGTACTCCTGAATATATTACTGTAAAGCCTTTTTCTAGCCTCACTTCTCCTTGGCCTTTCTTCCTTACTTCGCTTATTCCTAGGATATCCACCCTATAGGCCTCCATCTCCTCCACTATTTCTACTTCTTTTCCAGTCAAGAGTCTTTATGTTCCAAGTTCCAATTCTGATGTCCTTTTGAGCGCTGGGTCGTAACCGTTGTGTCCGTCCAAGTCCGAGGCAACTTGTTGAACTTTGAATCGATGAGATTCCCTCCTACGAGTGATTGGCCCAGTAGGAGAAGCCCCGTATCCTCGGAGCAATTGGTCCTCCGAATATTTAGATCCTCTCAGAGGAAAGGGTGGCCGGGCTATACCCCCCGACACTGGGTACCATAATAACCCTTTTCTTCATAATCATATTAACTCTTTAAGGTCCTTCTAAGCCTTCCTCTTCCTGGTCCGATTACAGTCATTAGATCACCGATTTGAACGAAACAATTTTTAATGTTTAGTACCTAATGAAAAAGTAATTCTGTTAAAGTGAGAGAATGCACTTCTCAAGCGTTCGTCTAAAAAAAATTGTTAAATTTTGCCTGAATGTCTTGAGTTGTTCCCAAGACTTGTATTTCAAGGAGTCCCTGTGGCTCAGTTGGTAGCGCTTTCCTTTTGTAACCGGAAATTATAAGATAGAATCTTGCCGAGTGCGACTATTTTTTTCATTTTTTGCTTCTAGGGTGTTTATTTAATATTAATAAATAAATAAAAAGTTTTTTAAATTATTGTCGTTAATTTTTAGCGTGTTATATTATTTAAATAAAATTCTAATGCTTTCTGTCAAAATGTAATTGGTATAAGGAAATATTTAATATTATACAAGAAATATATTATTAATTGAAAATATAAGTATGAACAATTAACAATAATAACACAGATATTAATAATATTTTTAAATAGTTTTATTTAACTTTACCAATTCATTTGATATTATTTTATTTTACAATAAATAAAGATTTTTAAAAATTTTTAACTCTAGACATAAAAATATTCTTTTAACAGATTTTAAGAAGTCAAATTTTGTTTCTTTCTGGAAGCCAAAAGTGAGCTTCCTACTTGCTTGTTTTTGTAAAGGTATTTACATTGTGAAGAATGCAAAACTATAATTTTCTCATTTAAATGTTAAAACAACCTGAAAGTTGGGTTCGATCTACATAATGGCTCATTCAGTGTTTGGTAGAGATTGCCAGGATGAATAGCTTTAGGGGTAATCTCCAAGTATACCTGCGAAGGATATAGGGACCTTTCAGTTGGCATGTAGCACTTCATACAATAACTAGTTTATGGCGGAAGGTAAACAAAAAAAAAGAATACTTCAAACAATTTGTATACTCATTTGAAGTGTTAATTTTTTTTTTATTGCCTGTCACCATAGACAGTTCAATAAAGTTAAATAGGTCATATATTTACTCTTTATACAACAATGTTCCCATCAATGGGTTAATGTTTTAAATACTACAGTTTAATCATTATGAATGGATTTTCATTTATTATAGAGATTTGCCACTAGATAAACACTTACCACCTTTTGGTAAAAAATAAAATTCCAAGCAGTTGCTAAGGTCATTGGTGTAATTTACTGAATTAGTTTTAACTATCATCCAAACATGTATTTGAAATTGAATTTGCTATCCTTTTTAGGAAATTGTTGAGAATAATTTAAATGTTAAATGGAATGATATAGTCGGCTTAGAAGATGCAAAACAATTATTGAAGGAAGCACTTGTTTACCCCATGAAGTACCCGCAGTTATATAAAGGAACTATTTCACCTTGGAAAGGTATATTATTGTATGGACCATCAGGTACAGGTAAACTCTTTTAAAGCTTATAACATTTTTAAAAGTAGTGATTATTTGCATAACTTTCATTAGAATGATTGTAACTTTAAGATTTAAGTATTTTAGGGGTTGGGTTACTCTCTAACTATTTGTATCCATACTTAAAACTATACATCTAAATGAGCCTTTTAGTTTGAAAATGCTCATTTACACTTGAATTGAGATACCTAAGGTGTTGTGTTTCAATGCAATTAAAAATAAAACTACAGGATATACTACTTACGTGTATCTAAAGGAGTTAAAATTATAGTTCTTGTTTAAATAATGGCAATTATTAAGTGAATACTGTGCATTTTCTTACCAAGGCAACATTCAAAATTAAGAACTACATTTTTTATAATATTTGAAGGAGCCCAAGACTATTCAACATAATTTAAAATGCTTCAAATTCATAAAAATATTATTCAATTTATTTTATATATCTTTAAAAAACTTCAAAAACAGAATTTGTGTGATACAAATAATTTTTTAATTACATATGACGAACTATTTACTGCTCATCTACGTTTTGTGTGCGAAAGGGATTTGAAAAAATAATGATTTTTCAGTAGTGTATATTGTAGTAGGTACATGAATTTTGGGGTTATAATTTGTCTGATATTTGTATTAAGAGGTGTCTACAATATTTTTGAACTTTCTTGATCTATCCCGACATAATAATAAATCCAGGGCATTAAAATTTTCATTCTCATTCATAGGTGTCTTATAAAAAGTTGTATACAGTTCATTTTTAACAAAACGAATTGAACAGAACCAGTTTATTGACTTTGTTAGAATTCTTTCTTCATTCTTACTGCTGGAGAAATAGACAATAGATCGGGAGATGAGATCATCAGTGTAAAAGTGTTACAAAAAGTGTAAAATTCCAGTGCGTGGAAAATCTACTTAGTTTACGCAGCACCTGAGTGACAGACTTTTTTTATTCAGCAAATATTGAAACTGTTTGATTTTAGGAATTCAAATAGGATTTTCATTTTTAAATCTTGTCATTTAATTTTTTGTTTTCAAGTTATTTTATCATTCCTGCATAATGAAGTTAGCTGTATATATTATTCTATATTACCTATCATGAGTTCATTTTTCACTCAATATCCAGCTGATGAATCTATGGTAACTCTGAGGAAGCTAGCAATAATATTAGCACTAAGTTTGTAAAAAGTATTCTGACTCTGAAGACACCATAAGTTTCAATAATCACTGTGGAACTATATGAGAAAATATACTTTCACAGTTTTATAAATTAATTTATGAAGTTCTGTGAATTTATAAAGTATTTAATGCTGCTTGTCATGATTTGAATTACTTTAACTTAAATGTCATCACTATAGATTTAATCATTTCCCACAGGTAAAACTCTTTTGGCTAAAGCAGCAGCTTCAGAATGTAAATCTACATTTTTCAATATTTCTGCAAGTTCAATTGTTAGCAAATGGAGAGGTGAATCTGAAAAATTAATCCGTGTTAGTATATTTATAGTGTTTTTAATAATTTGTTTATGAAACCTATGCCAATAACCATTTTTTTAATTGTAGGTTATGTTTGACTTGGCTCGGCTCCAAGCTCCTTCAACAATATTTGTTGACGAATTAGATGCCATTGGCTCTCGGAGAGATATGCCTCATGAACACGAAGCATCCCGAAGATTAAAGTCGGAGCTTCTTATTCAGCTGGACGGCCTCTGCCAAACTAATGGAGATGTCTTTTTCTTGACTACTTCTAATCTCCCATGGTAGGGATTACTTGATTTACTTATCATGGCCATTTAATTATATATCATCTATCATAGCAGATAAATATAGTGTTTATTTATCCTGGAGTAGATTTATGAAACATTTGACATCTGAGTATATTTGTCCCTTGCCTACAGGGGAATAAGGCTTACATATTCTAAAATGCAATCAAATTATTCAGAACCTTTTCTTTTGAAAATGAATATTAGTGACTACCGTTATGTTCTGAAGAGAATTCGTGCATATTTGAGTTTAGCAGAAATAGGATTTGTATTTATTATTTATTTTTAATTTCACAAGATCTGCCAAAGCCTTTAACAACTTTAATGCAAATCAAGTGGATTTATAAAATTAACTAAGCATATTTTCTCATATACATTCCTGGTAATTTTCAAAACTTCTGGTGTTTTCCGAGTGAGGGTTATTCCTGCCAACTTGCTAGTAACCATGGGAAAACAAATCTTTAAATAACCTTCATTTTAATTTCACTTTTATTGTTGCATTTTAGTAGATTTGATTTATCTGTGATTTGAGTGATCTGTTTTTATTTATTAAACTTCTAGGGATCTTGATGTTGCTATCCTTCGTCGTTTAGAAAAGAGAATATTAATAGGCTTACCAGAACTCAAAGCAAGAGAAGAGCTAATCAAGATGTATTTACCCCCTACTGTGATGGACGAACCACTAATTACAGCCATTATAGATTATAAACATTTTGCTGAGGTATTTATATTTTTGAAATATAGCTATTTTATTTTTGAAATGTAACTCGTTTCTTTTTAAGAGTGTATTTTCTAAGACAGTATCAGCAAATTTATGAACTAATTGTTTACAACACTCGTATTGAGAATAGAACTAGATATTCTCTCTTCATGACAGATTAAGAATCTTTAGATGTTATTGTGTTAGCAGATTTCTCATAAGGGTCATCAGTTTTTGAGGTCATACTCATGATGCAATTTTCAAAAAAGTTCTTCAAATGTCCATCAGTGGGTGTGTGTGTGTTCGCGCGCTCGCGCGTGCGTACGTCCATGCGTGTGTGTTAATGCTCTAGTAGCCATAGTTTTTGTTTGTTCATTACTTAACCCGATATTTAAATGTTTTTTGTTAAACTAAAGACCAAGTTTGTTAATGGCAGAAATTGAACCTAGAGGAGGTGTGGCGGGCATACAGGAGGAGAGAAAATCTAAATTTCTAAATGTAAATTTGATAAGTGAATTATTCAGTATTTAACCATTTTAGAAAAAAAAACTAAATATTATATTAGACAATTGCTGAAATTAGTCTGGGAGGAGGGAAGTTTAGAAGGGGGTGGGGTGGGATTATGAGCAGGATTGAAAAATTTCATACTACCAACCTTGTCAAAAATTGAATTTTTTCAACTATTGTTTTACATGTTTTATCTAACTCAAATATTATTAACTGAACTATTTATTTTTTTGGTCTTAATCTTTGATATAAACCTCAATTTATATTTATCTGATTTTCGTCTTAATTTCATATGGTAATCCTAGATCTAGAAAAGGGTGATATTTGTAGATAACCTGTCTCAATTAGCCATAGTAGCACAAAGTGGACGTAAATAAATAACAAGTACCAGGTATCTGGTTTTCACATTAAGTATTTTCATCACTAAATATTCATGTCTACCATACATTTTAATTCCTACTTACATAGGCTCCTTACAATGGGAGCAGTTGAGAATTGATGGTGCGATAAGTTCATCAGTGCGATATATTCTAGCACATGGGGAATCTGCTTTGTTTACACAGCACATAAGTGATAGACTTTTTTTACATTATTCGAATGTGAACTAATCATTTCAATGACTGAGGACTGAAAAACATTTTTAGGACTAATAATTTTGTATTAGCATTTTATATTTTTTACAAGAAAAAACCAAAACGTTGCCTTGGACCATTACACTTTTTGGGGGCATATTCAGTCGTGGGAGGGAAAAACAATTTCAGTTTCTCATTAAGTGCCCTCAGATGTGGACATAACTCTATTGGCCATGTACAAATGCATTGTGGCAGTACATGAGGCCTATAGCGTAATCATCCTATAGTATACTTAAATTGTTTGAACTAAAAAGGAACAGCCTAAAAGGTACTGGAAAACTGGCACAGTTATGCTGTAGATGCCAGAAAAGAGATACAGAGTAGGATTTCTTGACTTGTACCTCTAAGGTATCAGTTTGAAAGAACATGTCAATAAGATGTGGTAGAATTAAAAAGTGCTATTCTCAAACAGTTGAAGCCATTCGTGGAATACTTGCACTAAAGTTAAAAAAAAAGTGGAGGAGTGAATACAGTAAACACTGCCATAACTGGGAAGAAAAGAGCCTGAAAAGGATATTATGGAGACAAAAGTTTTAAGTAGTAACTGTATGTCAGGGTAAGAAATTGAGGTAAAAGGGTTGTCACAAGTAACAAAAAAGATTAACTTGGAAGAATTTTGTCGAGCTCTCCAAAGTGACAACAAGGGAAACATATTGGACCTTCTCAAAGAAAAAAAAAAGTGTAAGCTCTGAGAGAAATGAAAAGGGCAATTTACTTATGAAGGATGGATTAATAAAATTATGTCATTAATCAAACATTATTACTCATGGTGGGGCAGTGGTAGTCAAATGATTAAATTAGTAGAGTACTATGCTGGAGCTTCGAAGTTCAAGCCCTGATTCAAGACTACACTTGAATTTCATTTACCTTTGCAGTCAATAAGAATTGAAATTAGATTTCTATCCCTTCTCCTGATGCCCACTCAGCTTTGTAGTGTAACTGAGTAGCTACTTGAAGAAAAAAGTAGTGCGTTGTGGTCTGTAATTTTGCCACAATACTACAGTGAATGCTTCAAGCTGAAGCATGGCCCTTCTTGGGCTCTTGAGTCTAGATTAACGATTTAAAATCATACTTGTGGCTCTGAAGAATAAATGAAAGAAAGGATCATCTTCGAGAAGTCATGGGTACAAATGAAAGAGTCTATAACTTGCTTCCTTCTTTATTTGAAGGCAGATTATGATTCATTTCTTTGAAAATGAAAATGGGAAACTCTGGCTGCTTAGACCATACCCACGGAATACACTGTTGCTGAAGTTATAATAAGATTAAATATAAATGAGCCAGAGCTGAACAAAATGAATATCAGAATTAAACAAGGAGGCAACCTTAGCACCTTGCTCATTTATATGGATCATATCGTGAAGATGCCCAACAAAGATAAATCTAGGAATATGGAATATGAGGACAATTCTTTCTCAAGTTTTGGTCTTTGCAGACCAAGAGATGACACTGCTCTCATTTCAGAAGTGTAATATAACTATCACTATGTCCTCCCACCATAAGGTGTGTGTGATATACTCTGTCCTGTTATGAGCCGTTGTTCATTATTTTAGTTCAATTTTGTAGATATTATTTTGAAATAATTGGGTGTACCAATGATTAATACAAAATTTCCAAGTTATTTGAGTAATTTTTGTCAACATTTTTTAGTATATCGTATGAATTATTTATTAACACCCATTTTTTGCTACTGTGGCTATTGGGGCAGGTTATCTGAAGGTTACTACCCTTTTTTAACCAGGGTGTTACTAAGGATTTTATTTAATGAGTTTGTCACTAAATAAATTCCTTTTGTCCAGGTGGGAATCAAACTCGCCAGTTTAGGTATACCATGTGAAATAAAGGTCAGTGCTTTAACTCACATTGCTAACCTGATTTATTTCATTTTATTTATTTATTTTTAAAGAAATGCCAAGGATATTCTGGTTCTGACATTAAGCTGTTATGCAAAGAAGTCTCAATGAGTGCAATGAGAAACGTGTTTAATATACTTGAAAATAATAGTCAAACAGGTCAGTACATTCTTTCATGGTTTTCAAATCAGTTTCTGTATATTTTCCTTTATACTTATATCGAATTCTTTTAAAAGGGAGCAATTTGAATCGTTTGAAATTGAAGCCTATTTCTAATGAAGATTTTGAATGTGCTTTACATAAAGTAAGGTCATTTTCCAGTTCGCTACATCAGAAATATCTCTTATGGGCAAAAGATTATGGATCAGGATGAAATAAAAAAGTATTTATTTTAATCTTTTATAATTTTTTGAAAGGAGGAAGTTATGAATTACGTTTCTTCTCAAAGTGTTTTAGGATTTATGTTCTAAAAATTGTTATCTTCTCAAAGTTTTGGATTGTCTCACCTTTTTGTCATTTTGGCAACTAACTGAATTGACTGCACTACAAAGACCATATAAAAATTATTTCAAGTTATAGTGTTTTGCAAGTATAATGTGTATTTTTATTAAAATATTACAAATTTAACTTCTCATGATATTATGGGTAGTTTTGATTTTTAACCTAGATCATTGTAAGATATGTTTTCTTTATCAATATTTTTAAAATGATAGCTATACAATCAATAATTTACAATGCACTGTACATTATTCAACTCCCAGCATATGTGTATGTAGAACCTGATAATAAATCAATAAAACTAGACTCTTATAATTAAGTTTGTATATGATCTGTATATTTTCCTTCATTTGAATGTAAACTGAAATATCTGTTATTAGCAGATTTTCCTTAAGGGAAATCAGCTATTGAGATCGTACTCATGACGCGATTTTCGAAAAATTTCTTCAAATGTCCATCGATCCTACCCAGGAGATGACGAAAATGAAGTCCGTTCAAAATTGTAAATATATATATATATATATATATATATATATATATATATATATATATATATATGGTAATTCAAATAAAGGGTTAGAACCGCCAATATAAATGATACTATTGTCATACCTCTCGGTGGAGACCGTCGTCACTGGCTGATGGTTGAGTACCGTTGGCAAGCGCTTTCGATGCGATGGCATCATCTTCAAGCCTGTTGATAGTTGTACTGAGTTGGTTGTCCGTCAGTCAGTGGGTTTTATGCTCTCTTCACCGTATTAGTTGTTTACGTTTAGTCCAGATTTGTCCACCACACATAACAATTTACCTGAACACTAACACAACCCTTTGACAGATCTGAGTGGTAAGTAAACAGATCTCGATTTAAAACGTAAACAACCCACCACACGGAACAATTAACCTGAACATCAACATCCCTTGTTTGACAGACTTTAGGGTAAGTAAACAGATCTGGACTAAACGTAAACAACTAATACGGTGAAGAGAGCATAAAACCCACTGACTGACGGACAACCAACTCAGTACAACTATCAACAGGCTTGAAGATGATGCCATCGCATCGAAAGCGCTTGCCAACGGTACTCAACCATCAGCCAGTGACGACGGTCTCCACCGAGAGGTATGACAATAGTATATATATATATATATATATATATATATATTTGTCTGTTAACGCTCTAGCGGTCGCAATTTTTGTTTGATCGTTACGAAACTCGATATTTAACCGTTTTGGCTAATGGCTAAAATCGGACTAGAGGGAGGGAGGGGGTTACAGGGGGGGATTTTCGAAAATTCAAAATATCTCCGTTATTATGCATTGGATCGAAAAATGGTATAGAACCAATCTTATTGCAAATTAAATTTACTATAAATATTGTTATATACATTTATTCTCTATCTTGAATATAACGGAGATATTTGCATTCTTATGAAGTCTGTGGTGGGGTATAGTTCGGATTAGATCGGCTATTTTCGTTGGCTCAGGTGGGAAGGTTCTTCTAACCTTACCTGTCGTTCCTAACCTTACCTTACCTTTGTTATTTTCCGAGATTTATGCAAATACTTTCTGTTCATCCGCCCCCCCCCTTTCTTTAGTTCTTGGACTACTAAAATTTGAGTTATTAAAATATAAATTATTATTCCAATTCAGAAACCGTTTCAGTTGGGAATTTATTTTAATTAACTGAAAGATTTCTCATTAGCGTTTGTATTTAATCATGGTGGTATTATGTTACCAGTATGCAGATTTCTCTATTGTAAAACTTCACATGGGAAATCTGTTTAGTTTATGCAGCCTCTGCGTGACGGACTTTTTTAAATGTTGGGGCCCTTCAGTGACCCCCCCCCCACTTTTTTGGCCTCCTACTCATTTGATTTTTATACTCCGTGACTATTATAAAATGTGCCCAACTGGAGCTATAGCATTTATTGTTTATATGCAGCTTTTACTGAAGGCGAAACAAGGAATTGAATTTGCATATGACATCGTTTCTGTGCTATTACAGGCACAAAACTGAATTTTTTAAATAGGCAAAGAATGTTTTCTGCAGAATTGTATATGAGGAAAATCTAGTTAGTTTATACATCACCTGTGTGAGTGACTTTATAGCTTGAACATTTAGGGATATATGATAACAGTCTTGGGTTAGGTAACATGTAAACTTTCTTGAGAGGTTTAGCTAGCAATGGCATTGTGAAATGAAATAGAATGTATACATTTCCAAAAAATGTATTAGGAAATGTCAAAAATGTTTTAGTTTGCTTAACAAAAGCATATAAATATTAAGTCAATTAGAATTATTTTCATTAAATATTGTTACTTAGAACATTTAAATAATACTTACTTGCCATATGCTGCTGTTCTTGAAGGACCAGGGCCTCTGCCAACACCATTTTTGATTTCCCATCCTGGATTCTCTTAATACATATACCCAAACTCCTTATGTCCTCCGGCCTTCTCTAGCTCATTAAACCACAGTTAAAGAGGTCTGTGCCAACCTCTTTACCTAAACCCAGTTAGTATGTGATTGGCCAATGGCAGGAGAGTCTTTACTAAAGTTTAAGGTTGATGACCACTTCTCTGAGTTTTTTTAATTCTCTAGATTTGAGCCCTGAAGAGGAGGCATAATGGGCCACGAAACATGTTGGACATCATGCAATAAAAAAAATTTAACGTGAAGAGAAAAATAATTTATTTACTGATCCTGCCACCGAATTAAGATTTAAAACGCGATATTTTAAAGAAAATAGGGGATCCCATTTTTTAATATCTTCTTTAGTAAAACTAACTTGATTTCAACAAAGAAAAAAACTTCCTGAGGTGTAGAAATTATTATAGCTTAGAATTTAAGTAGAAACTAAAAAGTACTTTTGGAAGAATTATTTATTTTACCTCCACCCATTCAATACACTTTTAAAAAGAATTTGTGTCATAATTTAACATTTAATGCCTTGTACCAGTCATAAGTACTTTAGTGAATCAAAAGATATCAAGAAAAAAAAAATTATATATATATATATATATATATATATATATATATATATATATATATAAGTACAAGCTATAAGAGGAATTGTTAAGTGTCAAAGTTGATTTATGTTTATAAAATTTCTCCTGATAGACCATCTGAAAGATGTAAAACCAGAAAATAAATAAAGAATTGAGATGGAAAGTGTCAAATTTTGATCTTCTGTCCAAAATATTTAAAGTTGGTTTAGAGGTTAAGCATTTCAATGATACGAAAATATGATTTTTGAGTTACGCCAATGTATTTACCATCTGGCTATGGAAATAGGCTTAGTATATTGGTAAGTCTTTCTATTACATTATACTTCTTAACATAATTTAATAATAAGAATAGGGATTTTTGTTCCTTCCTTATCTGTTCTATATTGCCAAAGCAATTCTATATGTTTCATGACCAATCCTAAAATCTTTATAACGAGACATGGAAAAATATCTCAAGTGTCAATCAGCAAGAAAGAAGCAGCAATCTTTGGCAGTGTATGAAGCTGTTCAATCCACCCTCAACGAAAGCAAAGTGGTTAGGACTCAGGGAATTTGAATTTTCTAAATTTTGAACTCAGACATATAAACAGCCCCTATTATTTGTTTTGATCCCGAGTCTTTCTCTCCATGACTTTGAGACTAAAGTTAAAGACTGGGTGAAGTATGAATAACACACAATACTTTTATAATAATTGCTTTATTATCACAATACAAAATGTTTTCAACATTTTGTATAATGATAGTGCATTATAAAAAAATCACTCCATTTTCTTGGTTTAATAATCATTACAAAGAAATCATTTTAAAAAATCAAAAGTTTATATTGTAACTTATCAACTAATATTTTGAGCATTGTACTACATTGAATGACAATATATATATACGGTTTTATAAAAAATATATTTGGTTAAGTGCTCTAAAAAATAGCCAATTTCATCCTGAATCCAAAAAAAATTGGTCATTAAAATTTCAGTCTCAAATTTAAAATATTGGTAACTTTTTTATAGTTTTAAAATTTATTCAGATCAATTGCTTTTGGTAAATCATTTAGTGTACTGAAATTTTGGCACATTAATATTATTATCATTCAATTTCATTTATATACATTTAATCATTGTAGTCTTAATTCATTAGCATAATTTATTATCATGGACTGATTACTTATGCAATACTAGTTCACATGAATATTTACAAGTTTCCTTATTTGATAATTCTTATATATTTACTATATCATACATTTTGGTATGCTTGACTGAAAGTAAACAATTCTACACATATATTCATTAAATCACAGTCACTAACTTACTATCTAAGAAGATATTATTACAAAACAAATCTTAAAAAATTACAATTGTACTAAGATTTCAATTAGCCCTTTCAAGACATGGTCGGAATAATGACAAATGAAAGAGATTTATTGCCATGTTTTCTGTAGCTTTGCTATACAATAGAGCCCTAGTGACAATTGGGACAAAAATGGAGAGTGAAGGGTCTTCTAACCAGCACAGACTGATAGATTTAAAGCAGGTAATACTGATTAGATTTTACTGATATTCAAAAAAGTGACTGCTATAACTTCCGTAATGTATATTGATTGTTAAAATCAATCCCAGTCACTGCTATCATTTCCACAAAGTGCACTTCTGTTCAAATTTGTGAAATTTACCATTTCACTATATTGATACCAACAACAATTGGAGATGAGCATTTCAGAAGAGAAATTTTAGTAGACGATATTGATATTCACCACCACAATAGTGATGGCTTTTAAAGCCATCAGGGAATATTAGTTACAATTAGATGATATTAATTGCCATAATAATAATATCTAGTTTTTAGCTGAGGATATTGATTGCCAAAATAATACATTTCCAACAGAATTGAAAGACTGCAATAATATGTAGCTTTGTAGATTCAAACAAAACAGATCAGATGCTGGTATCAATAGCCAGTACTTAAGTAAATTTGTTACCTTATAAAAACATATTTATTAGGATAAGTTTACTTATCTCTATTTTGTATTAAGTCAATATTCCTAATGGCTTGAAAGTATTCAAAAGGAACATTTAAACACTTCTATGCATTTAGCCTGGATTTCTTTGTATAATGACAAAAACATTTAATTAATAGACCATAAAATAAATAAAGACTAGAGGTAAGAATTTTTATATACTGAGGTATGTTTACATGTTTTAGTTGGTGTATTTATGAGACAATTAGTTTGAAGACCAGCTCAATAAATTTTCAAAATTTTGTTAGGGGAGTTACAGAAAATGTTTTATTGCTGTATATTAAGAATTAGCACCCATTATGAATTTGAACCCATTTTTATACTGGGTAAGACTGAAACGTTTTGTCTAGATGTTTTCCCAGTGACTTGTAGAAAAAAAATGGATTGAGCACAGTTTAAACTGATTATCTCTAATAATCCTTTAAACTTATACCTAAAGGACTAAATTCTGTTTTTGAATAACACTGTAAGGCTTTATTGATTATTCTAAATAGAGAGTACATGACTTTTAAAAACTATATTATATTTTATTTTATATAACAAGTAGCATAACAAAAGAGGCTTTAAATAGAAATAATTTTATCTCTTGAAATCCAGGCTATAGTTGACAATTTCATCATGAAAATTGTGTAGGTAATTGAGTCAGAGCCTGCTATCTACTTTTGATTTATATTTTTATAAATCTTATATTTCTATTACCAATGTTTTATATTTATTTATTGCTTATTATGCAGCAAGAACATAACTCTTATTTTATTGTCGCTAACATAAATGGAAAATTAAGTAAGAATCAATAGTTAGTCATATTCTCATTCAAAAAGGAATATAGTCTGTTTCAGGTGTATAAAAAGAATTAACATTTATTTGAAAGGTGATGTCTTTGGTTGAAGCTAGTCTAGATTTTATGAGGGGGGAGGGTGTAGGTTGTGTTAGATTTTCTTATTTATTATTATAATATAAAATTATTACAAATTTTTATACCTTCTGGGCAATTTTTATTATTCTTGAATTTTATTCATTCACTCACCCTTGAACCCTACAATCCATTAAGGACTCTGGCCTCTATCTCCATTTTTAACCATTCATTTTGGTCAGTAGCTATTTTCGTATTTTGAACTTGCCCAAATCGTTCTTTAGGTCATCTGACCCTCTGTTGCGCCCCTCTTTTACTCTTTTATTTACTGGCACCTTGTCCTTGATAACATGCAGGATATCAGATACATAATACAAGTCTAGCCGCTCAAAATTGCTTCTAATTCTCTATCTATGCTGCTTTTTAGTGACTTTATAATTTGTCTGAGAAGTCTTCCCTCCTAAAGCATAGGGTTCTTCTGTTTTATTCAATGCATGTGTTTACTACATTATGCGTTTGTTTGCTATATTACAATGTTTATATAACTATTTTACAAATTAGCGTTTTGGAAAAGATTTTTTTTTTGGATAGATTTGTGCATGTAACCTTCCTAATTCTAGTTTTAATTAATAATGGAGTCTTTAATACCTTGTTTAGTATGCAAGATTTCAATTTTTGATTTCAGAAAATGCTGTACGTTTACTTGAAATAACCCATTATACTGTTCTTGGGATGTTATAAATAAATCAACCAACCTAATTTTGCTTCCTATAGGTAATTTTCATAGGATTCTATTTACAATTTCTAATATTCTACGCTACTTGCTTGGAACTTCATTAATTTACCTTTTTAAAAGTCAGGATATCAAAGGCTTCCAAAAGCATTTAGGGCAGAAGTATAATGTTTGAATATAAGATGAGTGACTCTTGTAAATGTAATACATTTGGCATAAATATTTATTTAGCACTTGGGAAGTTGTATAAAGGGCTTATTTTAATTAATTGTTTATTCTGCTTTCTTGAAATTATTATATTCGTGAAACATTTAATTAATCAGATCTTTGTTGTAAAAGTAACAAATGAGTGAATGAAATCGTCATGTCAGTTTCAGTCACTCTTCATTTCAAAAGAGTCACATCTTGTAGTTCTTTTTACGATAAGTCCATAGAAAAATTATCTGTGTTTCTTATTTACATCAAAAGTAGAGCAAAATTTAACTGATCTTTTAATGACTAGCTACTTACAAAATTCTGAATCAGTTGTAATTATGCATTGTTTGCACTGTTCTTCCAAACACTACATTTACAGCAGTGTATGTTCCTTTTTTCCTTATGATAAAGTTATTCAGTATTCTTGAAGAAATCGTAGAAAATATAATAAAAGCTAAGAGTATTAAAACTAAACTTATATAAAATTGTGTTGCTGGTAAAATAACTACAGTGAAGTATAAAAGATATCTTATGTAGTATGGCAGTCCAACTTGATTCTGAAAATGAAAACTATGTATAAATAAAGAATCATATTACTTTGAATAAATTATCAAAAGTAACTATGCAATACAAATCAGTGTTTGGGCCTTAGAAATAATATACAGTAATCTCTTTGTAAAGTGATCAGAATATATATATCAATGTTTTTTGAGCCATTATATGTCAGAAAAATAATCTCCACAATTCAGTCATATACACACATTTATTTTATCCCAAACACATTTTGAGTGTCCACACTCCTCAAGGGGTTAGCTCTTTACAAATTTAGAAAACAAAGTTTGTTGAGCACATTATCTTATACTATACTACTATTTAATTAATTAAAATTTCTATTTCCACTTGCAACCATCAATTATTATTTTTTTTAAATAAATCCTTTTATAATAGTTTATGACATTATATTATACAATAGAGACATCCTCATTAACATAATTGGCTAAAAACATATTATCAACTCATTATTATTAAAATGAATTGAACTTGTGAAGAGTTAAAAGTCTGTCACACAGGGGGCTGCATTAACTGAGCAGTTTTCTCATGTGCATCACGTATTTGCATTTATCTCAAAAGGTAAATGTTCTATGAGACACATTATTTGGATTTGGGCTTCAAATAAAGTGCTTTATAGTTTAAGAGCTTTTTGCTAATATGACAGGAATATGTACACTGAAGGCCAAAAACTAAAAAAATCAAATATCTCTGGATAGAAAAATCACATTTTTCTAGTTATAATTATTCTTTTAGCAAATTAATATTGCTTTCATTATATTATTAAAAATTCTAGGTTTTGAAATACTTACATACTCAAGCCAGAACATTGGAATTGGCATCTTACTGAGCCTTTTATATTTAGGAAAACCTTTCATGTCCTGTATGTAAAGGCTGACTTGGCTCCTTGCTGTAGCTGTAAGTGGAATGCCCGACAACTGCAAGTGAAAGTAAAATAAATAAGAATACCCATTCATTTAGAAAGCATATTGTAATTCTTGTTTTATGGTATAATAGATAAGGGGAATATGTACTCGGAGGTTTCCATGGTCTGATACATAAACATTAATACAATCTTCTAGGTTGTACCAAGTCATAGTGGTTAACTTGCCAAGCTTTCGCTCAGTTTTGCTGTGAACTTCTTCAGGGCTCACAAAAGAATGAAGGAGGGGGATAGGAAGGACTATATATATGCGGCAGGGTCTGGTGGATGTGGCCGGAGGCTACCTTGCCATTGGTTGGAATTATCCAGTGAACATCTTCCGGTTCCTTCGGTACTTGGTGGGTTAATTCGGGTTCTTCCTGTGAATGCGGGATGCTAATTTTTAGTGAGTCCCATCTTCTCTGTTAATGTTGTTAGGTTGTTTGATTATTTCTATTGCTTCACGAATGGTCCTTGGCAAACTTTTTCAATTTTTGTCAAAATCTTGGTGTCTTTAAATTAAATATTATGATTCGTGCACTGAACCCACAGAACTGCCTAAGGAGAAAAGGTTTACCCATGCACGCACGCTTGCACCACATTCACATATCATTTTCTGAACTTGTAATAACATTGAATTGACTGAAGGACAACTGGTTAAACAAGGATTTGCTGTAACGATGTACTCAGAAAGTATATTGAATAACTGTTTCATGGTTAGAGGACTCTCATGAGTGGAATTTACTTGTCACTCTCTTAATGGATGTGCTATATGGAAAGGATTGACACTGATGAGTGATTTAAAATAATTAATAATAGTAACATTAAAAAAATAATCAAGATACTCGAAAGGCCAAATCGCTGCAAAAATGCAATAATAATGTTTAAAGCAATTAATTGTATTTACTGGTTCAATTATTGCCAATGATCCATGCTTTTCCCAGTCTGGATTTAGACCTTCCAGCTTTCTTGTAACTTCTGGAGATGAAGACATCATATGTGGAAAGGAAGTAACTATTGGCATATCTGAAAAATTATTAGAATTAGTATAATTTACAAATATTTATATTAGGGTATTTGTAATCATTGGATTATTGGTTGTAAGTTTACTTACTGTAGTAACATGGTGAAATATCACTAACTCCTGAAGGATAAATAGGATATGCCTTTACTCTATAGCACTCATCCTTAAGATTTTCTGGTCTATGCCACGTATTATTTGGCAATACGAACTTATATGCTTTCATTCCATAATATTTGACATCTTCTGCAAAGTTACATGTTTTAAGACACAATGAAATACACAAATATATAACTTGTTAGACTTAATAGCAACAAGCTTTTCACAAATTATCGATTTCTCAACCTTGGTAAGTGAGTTTCAGAAACATGTTATGCTATTTATGTACTTCCTCGTTTTATGCACTATAGCTAATCAAGATGGGTTATCTATAGGACACCACTCGTTTCCAGGATAGGGACAAATGATTTTATTTAATAAGCTCATTACTAAGCTTCAAGAATATAATCTTAATGAAAGTTAGGTTTCTGAATCCTTGTCTCCAAAGAGTTTAGTATTATAGAAAAGTCTTCAGCTATTTTCCTTATAATATATGTTGGTCAGTCTATCATCAGTTATCTTTTAATTAAATGACAGTTTAATATCCTTAGTCTATATTATGAAATTTTCTAGTGATGGAAAGTGTGCTAATAAAAATAATCGATTGATGAAGCCAAATATTGCTAAATTCTTTATATCATAGATTTAAATTCTAAATCTACTAATTTTTCTCTAAATAGTTATTCTCCTATTTTGGGTGATACACAGGAGAAGGCAGTGAAATGACAAGATTTTTAAACATCCCAAAAAATATATTTTTTTAGAAGTTAATTGTTTTGTCACAAATCTTGAGTACATGAATAGAAATTAATAAATTACCTGTTTGGCACGCAATGTCTTCTCGTGCAATCGTAGGACCCTACCTTTTTGAAGATGTAATTGGGAACATAATGACGGTAAACTCTACATGTTATGCTTCCTATGGCATGTTATATTTGGTCTACCTAACATCGATCAGTATGATTCAGATGAAGAAACAAGCCATACTGCTGCTGTTCTTTGGATTTGCTTATCAGCAGGAATCAATTGATGACCCGACCCTCCCCCCTTCTTATATAGGCATCACCTCAGTAATACAGTAATTCAATTGGGATTCCATCTGGTTCTTGGACTTTGGTATTCTCAAAGACAGTACAATTTACTTGATCTTGTATTGTCAGGTGGCTCTGCTTCCTCAATAACCTCATCACGTAATGTTCTTCCAACCATTGTGTTGCTAACTGATTGGTAGCAGAATATAGTATATCCCTAAAATACTGGGACCATCTACCCTGGATTTGAACACTTTCTTTGATTTATATTAATTCCATGAATGTGTGTGAGGTGTGTGCGTGCATGTGAGCATTGGCAAATGCATGCATATGTGAGTGTGAAGTTGATAAATTTCACTTTTGTTGCTAAGAAAAAGGAGGAGCCCATTGATAAAAGGTCTGTTACTCGAAATGGAATAAAAAAAATTCTAAAGGAAGTAAGTTTCTTTTTCATCCTCTATGCCAAAACATCCACATTATACAATGAGGGTCATATGCTGCAAAGTGTATTAATATTTTAAAATAAGCTTCTTATATAATAGTGCAATGTTAAAATATTAATAACTATGAGCGTCTGATCATCAAAAAAAAAAAAAAAAGGGTGCTTGTCCACTATTGGAACTCTGGGTAAATAACAATTTCTTTAAAATTATTTACAGGATGTTAGTTAATAATTGGGCCTTTGATCTCTTTTCTGAGTTTAGTTAGTTTGACGCCTTAGCTGTGTCACAGGGTAAATAGGCCTCGTGCAAAGTCT
The DNA here is from genome assembly GCA_019009955.1 of Riptortus pedestris. NCBI lineage: Eukaryota > Metazoa > Arthropoda > Insecta > Hemiptera > Alydidae > Riptortus > Riptortus pedestris. Next base: position 62,512,121 of record CM032228.1, read on the forward strand.
CACCATTTGCCAAACCCTCCTAGAGTATTTTTATCATAGAGAGAATGAGTTTGTGAAAGGAATTTTTTATTTAGGACTAAGATAATTTTAGGTTAACACTGTAGTTGATCTTTACTGTCTTGTAGTGCAATGAACATTTAAGGGGTTGATTGATCCCTCAAAACAGGCAGGTCTAGTTATTTAATAATGTGTCACATAATTAATTGACCTGTTGTTTTTTATTTAACTTGCCTCAAAGGAGATAGTAGAACGACCCTTCCTGGGCACAAACAATTGTGTTAAACAATGCTTTTACTTAGGACGTCTTCAGGCCTATCTTTTCCATTTTTAATTTTTCATGAAAAATAAACCAAACCTTGACATATGTTTTCATTGTAGAGATTTTTAGACACCAAGCTCATATAGTTAAAACTTTTTTATTTTATGAATTTGGATTTCATAGGACAATTTTTTTCTTTATTTTTCTTTTAATTTTACAAAGACCATTCACATTAAGATTTGGGTAATTTTTGTGAAGAATTTCATCGGTAAAGGTTATTATTATTATTATTATATTATTCTCCACAAAACAAACCTAATGACTGTAAAAGCCTTATTATTATTGACTTCGGTCTCTGAGAACCCGAAACACTTCAGACTCATAGAATCCCAACAGCAATTCTAATCAGTAATCTCTGCCATATAGAACTCTTTATTCCACCCAATTGATGTCAGTTCTTGAACTATGAATAAAACAGTCAAAAGTGCCTATTAGTATACCATATGTAGACTTGAAAGTTGTCAATTTTTTTAAGTCAAGCATTGAATTACTCTTTCAAAACACAAAAGAGACTTCTGCAAAGTCTCAGGTTTCTTTTGTTAAAGCAATTTTTTTGAATTTTTAGCAACACACTCTTTTCATGAAGGACTAAAAACAAATTAAAGGCAAAATATGTTCTCTTAATCTACATAATTTTTGTTTACAGAGTATTAAAAGGGCCATATTTGGCCTAGATTCTAATAATGCATTTCAAATTGGTAACATCAAAAGTAGTACAATCTTACCTGCATATTGTAAGTCAAATGCTCGGCATATAGTTTTCCTTAAGTATTTAATCGTATCATTTCGTTTTATGTATTGATGATAACTAACTCCTTCAGAGGAGTTCTGCACAGAATCACATGTTTCATTTTTCCATGCTCCTAAACCATTTCTACCTCTCCATTTGTCTATTTTGAAAAATTTACTGTGACCATTATCAACTCCTACATAAACAGTGACATTATCCACAAAATCTCTGTAGACCTAGAAATAAATATTCAAGATTTAGGATATAAAATTGAAACAAAATGGGTTTTTATTGGGAGTGTGGATTTTGTTTAAAGTAGGGTTATTATAAAAAACAAAACAAAATAAATGGTTACTTATGAATAATTAAAAATATAGCCCCTCACTATATTTTTGTTTGCTGATAATTCAGCAAGTTAATACTTGAAATATATCATGAATAACCAGTTTACTTGTTGATGCTTTTTGATATGCTGCCTGACTCAGAGCAAATTTTGTACTTGGGGTTATTAAAGATATTATTCTACTATGGATGAATGAAAAAAAAAATGCCTTAACTATGTCAACAGATCACTGTTGAATTTCACCTTTCAATGTCCCACAACTTCCACTTATACCCAATTACTGATACACAGGTTGATCCTTTTGAATAATTTCAGACAAAACCTTCAAACATTTGTTAATCATTGGTAATTCATCAATAATTATTGAATGATTCTGCAACCACTTTTTGTTTTAACTTAGGCCTCAATTGATCAAGTTTTCTTTATTATGACATTGAAATTAGTACTTAAATGAGAAGCCAAAGGTATTCAATCATTATGAATTTTTTATCAATTTGCTACCTTAAAAGTCACATTTATTCTAATAGAAACAAAAAGCCATACCATATATTTAAATTAAAAAAAAAACAAAAAAAAAACATTTCCAACAAGCAAGCAGTGATAAAAAGCATTGTTTCCAACAACACTGCTGTGGAAAAAAACATTTGTTTAATCTTGGTTAAAATGACTCAGGCTGAATATTATAGTCTCATGATTTTTCATTAAAATAGCAATGGTGTGGGTCAATATGATGCATATAATATTCTTAATATTCCTTTGAAAATCAATCAATTAATGTAAGCCATCAATATTCCTACAATGCTAATTATCACTTATAATTAATAAAAATTATTATGATTGAATTTAAGGGAATGAGGTGTATTTATGCTTATGAGAAGCACTACTCTGAGCTTCAAGAGCTTAGGATAGCTTTTTTTTAGCATTGAAGATTTGGTCTAAAGACTATTGGTGAATTTTGTTTTAATACGAGATTTTATTTAGCAATGTCTGTGTCTCATAGTAGCTGCAGTGTAGCTTGAAACTTACTGTACATTAATAAATAATAAAGTGAGGTCCTTTGTTTTTCAAAAATCACATTATGAGTGCAACCTCAATAGCTGATTCCCCCTAAGGGAAATCTGCTAAAAATAGTACATCGTGGTCCTAAAATTTATAAAGAAATTACTTTATAATTTAATACTTACTTCCTGGAGTATTCCCATGTTGTCTACTGGGACCAACTGCGGTGTAATCTTGTTGGTGAATTCTACTAAAGGATCAGTAAAATTCCATAAGTAATCTTCCACAGTAATTTCCACAAAAGGTTCTGAACCTAGCCTACTTATAAGCATGTTTAAGCCCAGTCTAGTTACAAATGATGCATCCCACATGTAGGATGTCATTCCCTGAAATTATTATTTAAATTAATTTGAAGTTTGTTTTATTATGTTGCTATTCTATTTATTTAGCCATTTTACAGTCGATCCAAGTTATAAAGAGAATTTAATTGTACTTACCAGTACAGCTAAATTGGCCACAGTGATTTTAGAGTCTAATGAATAAGTGTTCATCTCAGGAAGGAATACTGGCACACGTGTAGCTGTGTATGTCATCGATCCATTTTCATGAAATTTAATATTAGTATGATGGAGTTTTTCCCTGAAAAATAGAAAAAGAAAAATCATAAGGACAGAATAAAATGTAATTGCAACTTATATAATGATTTATTTTAAATATCATAGTATAGAACTTAGGTTTTCTTTATATCTTTCTAGGTCGCATGAGATAATCAGCATATTGCTTTAATGTAATTCCTCCACATAACTCCTTTCTAAACTAAAGAAATTTTAGTTGATTAAGACATCTCATATACTATTCTGAACTTGAAATGTAACATAGTATGCTCTGAAATATCTACTCATAGAGGGACAATGTCTGATGCGAGAACTTCTATGAATGAAGAGTTCTTTTGAGTTTTATGCAACAACAAGAAGTGAACTGCTAAAGATTTGTGGGCCAATCTATCTTCTTTTCTGTGGCTTCTAGAGCAGCTTCTTTCCACTTTCTCCACTATCTCACTTCGAGTATTCTTCCAATTTTTAATTCATATGCTTCCTTAGCCACTCTATTGCCATTCTTTCTTTGGACATGGCAGAATCATCTTAACGGTTCTTTTTTATTATGGGATTGCCCGAGAGGTGACAGTTAAAACATCTTAGAGTCTTAAATAAAAAGCAAATCTCTCACAAAACATTTATTAGCGCATTGTCCAGCTACCTTACCTTCAGTGTTAGTCAGTGGGCTGTTAGCTGAACTCTAGCCAGAAGAATTTCTATTCTTGAAAGTTCTATGCGTTAATACATGTTTTGAAGGGACTGCCTTTTAATTAAAATATTAAGATTCTTTTTTAATATTGTGGCTCCTGGCATAATATATTAGAGCCAGATATTCTTGTAGTATTGTGCATTTTATGCCTTCTTGTATTTCCTTCTATCTCCAGGGAATTTTAGCATTCAGCTAACTGAATATTCTTAAGTAACCATGATTCAGATATGACGTTGATCTTGGTATGGTATGTATTTTTTTACACCAGAACTTTTCTTGTTTTTGATGCCTCCCTCTTGCTTAGAGGTTCTCTATTTAGAGCTTAGTCTTGCAGAAACCTTCACTGTTCAGAAACCATTTTTGTTGAAGCGGACTCCTTAGTTTTAGAAGTTAGTGACCTGTTGAAGCTTCTTTCCTTCCAACCAAACCACACTGTCCAATTTATAAGTTTCTAAACAGTACCACCCTGTCCCATTTATCAGTTTCCAGCTGAACCACCTGTCCTACTTGTCAGTTTGCAACCGTACCACCCTGTCGCACTTATGTTTCCAACTGTACCACTCTGTCCCACTTGCCAGTTTCCAACCATACCACCCTGTCCCATTTATAAGTTTGCAATCATACCACAAAGTCCCATTTCTTAGTTACCAACCTTAAGGGAAATAAGTTATTGTTGTTGTACACATGATATGATTTTCGATTATGTCTTCAAATATTTATTAATTCTACCTAGGAGATGACAAGAATGAGTTCTGTTCAAAAGTACGAGTATATATATAAATATATATATATATATATATATATATATATATATATATATATATATTATGCAACATTCTTTTTTATTTGAGATTGGAATTCAGCTCACTTTTCACTCTGTCTTATCCTCTTGACTGACCCATCCAAGAAAAAATCTACATTTACTTTGTTACCTTTTCAATTTGAATTATAATTTCTTGCCTAATCTGCATTCGATCATCAAAGAATTTTTTCTATTTTTAAACTATCTAAGACTGCATCATAATTTCGTAAACAAAAACTCCTGGACTCGCCACAATAACTCAAAAGAGAGCTCCAGGACTTTGTAGCAAGTGATTAGTATATCATTTTTCACAAATAATGAAGACATGACAACAGAGGTACTACTTCTTTATTCCAGTTGTCCATCATTGCCTATTAATGGTGATTAAGCATGGTGAGAACATTGTTTGGGTGTTATTAAACTGACAGAAAAGAAAATTGTAGTGCAAAATAGAAACATAGTCGTGGTTTGCCTTTCCAAGTTTAGAAGAAGTTGCTTATTAATAACTACTTAAATGAAATAACATTATTTGCAGGTTCATTAAAAAGGCCAAATTACCACTATAAAGTTGATGGTGAAAGCTTGGTCTTTTTATTCAACCTACATAATTCATGCCACCAGCCAGTAAACCAATTTAGAGAAGATAACATTTCAATTCTCAATGAATTCTTACCTATAAATAAAAGGACCCACTTCTTGAACATTCAATTTTTCTGCTTCCCCACTCATGTATTCTTTACTATTTGTAATATTAAATACATAAGCTCTAAGCAAAACCTCATCTGGTGGATTTTTCCACCATTCAAATGCAGGAAGACCTCTTACCATCCTCAGCCTCTGAAATAGAGAAAAATAAAAAGGATACATTAGAGATTTAATAAAATTTAAGGAAATTGACTCTTTAGTTTTTGGAAGAATCCCTCAAAAAGAAAATAGTTATTTATTTAGAAATGAAATCATATATTTTTCTATTATGCTGATTTGTATAGCCCTATTTGAGCAATTGAAAAATTATATTAATGTTTTTGGACATGATTATAATATTTAAAAAATAGTTTAGTTATAGAGGGGGGGGGGTATGCATCTGGAAAACTGATCCCCTTGCAACTTTGATAATCAAAAATAACAACTTCTGCTTAAATGACTTTAATACAGTTTTGCTAGAGCTAATATTTAAAAAAAAAAAAATAAATAATTGTAAAGAGGGTTTCTTCTGACTTTCAATTTCTTGGTTACTGTTTCTCCTTTCAGAGTTTCTTGCCTGAGCCTACCACCTCCTCATGTTTCGATAGAACACCCATGTAACTTCCGCAGTTTGCACGTTTAATACCTGAAATGAAATCAAGCACACTGTTCAACTTTTTACTTTTCTTGGCATTACTACTGATCTGCCATCTGGGACTACTTCCTCACTGCTCCAATTAACTTTCTTAGGGAATTTCTCCAGTTTTCCTTGTTGAAAGTGGACATCTCAATATCATTTGTAACTGATGGCCTATGACCAATTTGTATATTTATGCTTTTGTCTTCCTGGAGAGACTTAAACTTGATTGTGAAAATACCTATTGTGGCCTGGATTATGAAAGGTATTATTAGAAATATTTTATTGGAAATAATCTGATTTCCAAGTAACTTGAACATTATTTTGATTTCAGCCTGCCAACAGTTGCACATTGATGTTTACTATAAAAGATGATTTAGAATTAAATGAGCTTTGTTGCATAAAATAAGCTAAGAAATTGTTTAAAAAAAAACTGTATGCAGGATCTAGGTTTTGTTATTTTTGGTTTCAACTTTTGCTCTCCCCTACTAAATATCAATCAAGCTCAGAAACCTCATCCCCTTTATAGAAACACAACTTTTCAATTGTTGAATATCCTCATAAAGAATAAAAAAATTATTAATAATAAATTGGTGAATGACAAATATTTAACTTTCTCAAGAAATAAATTTCAATTGAAAATGTTTTACCTCCTTATAATAAGCTTAGTAAATTGGATTCATGATTTGATGTTTTTTTTTTTTTTAATTTTCATAAAACTATTGGAATAATCCACAATAAAGAAAGAGGCCCCATTACCTGAACGTTTCTCTTTGATTTAGATGATCTTTTTACTTATGAAGCAGTATGAACCTGTGTGTTGATATTTAAAATCTTACCCCCCCCCCCTTTTCTGAACAATGAGTTGACTAGTTTTAATATGTCGAAAAAGAAGTTTTTATTTGACACCTTAAATATAAAAATGCTTTTACTCTGTATGTTATAATATATTACAATATTATATATATATATATATATATATATATATATATATATTTATATTTACCTCATGCAGTAAAATATCCACAGGTTTCCATATTATTGTAACAATTCCGGTTATTGCTAGCAGACTGCCTAATATGAGGAGTGAGAGGTAACCTGTAATGAAAGACAAAAGTTGTAGTTACAAAAAATAATTCATTTTTGTGTAAGCCCATTGAAATATTGTATTTCTCAATGATTCATGGGTAATATCTCTCTAGGAGCTGGAAGTAACATTATCTGTGCTGGTTTTATTTTCTCCTAAAATTGGTGTTTAGGATCTTCTATGATTGAATCCTCCAATGAATTCAGTGTCGGTTCTTGATGTTTCATGGTCCTTTTCAGAATGGAAAGGCCTTTTTCAGTCAATCATATGCATTTGGAAATCGGAATATCTTCTAACCCACATTGTTACATATTTACAATCAATACTTAGTATTCTAAAGTTCTCATTTAGTAGTTTAACATATTTACGATACTTAGTACTCTTCTCATTTAGAAGTTCCTACATGGAAGTTCTAAATGAGGTAAGTGAGAACAAAAGTCTTATTAATGGGACTGAAACTTCTTGGGTATGTCATAAAGCACAACGACTTCATTACAAATATATTTGAAAGTAAGATTCTTGGGCATAGGGGAAGAGAAAGGCCTAGAAAAACCTATTTTAAAGACATCAAGCACCTTATGGATTTCAGTAAGTATGGGAATATGAAATGAGCAGCTGCCGATAGAATAGAATAGTTGCAACTACAAGGCGTAGCCATTAGAACATGATGAGTATTTTAAAGACATAAATAAAACTGTAATGTTTTAAGGAATTTACTTCATCATTTCTTCATAAGCATGTAATGTGTCAAAAGTTATTTATTTTTTTAGGATATCGGTCAATATAAATGTTTGTAAAAAAAAAACTTTCTTTCCCATAGTTTTATGAGTCTTTTACCTCCATCAAAGATTAAAATAGCCCTGTTGTTGTAAACTTGCGTGCTCTGTAATTTTTTTACTACGATTATCAATTTAAATCCCTATCTCAGCAATTCAAAGTTATATCAGTATCACATATAAATTTTGAAGTTGATGTAATGAAACTAAACAAGTGGTAAACTATTATGTAGTTTCTGGAACATATGCTACAATCCAAAGTACAGGTTGTAAGAGGTAAAAAAAAATTGTTAGAGATTTTTATCTTTATATATATAATTCTACAGTAGTATGTATGTCACTGAACTCCTTCTAAACGGGTGTACCGATTTGAATGAATTTTTTTGTATGCATTTGGGTGACCCCTTGGGTGATTTAGATTCACAAATCAGCCCGGCAGATGGAGCAGGAGTGGGGGTTGTAAGGGAGGCCTACAATTAAAAATAGCGATATTCCGTTTCCTATTGGTTTTTCGGCAAATATGCACAGATTAAAAGTTGTTTCTTTTGTTATTTAGAGTAACTTCTGTTATATTCACTTTTGTCATATAACAAAGTGTAAACTAAATATTGTAAAGTAGCTTTTGTTTTAAACATAATATTATTAAATTTAATATCCTAATCGCTTGAAATATCATGCGGGACAATGCCTGTCGGGTCTGCTAGTGATTTATAAAAATTCCTATACCAATCCTAATTATCTCTGACTGGTATAGAGAAATTTGCATCTTTACAATTTGGACCCCTCATATTGATTTTGTTAATTAAGAAACTTCTTCCTGTAAATTAAAAAAAAAAAAGTTTATGTTATGAGTTTTTATGTTGGTGGAGATCCCTTTAAAAAATGTCAGAAACACACTCGCACTTATGCACTCTCAAAAACCTCTACATGCAGAGCACACACCCACCCTACACACACATTTGTGACTATTTATATTAAAGAAAACTCTATGGTTTACTGATTTTTTTATTTGAATTTGAAGAGGATATGTTTTTTACACATTATAGTTCATTCTAATACAATGACATCAAAATAGAAAATCTCGTCTATCTGTCCTTTCTTTTGTTACTCAATCGCTCATAAGATTTCTTTGGATATTTCATCAGCAACGCGAAGGAGCGTTGGAACGATTTGGAATTAAGGCAAACTATTAAGATTGACAAAAGTCTTTCGAACAAGTATCTTTAAAACAAGGCAGTTTGCTTTAATTCCAAACCGTTCCAACGCTTCTTCGCGTTGCTGATGAGTTACCGTAAGTACGAAAACGAGAAACCAAAGTCCCACCAACCGAAACAAGTCAATCGGTGTATAACCGTGTAAAGTACGAAAACCCACTTTCAGTGATTGTACGTTTGGGCTACTTCGTTTCGATTTTCAGCTAGGCGTGTGCTAAACGTGAGCTTTTCGCTCCAAGTGTTAGCCTAGGACAAAGTTGAGTAAACGGAAAAGTTTAAGATGTATGACAAACAGTTCGTATGACGGATGGAAGTCCAAAACGTCGTGTGAACTAAACGTCTTATATTCTAGTGTATTTCCAAACACTCTTCGGAAACGGCTGTGACGCCAAGTTCTTTTGACAAAGTCAGTTTGACAAACGTCTTTAAACAAAAGTCTTTCGAACAAGTATCTTTAAGGGAACCTTTGTTTATTTCAACAATTAACACAGCTTGATTACTTCCGGCTTACGGTCGTCAATTGAAACCTCTGTTATTACAACAGAGTTCTTTACAGATTTTTATCTCATTTTAGCAGATTACCCTTAAGAGAAATTTGCTATTGAGGTTTTACTCATGATGCAATTTTGAGAACATTTCCTCAAATATCCATCGATCCTACCCAGGAGGTGGCAAATATATATATATATATATAATATTTACACTCTAGCTGTCGCAATTTTTGTTAGATCGTTACATGACCTATCTTATTGCACATTAAATGACCTATAAATGTTGTTATATACATATTTTCTCTATCTTGATTGTTAACCGAGATATTTGGATTTTTTAGTTTTCATCCTTAAGTAAACCTCTATTCCTACTCATGTCTTATTAACAATAACGTGTTATATCAGGGACCTCAGTATTATAAGCTTATTTACCAAACATTTTTTTCAATAAACCTTTATTATGAGAGATACATGCAAATTCGTTGTGGGATGACGGATCCATTAAGATTTTACAAGCTACTACTGAAATCGATATGGACATACGTAACAGAAGTGTGGGGTACAGCAAAACCTTCGAACATCAGACACATCTAGACCTTCCAATCCAAAGTCCTGCGCACCATAGTAGATGCTCCATATTATGTTACAAACCATACCCTCCATAAAGATCTTAATATCCAATTTGTAAAGGACCTAATTCCCTTAAGATTCAGAAAATGCCACAGCAGGCTATCCAATCAACCTAATCCAGAAGTCCTAGCCCTTTCCAGTACCACTCATCCTTATTCCCCTCCACGGCGCCTCAAGAGACAATGACCCAGGGATCTCCTATAAGTGTAAAGTGAAGTGATAGCAGTGGCTTATTTCTTCTCAAGTGCCATTCCTCCTTAGCTCTTGACTTCTTGCAGGGCAGGGAGAGGATGTTCCTCTCATTGTGGTGAAGTGGTGTGGCTACTGTCAAGAGTGATGGAGGAACTATTGTATTGTACATATCGCACATTACCAAATGCATTTAAATGCAGGATGTAATATTCTCAATAAAATAAAATCTAATCAAATGTAAAAAAAAAAAAAAATAGGATTTTATGTTCTAACTCGAAAATGTTTATTTGATCTATACCATACTGAATATTTAGATCTTTTTCTGCCATCACTAAAGATCATATTTGTTATTGACTGAAATCGGACCTGGAGTAAGTGGTGGGGGTTAAGATGAGGGGGATTCGAAAATTAAAAATATATCCGTTATTATTAGTCGTGATATCGAACCAGTCTTACTAAAGTATTGATGCTCTACATTTCTTGTGTACATTTTTTCGTAACTCAAATACTAATCTAGTTATTCATACTTTCTTGTTTTCAGCCCCCCCCCCTACCCCCTCCAAGCCTCTTCTACTCATGGTTTTTTATATATGCAGCCCCTGCGTGACGGGCTTTCCCTACTGATACTCAGGTAGATTCAATCTTCTTTGTATTTTGGTAGACCGATATTTACTTAATCTCTTAAACGAGCTTAAATTCACCCATATTATTCTCCCTATAGAAATTCCATGCTTCCCGAGTAAAACTGTATAATAGTAGAGGAAGAGCATCTTTCATTATAGAAAATGTTGTAGAAATAAGAGGATTATTTAGAGCTTAATCCAATTTTTATATTTCGAAGGGAATCAATTTTTATTTTATTGATGAGCAACAGGAATTCTTAACGTAAATTCGTTATCGTTTCTTCAATCACCACCTCACGGATGTAATAAGGTAATGGCTCAGCACATTGCTACGTGCTATGTGATAAAATTACTTGTACATTTAATTAATCTAATCTTTATATTATGACCGTTAAATAGCTAGTATATCAATAATTACAAACAATAACTAAAATGAATATGGAGTAAAAACTGAATTTAATCCATATTTATTTGTAGTTGTTATACTTTGTATCTCTGATGGTGGCCATGCAAATCACTCTAAGAGCTAAGCGCTTATAAAAAATAATATATTTTACTACAGGGAAACCTAGTCGTGCGTTCGATTCCCGAACGAATAATAGGATTTTATATAATGGCTTAACCACTAAATAAAATCCTTAGTCCTGTCCTAACTTTTGTTTACCTGTTCTGCGCAAAAATGTTGCAACTTGAACGACTATCGCTTGCCCCCCCCCCCACATCCTAGTTTTGATCCTGGGTACGCCCCTATATCTAGGTAATTAAAATATGATGAAGAAGAAAACCGAAGAAATTTTAATTCTAGGCGCCAATAAAAACTAAAATATTACTCTATGTTTCCGTATTCATTAAGATTAATAAAATCAAAATGTAACTCCTTGCTTAAGAAAAAAAAGGAACTTCTTAAATCAATTTCAAATATCTTCTCTGTGTTATAAGAAATGGCTGAGCCCCAGGTAACGCTATATTCTACATGAAAGTGTGGCGGAAGGAATTCATAATATATGGTGAATTATTTCCCCCACGTGTCTGGTTATAGGTCTGCTGCAAGTTATATGTTTGAGGAGGACCAATAAATAAAAATCTAAACGAGGGAGGTCTTAGAATCTAGATGACCATGTCATTGGACACGCACACCTATGTTTAAGAACCCTTTGACCATCTCACTGAAACACACATGGATTTAGATGCTCTGGAAATGTGTACGGATAAATTCTGACCAGTGACTGTGGTTGTTAAGAAAAGGAGACCCAATAAATAATTATATCACTAATGATCTCCCACAAATCGTTAACTGACCAGCGATGCAGTCGTCCTTTTGTCTTCTGCAGTGTAGGTTATCTCTGGCCCATTTTTAAATGATTGAGTTACAAACAGGCAGAAGTACTACAATTTGTATTGTGATGGCCTTGTCCTTACATGTAAGGTAAGAAAAAAGTGATCATCGAGAAATTTAAATTTAAATTCCAGGAAAACCTTAGAATTTTATTAATATAGATTTCTCTTGCTCGATTCAGAGTGTGAGAAATAAACTATTCGAAGTAATCTTTTCGATCCTAATTGTTCCTGGGATCACTAAAGCAGTGGAAAAACAAGGAGAGTGCAGCTGGGATGTCTTGCCTTGACCTCATTGTGGCGGTCAGACCTAGTCACGAGATGTGAGTCAGTGTCGTTGACTTCTTACCCAACTCCAGACTCGGTCTCGCCTCTCCTCGTACGATAGATTAGTCGGCGGCAAATTGGCAATTCTGCTTGAAAATATGGATTCTCATGACTTTTGGTTACTATTAGTTATTGGTTCCTCGTTGAAAGACCTTATTCATAAATACGGTGAGTTCATAGGAGTATAATAGCGAGTTTTCATGATATATTAAGTGCTAAATCCAATATCCCCCGTTATTCAAATTCCAGATCATTTATTATCCTGTACAGTGTGGATCAAATAAAACATGATTTGAGAATTGACTCCTCAGATGGAAAGCTACAACTTTGAAAATGATTCATATATTTATTTGATCTTTTAGAGCTCATACTTCATTTTCGAAACTTTAACAAGCAACAAATAAATTCGGTGAACAAATAAAAATGTTTGCTCTATCAAATTACCACCGCACAAAGCATTAACTTCAATAACTCCATACTTCTATAATTCTTTATTTGGTTTAGTTTTAGACAACGAAGACGATTCAATAACCAGAGTTGTTTTGCAAATCCGTTTATTGAATTAGTACAAATGAGTAGATCAAATAACTTTATAAATAATTCTAGTGTATGCTTACAATTTGTTTATATTAACAAAAAATGTTTTTATAGTGTTTTATGGTTTTCAATATATTTTTAAGAATTGAAAAGTTGCATTAAACCTCACTCAGAAAAAAAAGGTTTGGTAGACCAAATACATTGGGATGCTGAACACCTTGAAAATTCACATTACAGTATTCTTTAATATATTAGTAATAGTTTTTCTAATTTAGAAAATTCAGAAAACTAAATGTTTATTGTAAATATAATAATATAAACCTACTTTTTATAAAGTAAAATTATAATGTTGGAAGATAAAAACTAATAACAAAATTTACGGTTGTCTAGCACGGCATAGCTCGTGTTGTCGTTTCTGCGGTTTTCCACGATATTTCGCCTTTTTTTCGATGGCCTGGTTGTCATGATGCTTCGTGGCGGCTATTCGGAAGCCTATTAGAAAATCGGCGAAATATCGTGGAAAACCGCAGAAATGACATCGCTGGAGATATGCCGTACTTGACAACTGTAATGAGTTCACAGCGACTAAGAAACGATGTAAAAATATATAATGAAAATAATAAGAAAATGAATATTATTGTTGACTATAAATGAGGCTATTTATCATTCTAAAAGAGATTTACGATAACAAAATGGTGTTTTTTTATACTTTACTACCACTTACAGGAGTCATGGTTTACTTGAAGCCATAACTAGTAGTTCAATAACTTCGTTCATGTTAGTTTTCTCAGAAAATGTTAATAACGACTTGTATTTAAATGTATATTTTTTGATTCATATTTATTGCTTTATTTTATGAATTCCAAAATTCTGACTTCCAGTCGCCAGATAAAATATATTAATGCCAGAATGCCTCACAAAAACTGAAATTTATTGTATATTTTTTTTTATGAAATGAATTTTGCTAGCGTGTGTTATATTCAAAACTAAACCATATTTACTTTGAACAACCTCAATTATATTTCCGCTTAACATCGTTTGTGTGTTATTCCTGCTCGTGGAAAGCTGTTTATTTTACGCAATCTCTATTGTTAGTGTCTGAACTTCTTCATAGACTCAATAAATTGTTACGCGTGCTCGGTTACTTAGTTCTATATATCTTAAATTTACCCCGTTATCCACACAGCAATTTAAATGAAATTGAGGGTGAGGGTATCACTCATTAAGTACGAGGACCCCTCCCCTACTCCATACATTTAATGTCTCTGAATATAAGAAATTCCATATAATTAGATCTTTATGTTTTGTTGACTTTATATACAAAGGAAAGCTCTTAAATGAACCATGAGACATCATCATTATATAAACATTCCTCGAACGAATAGTAGTTCTAATCGACGTCTATATATACTCTAACAATCGAAGTCGAGGAATGAGACCTGGCCGAACTAGGACAACCAATTGAGTCGATTAGTTGTTGGCTTTATTCACATAATCGACTACAATTGCATTACTCCTTGTTATTAAAACTTCAGACTATTACTTTGTCCAGGGAAAATACATGTAATAACACAACAAATGAAACCTTAAAATCAACTATTCGCGAGTTTAATAGAATTTTATTTGTAGGATAGCTCACTACAATACGTAACTAAAGAACTTATATCAAAGAAAATTAATTATATTTAGTTAGAAAGATTTTTTAATTTTAATTGCATATGATTATAATAATTTTAAAGCTTATTAGTGAATATTGTTATTGTTATTTGTTAACGTCCACTTTGTGCAACTTCGGCTGATTGGGACGAGTTATACACAGGCTACCACTCTTTTCTAGCCAGGATGGGTCTATGGATTTTATTTAATGAGCTCGTCACTAAATAAATTCCTATTGCCCAGCCGGGAATCAAAATCGCCTCTCTAGGCTAGGGGATTAATCCTCAACTCAGGCCGGACTAACACCAACGCCTTTAATTACTCTATAGGATTTTCAGTTACACATTCACACGGTATTATTTCACAATAGCTTTATCTACTCAAACAGTGTAGAAGCCAGAATATTATTTTTTTTTTGTGAGGAAATTGAGTAGGTAGAACTACTTGAATAAAGAAATAATAATCTTTGGTTTAATGTGCCGACGCAGTCTTCTGGATACCTTCACGTAGAGGGATAAATAGAAATGTACTTGTTGAGTCTACTGGAAAAAAAGCTGCACTTGATCTTTCATTTCTTACTAACAATTTTATTGCCTCATTCGACAAAATTAAAGACTTAAACACACGACTTCTACAAGATAAAAACAAAAATTGGACATTGTTGTTTCCATAACAAATCTATGTAAACAAACTACCAAACATTTGGAGTAGGCAGCCCAGACATATCCTGAAACGACTATTTATTGGACACACTTAAATTTCACAGAACCTCCTACTTGGCCATTTTACAGTATTCACACATTTTCCACAAATGAAGAGACTTATACTCAGAACAACTAGAGAATGGACGAATTACTTCTTACCAAACAGAACAATCATTTACCCCAAACCTTTACCAAACTCTTGAAAATACACAAAACAACATAACTAACTAACGTCGCTAATGACCTTAGATGTCTGCATGACGAAAAATAAAAACAATAAATAAATGCAAGTAATGAATATTTCGGTTATGATTAAACCTTAATTATCATTCGGTCGTTCACACTCATTGAGGTTTGAATTCAATTCTAATTTACATATTATCTTTTAATAGAAAGAAATTAACCCAATAATTGATAATTGGAGGGAGCTATATTGTCGTTTGCAGAAAGCAATTCAATTAGTTACTTATGCCGTTGACATTAATTTAGTCTCGTCTGTTTTTTTTTTGATTAGGAACTCTGTTGAAGTTCATTAGTATTTAGGGTCAATCACCCCGAGTATTGTTGACGTTGTCCTGATTTTTGGTTGTTGCAATATCTTCATATGGTTTTTGATGTATGGGCTTGACATCCAACTTCTGAAAATAACACGACACTGAAAATATAGGAATAAACTCTATTATAAACTATTGGTATTTATCAATATTTGTAACAGTTGGAAATAATTGCATCGAGAAAACTAAAATGTAAACAAATTGACATATTTGAACAAAATATGAAATATTTATTTAAATGTTTCTTAAAAACGTTCTTATTAGAATTGATATTAAGGAGGTTAAGGAAAATGAAGGAAATTCAATCTTTTGTACATTTATTACCTTTCATAAATTAACGCCCTTTGCTAAACTATTTTTGTAGAGAAAATGTCTTATTAAAATTAATATAGATATTTTCTGAGAACTTCTAATACTTTTATTTTTTAAATTCATTTTTAAAAACTTATCGTTTCTTTTAAAAATACTGTGATTAAAGTATAATCCTTGGTACATAAGCTTGACATATATTTCATTTTGAGATTATAGTTAAGTGTTCATATTTTATTATTATTATTTATTAACGTCCACTTTTTGTTACTATGGCTAATTTTTATTGATTATCTACATGTTACCTTCCTTTTCTAGCCAAGGTGGGACTAATGATTTTATTTGAGGATTACGTCACTAAATAAATTCCTATTGTCCAGGTGGGAATAGAACTCGCCTCTCCAGGTTTACCATTATGAGAAATTAAGGCCAACCCTTTAACTCACATGGAATAAAGCTTATTCTATATCCTCTCTTTCTCGGAGTTCCGCATTTTACCTATATTAGCAAAAGCAATAATATTCAGTTGGATTTTGATTTTTCATACGTGTTTTGGGATGGATGATAATTTGGATAAAGATTTCTGAACCAGATGCTTCTGTAATAAAAAAAAAAATTGTGGAGCATTCTGAAAGCCAAGAAACGAGTTTTAGGATGTGCATACAGGATAATGTGGCTGAAGGAAGTAATTGACCCCAGAAATCATGGAGTACACAATTAAAGCTTGCAATGTTAGTAGTTAATTTTTAGAAAATTGCGTAATTTTTGGGGCATCTATTCATCTATTATATGCGTACAACAAAAATATTATAATGGTATAATATGTACAACTTTGGTGTACATTTCCAACTTTAAGCCGTTTATTTTTCAAATATTGTAAAGCTAAAGTATAGTAGAATTTTTGTTTACATTATCCAGCAAATGCGATAGATGTGTTCATATTTGTTTTTTTAAACTTAATTGAACATAACTATACTTTCAACAAAACTGAACGCAGATAAGTGGATTAGAACCCGAAATTTATTGTTTTCAGCTTGCGAGACAAAAATGAAAGCTGTTTGGACACAAAGTGCTCATTTTAAAGTCAATTCATTGCTTCTAGAGTAATAGGTGGTAATGGAGATGATGCAAGCAGTGGGAGACCATTGATGCATTTTCAGCTTTGCAATACAATGATGGTAAACACGGGTTCATTGTTTGCTTGCTATATGTCTTGTTGATGAACTCATTTTGCTGAAAGAGATGGAGATGGGGGAGGGGGGCTTAGAGCAGAGTGAAAATAAAAGAAATAAATCAAAATTCCTCTGTGCCGATTAATGATAAAGACTATTTGTAAAAGGGCCTTTTGTATTTAACTTAAAAAACATCCGATGGATTTTGACGGAGTTGTTGCATGTAGTTTTCAAATGAAATAATTTAAAATTAAGTAATGTAAACCATTACGTATTTTTAATGTAATAGGAAGGATTACAAGGCTGTCGTATGGCACAAACATCTGACTTTTATGAATGGAAATGGAAAAGTCCGTCGTATCAATGAAAACAGAATAAGTGAACAATTCCTATGAATGTTATTGTGGGTTCATTCAATACTGAGCTTCACATCATAATAATATTAACTATGATTGATGGTAAAATGATTAATATATTGTCGATCTTTCACCACTTCCTTGTGAATCATAACCTGAAAATGTCCTATGTATATGATTTTTGAAGAAGGTAAAAGAAGAGAAAACAAGCGGGAGGTTTGAAGACCTGGAGAAGGACCTTTAGTGGGTTAAAATCTGTGACATAACAGTTCACGAAGAGCTGCTTTTCGGGGTAAAGGGTTCACAAGAAAACACCTGTTGCAAACTGCTGGTCATTTAGAAACAGTTCTCAAATTCATGTGGGCATGTATTCGTTATCATAACTCATCTGTGGTTGACCTTGGTATCATTTAGATACAAAAACCAGATCAAGTGTGACCAGTATATTTCATCAGAGTTTCAGACATTGACCTTTCAGTCAGTAAAGTAGGTCTTTTTGACGTTCATACGCCTCGCAGATTGCTTAATGACGGCAACTGTATAATTGAAATCTTAAGTAAATGTTACGCACAACTCACTACGACACATTCGGTTATTTTTTTATTCGTGTAAGAATTAAAGAAAAAACTTAGTGTAACAAGCCATGAAGAGCCGTGATATGTGACACCGCTTTGGTTGGAGTTCGTTTTCACATTAACGCATTAGCTGCCATATTAAGGTGAAATTACTCACTGAAGATAGGTACTTCTAATTAATTTTGTGGCGATGCTGAGTGGGTAACAAGGGAATGAGCAGAAGCCCAACCTAGTTGACTGACTGGCAACATCTATGAATTCAGTGACGTGGGGCTGTGTAAATTTAGCAGATTTTCCATTAGCAAAAGTGACACTCAGAATAAATTGTGAACAAGTTACGAAAACAGTTTTATTATAAAACGAATTAATACGTAGGTTTTAGCACCCAAACAGAAAGCAAGAAGCTTCGAAACAAATAGGTCTTAAAGCCAATTAGCTTTAAATATAAGTGTTCAGAATTCGATATCTTTGCCATGTGAATATCTAAGTCTTTATTTTAATGTTTGTTTGCTCCAGAAATATTTACTGCAATATTGATTAAAATTTCCCCAGGGACATTTGTATTTTATATTTAATGAGAATTAAAGCTTATAGTTCAGCTTATTAATGGCCATGAAAAACGCTTCACAAACCTTGAGCACTGACACTTAGTTTAAAAATAATTTAATGCGCCTCAAGATCTAGGCGGATAATGTCTTTGATGATTCCATTTAACTAGGTGGTGATTATTCATGGATGCCAGACTTGCAGTGTCCATGGGACTGGTGCCAGTTGTGAACGTGCCTTTTCCAAACGATTTGATGCAAGTATTGCATTGAGTTGTGGCTTAACCTCTAGATTTTCTTTTCAAATCTTCGGCTCCATTGCTTTTTGAAGAACGTTTTATCAATTTTTCTGTCTTATGAAATGAAATGGTAAAAATATTATGAATGTACGGAGTGGCTGTAAGGCCCCGGTAACAGAAATTCCTGATTTACAGGGAGAAGGAATATTATTTTTACAAGTGCAGTGGTAGTTTAGTTGCTTCCTACAATCCGAATAGTACCATTGTTACCTTTTACATTGTAGAATCGTGGAGCTATTTAAAAAGAAATAGTTACATAGAAAAAAAAAACAACCTTCATTAATAATAATATTGGTGTTTAAGACTCCTTCAATGGAAATTCGATATAGATTAAAACATGGCTCAGCTCCAGCGGTTCCATATGAAAACTCTCACAGGACGAAAAGGTTTCTACTGTATTTGAACAGTCTTCTTCAGATGATGATGATTATAGCGCTTACGCGGCTCTTAGCCCCTGAAGAAGCCGGCTGGAATACCTGAGAAATAATATGGATAACACACATGACACCGCAAGAGCTGAGTTGAGTTTTATACCCGTAAATATTATATTATAAATGTATTTATTAGTCATTATTCACTCAATATCCTTCGGAAATTAATAGTGTTACTCCTTATCACCCACTTTGTGCTACTAAGTCTAATTGGGATTGGTTATTTATAGGTCACCACCCTTTTCTAGCCAGGGTAGTACTACTGATTTTATTTAATGAGTTTACCACTAAATAAATTCCTAATACCCACTCTGGGTTTACTAAATGAGATTAAGAAGAACGCTTTAACTCTAATGCCTAACCTGAAACTTAAAATAACTTTAATTGGGATGCTATTTATAGAAACAAAATTTCTGTGTGTGCATATTGCGTGTCATAGAACGTCTCAATTTGCCATTTAATTCTATGGTCATGCTAACCGCAAATCTTTACAATCCATAAGCGTAAAATTATCAGGTTTCGAACCTGGATGTCTTATTCTCAGATTCAGTTTACTACGACTGATCTATGCCGTTTAATATATATGTATATATACATCAATATATATATATATATATATATATATATATATATATATATATATATATATATATATATATAATAACTACATCCGAAAATCGTATTTTCCACTTATCTAAAGTGATGGTTAGACATTTAATTATTTTAATTTTAATGTTAGTACTTTTAGTAATAATTTTAAAGTATAGTAGCATGAGCAAAAGCCATTTTCAATAGATTCAAATGCCAATAGGTTAATGCTTTCATTAGAAATTGTGAAACATAAATGCTTTTTAATCAACTTTACCTTTTGGAAACCTCTTTCTAAAAGAGAGATGGCTTGCAACTTTAGAAGTACATTTGAAGTAATAAATTACTACTTTTATGGTCATCAGGGATTGATATTGCTATCATATTCTTAGTAAACATTTCGCTGAGCATCATTCTTGCTTCTTCAAGGGTTCTCTCTGAGGCTGATCATTTCTGTTTTCCTTCCAGTCTATTTGCCTGCTATTCAGTGTTTTGGCCGAAGACGTCTTTTACAAATATCCTCTATATATTTCTTACGTGTCCTGCAGTTAGGAATAACCTAACAGTCTTTCCAATATTTTCCGACCCACTAGAATGGGATACAGTATATTCCTGAGAGTCTTTATGCTTGGTATAATTCGTTCTATTTTTTTAACTCTGCTAAGTTCTATACCTTCGGAGTCATCTTTACTGTTATTTCTTTAACAAAGAGTTTTACTGTTGCCTGTCTGTATTTGTTTTCATACGTGTTTTTTTCTTATTGGTTGCTACTTTTCCATAAAGCTGGTATTCAAGTGTATTGGCAGACTTTGTGGTTCTGATATTTTTTCAGGTCTAACCAGGTAGAAATTATTCCTTCCTTTTGTGCTGGATGGTACAAACGAAGTTCTTGAAGATATTGGTTGGTTTGTATTGTTTTTTTATAAACGGCCTAGCAGTCCTGGACAAAAGTTCGGAATAAGTACGGTTACTAGGGTTGAAGGAGTAGCGGAACCATAAAATCTGACCAAAAAAAAAATATAGCTGATGTCACATTTACAGAAAAATGATTACCAAAATGGTGATATAAAAAAACAAAACAGATACGTTATCACATGAATCCCAAAACCTTGAGACTTAAAAAAATAATGGGTGTAGAATAATGGGCACCTATGGCTTACAGGGTGAGCATCATTTTGTATTTTCACATTCATCTCTATTTTTATTTATTTCTTCATTTCTCTCAGTCTCTCTCTCTTTGCGTCTTTCGAGTTCTAGTTTGAACTCCCATTTTGTAGCACTCGTCAAAACATGGCCCACTATATAATACAGTATGTACAAATATATATAAAATATAAAACGAAGTTTATATAATTTATGGTAAAGTTATCTTGCTCGAAGATGCTCTCTTACTCTGGTAATTTTATCATGTGAATCCTTAAATGCTATGCATGGCTTCATAGTGCTTGAAATGGCTACGGAGAGAGGGAGCGAGTGAAAGGCGTACCTTAATCGTAGATGTTGGACTTGTTTTTTCGTCATTCTCTGGTAGATGCATGCTCGTGAAGAAATTGCAGTGCATTGACCCACCATTGCATTTCTGGTCTGTGTATATAATTATGAGACGAAATAATTAGTTGCCCAATGTTTCACACAATTGATAGATAATGACGGTACTATGAGTCTTGCATGAGTTCACGTATGGAACTATTATGATACTGACATACGTTTGATAATGACTTGTTGGTCTAAGAGCCTTTGTAAATTACGAAAACTATTTGTGTACATGGATATATGGGTAATGTTTATATTCGGAGCTGTATTAAAAGGAATTTCGTAAGCTCTTTTCATAAAAAATATTTACTTTCACTTTGAATGACTGTCAGACGAGTTATAAAAATTGTAGATTTGATTGGTTTAAATTTTCCCTAACTATCTATCTATCTATCAATATATATATATATATATATATATATATATATAAATGAATGTTTTTTTGTATGTCCTTTATAGAATCGTAAACGGCTGACCGAAATTTATGAAACTTGGTATGTATATTACTACTAACCCAGGTTAGGTTTTTGGCTATATTAATATTCTCTGAGACGAACAGGAATGGGTGTTATAAGGGAAGCTTGAAATTAAAAATAGCGATATTTCGTTTCCTATTGGTTTTTCGGCAAATATGCACTTAACAAAAGTTGTTTTCTTTGTTATTTAGAGTAACTTTTGTAATATACACTTTTGTCGTATACTGAAGTATAAATGAGTTATACGCTAAAAACCATACTGGCAGTCAACAATTTTATTTGGCACAAAAGACTCAACCGAACTAAACGAAACTCCGTATGTGATTTGGTATTAACACCTCCCTGATTACAAGCTATTTTAAAATTTTGAGGTACGAACAGGAGTGGGGATTGTAGGGGACGTCTGAAATAGCGATATTTCGTTTCCTATTGGTTTTTCAGTACTTACGCACATAGCAAAAGTTGTTTATTTTGTTATTTAAAGTAACTTTTGGTATATGCAATTTTTCAGCATAACGAAGTAAAACTGGGGTTAACACGAAAAACTATAGAAGGGGTCAACAATGTTATGGGACTCGCAAGACTAAATCGAAATCAACGAAACTCCGTATTTTTGACTGTAATAATATGATATTCTATGATAAAAAAAGATACATGCACAGGAAACGGATAATATAAAAATATTGTGTATTTTATAGAATTAAGTACATAACAAATACTTTTATTATTAACATATCCCAGCATGCCCGGGACTCTGGTGTAAACCCTAAGCATTGAGACGGGAAAATATAAAAATATTGTACAAAGTAAAGCCCAAAAAAAAAAATACCATCATCATTCAGCCTCAAATGATTTCCCGCGCGAAGCCGGTAAAAATGGCTTTTATAGGCTAGGAGGAGTGGGTGCCTAAAGATGGAATATTAACGATTCCAAATTTGTCTATAATTTTCGGGAAATGTTATTTATTTGACCAATTTGTTAAAAAGTTATTCTCCAACTCATGTTCGAATGTTTTCGCGAACACGAATATTAGCCGAACTATTTCTAATTTCATTTCAATAACATCCATTCTTGTTTATTTCAATTTATGAATAAGCCCCTACATCATGAAAGAACTTACTTGAGGCTTAAATACCATTTGTTGTTTTTATCGGACCATTCAATATGCGTAAGATACATGTCGTAGGGGGTTAACCGAGGACTGAAAACAAAAAAGTAATTAAGAAATAACTCGCTTGATATTTGAGTCAGGAGAAAATGTTGAGAACAACAATTGCAGACCATCAATAGTTTCTAAACCCACTACCATCTTCCTCTAAACTTCCCCTCCCAATGGTCCGATTTTAGCCGTTGACGAACTTGATATTTAGATTTATATACAACGTTTAAATATTGGATTTAATTTATAGTAATTTGTCGAAAATTCCGTCATGAGTACAAACTCGATAGCTGATTTCCCTCAAGTGAAATCTTCTAAAACATAAAATGCCCTTAAGTGAACTGTACAATTATACTTTCGAATTAGACTAAAAGAAAATCAGAAAATATTTATTTATTTGGTGTCACGCAGTTCGGAGCGATTTACACCCTTCGTCAAATAACCAAATGGTAAAAATACTCCAAATTGTTGAATGTAATTCATATTTATATTTACTGTTGCTGCTGGGAAAAGAATATATTAAAGGTAATTAGAATTAGTTAAATAAAAACTATTAAAACAGAGAAAATGATGAACGGGAATAGAAAAATCAACTAAAAATCAAAAACAGTACTCTAGAATATTAAATAGAAGCCTAATATAAAATTTGAAAACCAAAAATATTTCATGAAAATAAATAAAACTATGATGAGTAATAATTTATAAAAAATAAAGAAGAAATTATTTAAAAGGTTTCTAAACCTTAAATTGCATTCAGACTCACGCACACGTACGCACTGACACTCCCCAGACACACGGATACACACATAAGGTATACCAAATGTAATTTGCATTATAGAAAATATGCTGTTTACTATAACAGTGCACAATTTGTACTCTGTAACTTTAGTTTCTCCAATTGTGATTTGTTAAAACAAAGTTATTATTAAATTTACTCATTAGTTAAAAAAAATAACTAAATCAGATTCTAAATACTCTTATAAAGGTTCTAAGTATACTGTTGATGAGGTCGAGGACAGTGGGCAGTGAGGTTGCAAAAGAGGTTCGACAGATTGAGGAGAGATAAGTCATCAATTACAAGTCCTTACTGCCAGGGCTACTTAGGAGGCTCGTTAGCTTTCAGTTGGCAGGCCGATCATCATCAGATAACTGCCTCATCTTCATCTCTTATCTGATGGTCAATCACTTTACCATTCAGCTTCGGTATTATCGCACAAGAATATCCATTATTTTTCGTTTCGTTTCTTGCCAGATTCATTGTAATCACATTCGGTTCAGACTAATAAATTTGATAGATATAATTGATTAATTTGGGTCAGATCCAGCCAAGATCCAGAGACTCCTGGGACATTACGTTCCTAGGACTAAAAAAAAAGGCTTTCTGGGAAACAACGTGCTGTCTTAATGCTTTTCTCAGCCTAACTATAGTGGGTTCAATTCTTGCATCAGGATTTATTTAGCGCTTCAAGCGGATTAAATGTTCGGCAAGTACAGGCTGAATAAACTAAACAGATTTTCTACGTCCAGGAATTTCAAAGATCTATCTCCAGGAACTTCTATCTCTCCATGCAAACCTAAGAATTGAAATATAGCGTGGAAATGAAATGTTTAATAATATGATAGTTCAAAATAACATTCCCATTAATAGAAGGGAGAGGGGATTTCTGAAGATCAAAAAAGGTTTGTCTTGCAGCTGCTGCGCAAATTAAGCAGATTTCCCTCGCATTTGATGACACACTGGTGATCTCATTTCAATATATATTCTGTATTTTTAAGTAAAAATCCAATGATTAGAGGTCTGGGTGACCGAAGACTGAAAAAAAAAGTACGAAAACTCATAATATTTGAGTAACGAGAAAATGTATAGAAAAAAATTGTCTTGATCATCAATAATTTAACAAGATAGTTTTGTGTATAAAGTTTTCCGATTCGACTAATAATAACGGATATATTTTGATTTTTCGAATTCCCTCCTCTAAACCTCCCCTATTCCTGGTCCCACTTCAGCCATTCTGGACTATGAACTTAAGTCTTGTATGGAATGGTTAAATATCGAGTATGGTATAGATCAAATTAACATTATCGAGTCAAAACCGTAAAATCTTAATTGATGATGTCATCACAAAGAGCTTTCATGTATCTCTGAAGATAATGGTCCGTTGAGAATTATATTTGGTATTTAAGCTTAGAATAACACCTATCATTATATATTTGCTTATTGTTAATGTGTCATGATAAAAAGAGAAGGAGAGTTTACTGAATTTTGAAAATTGAGAATTGAAATATCTCGGTTAATATTCTAGATAGAGAAATAGTGCACAGAACAACATTTATAGAAAATTAAATTTGCAACAACAAGAGTTATATAAGATGGTTTGATCCAGTTCATAATTACGGAGTTTCAACTTTACCCTTTTAACCCCTCCCCTCCAAAAAAAATAAATAGTTTGTGAGTAGTTCATCGCAGTTTTCCTTTTAGTCTCAATAAATTGCTTATAGGTTGAAGAAGCCCTTTTTGACGAACTATCTTCCTGTTGTAAAAAGATAAATCTTTTATTATAAAGGAGGCATGTCTTCAGTTTAGTCATGAAACGTCTAATAAATTTCAACGCGAAGTTAAACATTCCTACTTACAGCAGCCGTGACCTCAGGTCAACAGGTGTTAGTTTCCTAACAGATAAAGGCTTGGTAAAACCTTGTCACCTAGCTATTTATTGGTAAGTACTATGGTTTTACTCACTTCCATTCGTTAATGAGTCAGTTAAAATATTTCTTAGACTTTAGAAAGAATTTTGTTCTTTAATTAGTGGTCATTCTATGCTACTTTAGCAGGTCGGGATGGGTAATCTACTGACTACTAACGATGTATTTAGTAAGGCTGGCACTAAGTAAATTTCTATGGTAATAGAACCCAAATTCTAGTATTACTTATCGTATGGCTCAGTGGTTACCAATAAGAACAAAAAAAAAAGTCAGTCACACAGGTGTTGCGTTAGCTAAGCACATTTCCCGATTGTATAACACACTTGTGATATCATCTCTCTAAATATTTTCTGTTTCTATGTAAAATTAAGTAGTTATATTGATAATGACATCACGTCATATATATTGATATTAGATATATATGAATTTTCAAATTCACCCCTTCTCTATACCCCCTACCCCCTTATTCCGGATACGATTTTGGCCATTATCTATTATGAGTTTTAGTGTAGAATAAAAAATGTAAATATCGAGTATAGTGTAGAAAAAATACACATTTTTGAGTTATAAACCTAAAATCTTTAACGATCTAGTATGTATCTGTTGAAAATAATTGTTAGTATTTACGCTTCAAATAAAGTGGTTCATTATGTGAATAGGCCGAAAACTAAAAAACGCAAATAGGTCGGTTAATATTGAATTTAGAGAATAATCTATTTATCAATATTTATAGTAAATTTAATTTGCAATAAGATTGATTCTATACAATTTTTCGATCCGCAATAATAGATATATTTCGAAATCCACCCCCCCCCTTCCACTGCAATTTCTGCCAAAAACAAACTTAATCTTTCCTTTTACATAAAATGATTAAATATCGAGTTTGTTAAAGATCAAACAAAAATTGCGACCGCTAGAGCAGTAACAGGCAAATACATATAATATTTAATGGATCTCATTTCCGTCATCTCCTGGACCGATGGAAAATTGAAGAAATATGTCGAAAATTGAGTCACTAGTACAATATTAATAGCTGATTTCCCTTTAAGGGGCATCGTAAGGCTACTTCTGCTAAACGGGGCTTGATTAGCTACTTGAATAAAAATGTTCCTTGAAATGTAATGCCACTATAATCGACTATTGAAATAGTAGAATCAAAACCGACTAAGGGAGTTAGGGGCGGACAAAAATAAAATATTCCATATACCTCTACACGTAATTAGTATTATTCTATCCGATGTATTAGGATAGAGATACATATATCACTAACAAATCCAATAGTTTTAAATGATGTGCTGCCATACATTTTGTTTATTTAATTTAATGGGAATACATGGAAGGAAGTCGAATGAGGTCCACGCCAGGTTTTTTGTTTAGTTCTTGAAGTAGTGGTTTTTAAGCTTCTTTAAATAGTCCATTGGTGTCTGCAAATTTTGAAAAGTAGTTTTAATTTGGCTCAATTTTTGTATTTCAGATTGTCTGCAATCTTCACTTGTCAGGGTAATTTGCAGATAGTTCTTAAACGTTTAATTTTGGCTTAAATGTAACTTGATATTTTAAATAGTCCATCAAAATAGGTCTAAGACGAATTATGATTAAAAATATTCAAAAATAGGTAGGTATTAATATTAATCTGCATTCAAAATTTAGTGGTTTTATGTTTCTTCGTTTCGGAGGAAATTACACCTTTGGGAAATTTAGAAATTTGATGTCATATAGATATGTCAAAATAGTAAGATTATTATTTTTTTTCTATTCCGCCACACGAAACGTATTAAAATTAATTATTCTTAATATGTGTTCGTGGGAATTACTTTATAGTGAATGAAATACTATTTTCCTGGATATTGACCAACCCAACCTTGCAAGGTCTCTAATAATAGTAATCTGTATTACTCTACTCACGCTCAATTTTCCAGACTTGCCCTCTCCCCCCTCCTCCCTCTTTAATATCATAATGATATGAGTGTAGTAATGTACAGCGATACTTATGTGTATTGCACCTGTTGATTGAAATTTTATCAGTTGTATTGCAAACGGTCTACCTTGATAAAAAGTCCGTTACGCAGGGGCTGCATAAACTAAGCAGATTTCCCTCCTGAAGTAAGAAAAATAAATAAATCTACATACTGGTAACATAAAACCACCGTGAATAATAAGTGAATAAATAATTATCAAACGGTAATAAGAAATCTTTTAGGAAATTTTAATAATTTCCCAACGGAAAGAAAAAAAGGGAAATCTGCTAAATTACTCAAATATATCAGAATATAACACATTAATTTTATTGAAAACTATTTACTATATCTAGTACTGTATTTTATAATGAATCAGAATAACTTTTATTTCAATTAATCACAGTTTAGTAGTCCAAGAACTTTAGACAGGGGAGGGGCCACCAGAACATATTTGCTTGCATCGATGGACATTTGAAGAAAAATGTCGAAAATCGCGTCATGAGTACTCCCTCAATAGCTGATTTCCATTAAAGGAAATCTGACTAAAGTCCGCTCCGGCGTAACCTCAGCTGATTTCCTTCGTACTGTTATGACACTCTAGTGATCTCATCTTACCATATATTAGTAGATTTCCTTTAAGGGAAATCAGCTATTGAGGTTGTACTCATGACGGAATTTTCGACATTTTTCTTCAAATGTCCATCGATCCTACCTAGTAGATGACGAAATTGAGGTCAGTTCAAAACTGTATATATATATCTATATATATATTATATATATATATATATATATATATATATATATATATATATATATATATATATATATACTAGCTCAGATACCCGGCTTCGCTCGGGAATTCATTTGAGGCTGAATGGTCGTGGTATTTTTTTGGCAAGGCTTTACTTTGCACAATATTTTGACATTTAGCCGTCCCAGTGTTTAGGGTTAACACCCGTCGTTTCTGTGGATTTGTTAATAATAAAATTATTTTTTTATGTAAGACTTCACTGTCCTGCAAATTGTCATATTTCCCGTTTCCTGTGCATTTGAATAATTAATGAGAAAATATTGACATACATTTGAATCAATTTTTTCATTTGAGGTACCTGGTAGTTCATATTGAAAAGAAGTGTTGAGCAAATTTCTCTAAATAACAAAATAAACAACTTTTGTTATGTGCATTTTTGCCGAAACCCCAATAGGAAATCATTATTATTAATTTCAGGCCTCCTTTATAACCCCCACTCCTGCCCGTCCCTAGAAATAGTATGGCTTATTATAAGGAAGGCGTTAGTGCTAATACACATACTGAGTGTTTTATTTAGTTCGGTTGAGTCTTTTGTGCCAAATAAAATGTTTGACTCCCGCTATAATTTTTAGCGTATAACGCCTTAATACTTCGGTATACGACGATAGTGTATATAAAAAAAGTTTCTCTAAATAACAAAATAAACAACTTTTGTTATGTGCATATTTGCC
This sequence comes from Riptortus pedestris, assembly GCA_019009955.1. Lineage (NCBI taxonomy): Eukaryota > Metazoa > Arthropoda > Insecta > Hemiptera > Alydidae > Riptortus > Riptortus pedestris. The sequence goes on from CM032228.1 coordinate 62,541,652, forward strand.
GAAAATGCATTAGGAAACGAAATATCACTATTATTAATTTCAGGCCTTCCTTATAACCCCCACTCCTGCCCGTCCCTAGAAATGTTAGTAAGGCTTATTATAAGGAAGGCGTTAGTGCTAATTCACATACCGAGTTTGGTTTAGTTCGGTTGAGTCTTTTGTGCCCAATAAAATTGTGGACTCCCGCTATAGTTTTTAGCTTATATCTCGTTTATACTTTGTTATACGGCAAAAAAAAATATAACAAAAGTTACTTTAAATAGCAAAGTAAACAACTTTTGTCAAGTGCATATTTGCAAAAAAATTAATAGAAAACGAAATATCACTATTTTTACTTTCAGGCCTCCCTTACAACCCCCACTCCTGCCCGTTTCTAGAAATGTTGGTATAGCTTATTATAATGAAGGTGTTAGTGCTAATACACATACGGAGTTTCGTTTAATTCGGTTGAGTCTTTTGTGCCATATAAAATTGTTGACTCCCACTATAGCTTTTAGCGTATATCTCGTTTATAATACGTTATACGAAAAAAGTGTATATAACAAAAGTTACTCTAAATTACAAAATAAACAACTTTTGTTATGTGCATATTTGCTGAAAAAGCAATAGGAATCGAAATATCGCTATTTTTAATTTCAGGCCTCCCTTATAACCCCCACTCCTGTTCGTCTTAGAGGATATTAATATAGCCTAAAGTCTAAGTTGGGCTAGTAGTAATATACATACCAAGTTTCAGAAAATTCGGTTCAGCCGTTTATGCGTGAAAAGGTAACAAACAAACATACACGAAAGAAACAAAATGCAGTTATGGTGTCTATGACATGTGAAACGAAATGTTATCGTGAAATTTCGCGAAAAAAATCAATGTACAGACAGAGGTTACAATTTTATATATATATATATATATATATATATATATATATATATATATATACTAGCTCAGATACCCGGCTACGCCCGGGAATTGGTTTGAATGGTGATGGTATTTTTTTGGCAAGGCTTTCCTTTACACAATATTTTACAATTACCCGTCCCAGTGTTTAGGGCTAATACCCGTCGTTTCTGTGGATTTGTTAATAAAAAAAATTGTAAATTCAGGCCTCCCTTATAACCCCCACTCTTGCCCGTTCCTAGAAATGTTAGTAGGGCTTATTATAAGGATGACGTTAGTGCTAATACACATACCGAGTGTTTTATTTAGTTCAGTTGAGTCTTTTGTGCCAAATAAAATTGTTGACTCCCGGTATAATTTTTAGCGTATAACGCCTTTATACTTCGGTATACGACGATATTGTATATAACAAAAGTTTCTCTAAATAAGAAAATAAACAACTTTTGTTATGTACATATTTGCCGAAACCCCAATAGGAAACGAAATATCACTATTTTTAATTTCAGAACTCTCTTATAACCCCCACTCCTGACTGTCCCTAGAAATGTTAGTATGGCTTATTATAAGGAAGGCGTTAGTACTAATTCACATACCAAGTTTGGTTTAGTTCGGTTGAGTCTTTTGTGCCAAATAAAATTGTTGTCTCCCGCTATAATTTTTAGCGTATAACGCCTTTACACTTCGGTAGACGACGATAGTGTATATGAAAAACGTTTTTCTAAATAACAAAATAAACAACTTTTGTCATGTACATATTGGCTGAAAAAGCAATAAGTAACGAAATATCGCTATTTTTAATTTCAGGCCTCCCTTATAACCCCCACTCCTGCCCGTCCCTAGAAATGTTAGTATGGCTTATTATGAGGAAGTCGTTAATACTAATTCACATACCGAGTTTGGTTTAGTTCGGTTGAGTCTTTTGTGCCAAGTAAAATATTGGACTTCCGCTATAGTTTTTAGCGTATAACTCATTTATACTTCCGTATACGGCAAAAGTGCATATAACAAAAGTTACTCTAAATTACAAAATAAACTACTTTTGTTATGGGCATATTTGCTGAAAAAGCAATAGGAAACGAAATATCGCTATTTTTAATTTCAGGCCTCCCTTATAACCCCCACTCCTGTTTGTCTCAGAGGATATTAATATAGCCTAAAGTCTAAGTTGGGTTAGTTGTAATATACATACCAAGTTTCATAAAATTCGGTTCAGCCGTTTATGCGTGAAAAGGTAACAAACAAATAAACAAACAAACAAACAGACACGAAAGAAACAAAATGCAGTTATGGTGTCTATGACATGTGAAACGAAAAGTTATCGTGAAATTTCGCGAAAAAAATCAATGTACAGACAGAGGTTACAATTTTATATATATATATATATATATATATATATATATATATATATATATATATATATACCGTATATATATTTGTCTGTTACCGCTCTAGCGGTCGCAATTTTTGTTTGATCGTTACCAAACTCGATATTTAGTCGTTTTATGTAAGATCAAGTTCGTTAACGGCTGAAATCGGACCAGTGATTAACAATTAACAATAAACTGTTATGTCATGAACTACTTTATTCTAAGTGTATATATCAAATATTGTTTTCAAGGACATTTATCTGTGTGCGGTACTTGCAAATACGGTGTGTGATGACGTCATCATGTAAGATTTTATGGTTGTTACCTAGAAAATGTCCTTTTATTCTATACCATTCTTGATATTCAACAGTTTCATTCAACACTATGTATAATATACTTAATGGCTGAAATATGACATGGAATAGCAGCCTATTTCTAGTTAGAGAGGGAGGAATTTTAAAAAGTCATCCAGCACGTGTGAAATCTTTTTATTATTATTATTATTATTAATTAACGTCCACTTTTTGCAACTTAGACTAATTGGGTAATCTTTTTAGCTTACGACGCTCCTGCATGACGGACTTTTAGTTATTCAAATTCAGTTTTTCTGTTGCTCGTTTAAAATTATGGAATTTTAATTTCATCTTTTTTCCACTGGATGCGCGAATGCATGTTTTCTTTCAACCTCTTGTTCTTGTGGTTTTGCTAGCTATTATTATTATATTTTTAAAACTGATTCTTATATTTTAAAGATTGTTTCACCTACTGACCTGGGTTCTTGTTTCTTAATTTGAGAATCAGTGACCGCGGAAGAGAATAACAAATTGAGGAAAATAGTGAGCCGAATACATCAATACAAAATCAGCGAAGGTTTACCTCAAACCTTGGTAGCCGTACGGTGGTTATACGAATTGCAAGGAAGAAGATGGCCAAGACAAAGAGCTGGCTGAGTAAGGATGGAGTAAATTCTTCCGGCCACTACCCAAGGTCTTGCGAGGTATTTGGTATTCCGGTGTTGGCAGCCCGGATTGGAATGGTGGTATTATCTGCGTCTCCAGCTGTCGACCTGTGCCGGACTTAGCAATACGTACTTCGTTCCTATCTTTGAGCAGATTAGGGCGAATCAGCTTTTAGAGGTTGTGCTCGTGACGCAGGTTTCGAAAAATGTCCTCATATGACCATCGATCCTACCCCTAGGAGATTAGGAAAATAAATGACCTTCATGATGGGTCTGGGTAAACTAAATAGATTTCCCACGTGATGGTATAACACACTTGTGAACTCATATAACCACATATTCTCTATTTTCAAGATGAACCCTGACGAGTAGGGGGGGGGGGGTACTCAAAACAAGGAGGTACGAATAACTAGCTTAATATTTGAGTTACAAAAAAATGTGTAACACCTTAATTAATGACTTCTTCTCACAACAAATTTACTTGTATCTCTGTATAATAAAGTTTTCTTGAAATCACTATTCGGAATTTGACCTTAGAACAATTTGGTTATTGTTAATATGTCATGAATAAGAGTGGTGGTTTACTGATGACTGAAAACTAAAAAAAACAATTATCTAGGTTAATATTCAACATCAAGAAAAAACGTACATAACAACATTTTGCAATAAGATTGTTTCTGTACAATTTTTCGATTCGTCGCATAATAACGGAGATATTTCGAAATCCCCTCTAACCCCCCCCCTCCCATACGTCCGATTTCAGCAATTAACGAACTTGATCTTTATTTTTACATAAAACGTTTAAATAAGGAGTTTGGTAGATTTAGAATGGACCTCAATTTCGTAATCTCCTGGGTATGATCGATGTGCATTTGAGTAGAATTTTCGAAAGTCACGTCATGAGTAAGACCTCAATAGCTGATTTCCGTTATGGGAAATCTCCTAAAAAAAAGCTAATTGATGTAGGAAACTCAGAGAAAAGAATATTTTCAGTTTCTAAAAAGATGGTAGTTCTATTAGAGGATGGGAAGCCTTATACAGGGACTCAGTCAAAGGACTAAATTTTTCTAGACCAATAGAGGATTATATATATATATACATTCATGCTAGCTAGAAAAGGAGGGATTACTCTTGGAACGGTTCTTTTCCTAATGGCGGGCAAGCGCTCAAGTAGGCATCAATTGAAGGTCGATCCGTGTTGTCAATACTGATGAGTTTCTATTTCCCAACCAACCCTGCCTCAGGAAGTGTAGTCAATAATCGTTTTAGTCAATTACTTATTGTATTATCGCCATTGACTACGTTCCTACTCCTGTATTCTACTATGTCTAGTAAATAATTTGTACAGCACTGTCGTCATCGGTGCCTTAAAGACAAAATCTCAGTCCTGAAATAGTTACCGGGAACGGTTTTGAGTGTGTAAAGAATTCACCAACTCTTCAATTTCATATTTTAGATTGATGACAGCTATAAATGATCACCAAATAAATTTCATATTGAAATCTATGTAATAATTTATGTGTGTATACATTTAATTAAGTGTTCTTAAAAACCTTTTTTTTTATTTGAAGTACATTTAAAATCATAAATCTATCATTTGAAACTTTTTTTATATATACTATCGTTGTAACAATATTCACTCAGAAATATAAAAACCAATTTTTTTTAGAGGTAATTTTACCCCTTCAATGGGTAGTGCGCGAACAAAACGGATGTTTTGAATTTTCCCTAATCTCTCTCTTTAAAAAAATAGTCCAGTTGAGATGCAAAGATTTGATTTATTTCTTATAAAAATCATCGATTTAATTATAAATATCACTTATATAGTACGAATAAATAAAGAAGAATGCGAAATTTGAGGTACCTGTTTATTCAGGATATATCACCTGCCTGTTACATTTAGACCTTCATCCCCGAAAAAAATGTTTTTTCAAGGGGTGAAGATGTAAATATATTTAATTTTCGTAATAAAAGTGTGTAACTTTCGTATAGTAGCAACGAATTTGTTGTTATGATTTTTATTTTTTTTAAAGTTCGTGTAGTTACTGGTTTCAGAGCATATACCATCATTTTCTTGTCCATGAAGTTTTATTTGAGAATTGCTCACATTCCCATATATATACACACACACACACACACACACACACACACACACAAACGCACGCACGCACACACAAACGCACGCACGCACGCATAAATACATACATACATATATATATATATATATATATATATATATATATATATTATTTTTAGCAGATTTCCCTTAAGGGAAATCAGCTATTGAGGTTGTACTCATGACGCGATTTTCGAAATTTTTCTTCAAATGTCCATCAATCCTACCCAGGAGATGACGAAAATGAGGTCCGTTCAAAACTGTATATATATATATATATATATATATATATATATATATATTTGTCTGTTACCGCTCTAGCGGTCGCAATTTTTGTCTTATCGTTACCAAACCTGATATATAATCGTTTTAAGTAAAAAGAAAGATCAACTCAGTTAACGGCTGAAATCTGTCCAGGTGGAGGAGGGGTTTAAAGGGGGAGAATTTCTAAAATTCCTAATATCTCCGTTAATATGCGTCGGATCGAAAAATTGTATAGAACTAATCTTATTGCAAATGTAATGTTCTATAAATGTTGTTATGTACATTTCTTCACTATCTTGATTATTAACTGAGATATTTGCATTTTTTAGTTTTTGGTCTTCAGTAACCCCCACTCCTACTCATCTCATATTAACAATGTTCTATTATGTTATGAAGCACTTTATTTGAAGCTTAAATACCAAATATTGTGGCGCACGCGGGAAACCTGCTTAGTTAACGCAGCTCCTGCGTGACGGACTTTTTTTTCTCACTGAAGTATTCATGGCAAGGGTATTTATTTATTGTGTTTTACTTGGTCTACCACTATTCTATTTACCGCTTTTCCTTTCATCGCTTCGGTCAGCACTTGAAAAACTATTCCACTAAGAGAACCTATGAAATCCTTGTAGAAATTAGCTCTATCGCCTCTAACTCTCATTTCCATAGATTTCACATTTGTAAAATGTGTGTGACTACTTATTCCATGTCCGTCTTGTAGAATGACTTAGTCATTTGTCTTGTATTTCAAAAAATATGCGACATTTCAATTCGCGCTGGGATATTCGTGGTCATTTTGCCAGAAGGCTACAAACTGGCCCAGGATAAAAGGAACGTGCTGACATATTTTTCAGCTAGAGGTATTGGTTGTCAGCACTGTGAGCCCGTATTTCAATTACAAAAGTGCATTCATGTTATGTAAAACGCATTTACAAAATGGCTCATGACGTCACTGGGGCTCCACTTGCACCATAAGCTTCACGTTGATTTTCTAGAATATTTTTTTAACCATAATTTTATAATAAAAAATAATCTGGAGATGAACGTCTTTTTGAATTAATACTAATATTTTTTTCTATATAAGTGGGCCTGAGTTGATTTTCGAAAAATTTCCTTAAATGTCCATCGATCCTACGCAGGAGAAGTATATATGTATATATATATATATATATATATATATATATATATATATATATATTTGTCTGTTAACGCTCCAGTGTTCACAATTTTTTGTTAGATCGTTGCCAAACTCCATATTTAATTTAATATTTTATGTAAAAATAAAGATCAAGTTCATTAACGGCTGAAATTGTAGTGGTGGAGATGGTTTAGAGGGAGAATTTTGAAATATCTCCGTTATTATACGTCGAAACAATACTTTTGCAAATTGAATGTTCTATAAATGTTGTTATATAAGGTTTTTCACTATCGTGATTATTAACCTAGATATATGCATTTTTTAGTTTTCACCATTCAGTAAACCCCCACTCCTACATATGTATGTCATTTTAACAATATGCTGTTGTATCCTAAATAACTTTATTTTAAGCTTCAATACCAAATATTGTTGTCATTAAACATTTATTTGGTTTGATAAATGGTTGTACGTTGTGTGATGACGTCTTCAATTATGATTTAACTTCTTTACTTAAAAATGTTTATTCAAAATGATTCATTCAATGTTATAGAATCATTCTTGTTTAACTATTGATGGTGAGAAATCTTCTTAGTTTATTCAGTCTTTTCGTGACGGAATTTTTTTTTTTAATTAAATGGTCTTACTCTTCAGCAGTTTACAACTGATACCCGTTGCGTACGAAGAAAGTGAAGGTTACCTAATGCAATTCTCTGAACGTTGCTCCAGTGTGTCAATCTCTTTGAATAACAAATATCCTCTTTGGTGGTGATTTACTTCTAATCAGCCGTTGCCCAAGGGGAAGGTCCTTGCTCTTGCCCAACAGGGAGACACCCCAGAATTTCCCGGGAGACAATAGAAGTACTTTGATTATAATTGTAGCGCAATTAGCTTCTTGTTAGATTTGTTTTAGTGTCCTTAGCCCATTTCAAAACAATTTGATCTTCAAGGGGGAAGTGGATAATTTGGTCTTACGGCCGAGGAGCCAGTGTCGAAACGCATTGTCTTTCTGGTCTGTGCTCATTAGCTTCGTGTTGTCAACTTCTTCATGGGGACATTCAGAGTTTACAGAATGAGATTTGTAAAGCTTTGCGGATTATGAATATGAAATGACTAATAATTATGTCCCCCTAAGGGAAATCTGCTATTGTTTTAAGGGGACTAGTTTTTAACAGTGGGTCTACAGTTTTACCCTCTTTTTCTTTATTGTGGGAAACTCTTATGAAAAAAGTAAAGCTCCATGTAAGTACAGTAACAAGTATTACTGCCCTTTTTAGCAGATTTCCCTGAAGGGAAATGAGTTATTGTATTATATGATCGTACCCATGTCACGAATTATTCGTCCGATTAAAAAATTGTATGGAACCAATCTTATTGCAAATGTAATTGTCTATAAACGTTGTTATGTTCATGATTCCTCTAATGTGAATATTAACGGAGATAATTTGAAATTATTGTTTTCAGCCTTCGGTAAACCCCCACTCCTATTCATGTTAAAACAGCAGTAAAGCTGTTATAACAAACCTCTTTATTCTAAGCACAAATACAAAATATTGTATTCAAGAGACCTTTCATATGTCAGATACATGCAAAACGTTGTGTGACGACGTCATCAATTAAGTTTTTACGTTCACCTTACAAAATTACTTATTTGATTTACCATACTCCACATTTAATCGTTTGAGTCAAAATTAAAGATCATATTTGTTATTTTAAAACATTGGACATGAATAATATGGGTATAGAGGGGGTGGAAGTCAAAAATTCAAAGTGTTTCCGTTATTATGAGTGGGCTCGTAAAATGTTATAGAACCAATCTTGTTAAACTATTGATGATCTGTAAATAATGTTATCCTAAGCATTTTTCGTGGCTCAAATATTAAGCAAGTTATTCTTGCTTTCTCGTTTTCAGCCTAAAATAATTCCCATCCCCCACTGCCTTTGAATTATCCCTTGTTTTACATAGAAATAGCGAATGTGTGGTGAGATGAGATCACAAGTGTGTTATGTCAGCGAGTGGAAAATCTGCTTAGTTTACGCAACCCCTGCTTGGCGGACTTTTCTTAATTTATTTGTTCCTCCTAAATCTTAATTTCTGATAATAAGATCTGCAACTAGGCGAATCCTGTAAAGCTAATATTTTAATGAATATTGATCATCATACTCAGTCCTTAATGAGTTATATGACTATCATTTTGTACTCACTTATTTTAATTTCAAATTTATCAAAAATGAAAAGTACTTTCTTTTCGATGATGAGGCATTCATTAATTGTTAACTCAGATATGCAAGCGTTTTGAACGTGTTATTTGTATTTGACGTGCCGTAACACTATTTTTTTCTCAGTATGATTTAATTTTGTAATTTCAACAAATTACTAGGTTACATAAAGAATGTATATGGGAAGGATAAAAGGAATATTTTCAAAAATCAAAAGCTCTGTAAATGAGCTCTCTGAGTTTTGCTCAGATCACAGCTGACTCACCAATTTATCATGGAATTATTTTTGGACGACATGACATTAAGTATTGTATTGAGCATAGTTTAATAAATTTGTATTTAAATTTTGTTTATTTCTTTGTAATCTCACTTACAATAGGTTTATGTACAAACCATCTAACGAACATTAAATGGATTGGAAAGAATAGTTTAATGTCAACTCAATGACTTAAACAATTTATAGATTTTGTTGTTTAAGTTATGTAGGAAACGGTAGTTATAACAGATATTGCAGTAAAAGTACTATAGGTACTGCAATGTGCAACGACTCATCAAAAGACCAGTCATTACTTTTTGTTCCCGGACTGTATTCTACAACAATGGCGTAAGCAAGCTGGGTGTTTCATAGCCAGTCGTTTAGAAGATGATTAGGCAGGACAAGACATCTGGCTGTCCGTCCGAGCTGTTTAAATCATTACCATGTTAATCATTATATAATGCAAGGTCTTAAACGGCAGTTAAGTAACGCACTGTCACAATGACTTAACAAGGCTTCCAACAATAAGTTAAGCAATGCAAATTATATTGACTTCACCATAGGTGGAGGGATAAATGATTTAAAGTAGGTGAACTTGCGTTAATGGTCAATTGTTTTGTTTTGTTCAAGGTAGAAGGATCAAACCAGGATATGACATTAATGTTTTTATCATCTATCTTGTTCTGTACTTCCTAATATTTCTCTTTTTGTTTAGCAAAAGCAATGTCCCTTTCTTTTTATCTATAACCTTGAAGATCATCTGTGTCATAGAACAGCTGCTTGATCAATAAGTATTAACGCCTTTTCTCTGGAAAATATTATATCTGATTACTCATTTTTATTTTTAGCTGGTGGTGAGGGTAATGAATCAGGTTAACCAGAAACACTTTTTTGTGGCTCCTCACAATTTATTTTTTTCTATCGCTTAGCGCTTTCGGGAATTAAGTTCCTATCCTTAGAGCGTCAGAGCGTAGGGCGTGCCTAGAGAGATGCTACTGGGCTGAACTTTGCCGATGCACTATGGTTGTAAAAAATAAATTGTGAGGAGCCACAAAAAATTGTTTCTGATTAACCTGACATCTGATTACACTATTCATTCATCAGTTTAAGTAATGATGTTCTCTAAGGACCTCGAACGTTTTCCAATTTCGAGTTGTTTTTTTTGAAAGAGATCTTATTTGTTACGTTATTTATTGACGTTATACTGCTATGACTAACTGTGTCGGTCAGATTTTATAGCCAGGCCGGTGTTAAGGATTTTATTTAGTTAGTTCATCAGTATATAGACTCCATTGGGAATTTAGGTTTACCAAATGTGTTAAGAACAGCACCTTGAATCAGATGGCTAACCTGATCTAGTGAAAAAGGGTTTTCGCGCAGCACATATGCGCTATTATATAGTATATCGCTTGTTAGGAAGATTTAGAAAGATTAGCTCTCAGATTATGAAGGGATTTGAAAGCTCCATGAACTGACAGCTGATGCAATACACTGACTATTCACACACGAAAAAACATTTTAAATTCTATTAATGATATATACTTGATCACCACTGTTTTACAGGATTATCTCTAAAGGAAATCTAAAATTGAAGTTGTTTTTACTCATGATGGGTATGACACACGATTTATCTCTCGTCACTATTTCCAAGTAAAAGTCCAAAGAGAAGAGGTATGGGTTTACTGATGAAACCAGTAAGTGTATGAAGGATGAAAACAATTACAAAGGCTGAAAAACTTTACACTTAATATTCCAGCTTGACAAAAGATTTTGGGGTCAGCAAAAATAAATATAATTTATATTTAGTGTAGGATAAGATAATGGTCCCATGAATGGCCTGTTTTCTCATATCTTGTTAATCACTATCATTATTTAAGTTATGCAAGCTTCGCGCTACAAGAGTGATGGTACTGTAACAACTCCGGCCTCGAGTAGGTACAAAATTAATGGTATCTCTCAATATTTTTTGTTAGCTGTTCTCAAAATCAGGAATACTATCAAAAGGGTGCGTTTTATATGTTTTTTGATTTAATCTTGATTGTCCTAATTATATATATTTCGTCACATTCGAACGACCTCCTGTACCTATAAAAGGTCCGCACAACCACATTCCTCTGATATTTTTCTATCAGACCAGTCACACTAGCGAATTTCCTTTATTTCAGCGAGAAGTGGTGAAAAGTCGAAAATTATTACTCAGTGATGTGTACAAACTAGTAGGTTTAGGAACGGCCTTAGCCGCTCTCAGTTAAGCTTTCATTGCAGGATGATTTATGGTGAGGTGGAGACTGCTGGAGATAAATATTCATTTATGGCCAGTGTCGTAAAGTCCTGGAGGCTTGTAGGTCTTTGAGTCCTTGTGACATTGGGAAGGGACGAAGATGGATTACCGTTGAGTCGTGACCCGCACAAGGACTCCTATTCTGTGGTCACAAGGAAGGGTTTGTGGTCAAACAAAGTAACAAACCAGGATTGTTTGAAGGTTGTGGTAAGTGTATAGACACCCCTAGTTTTGCTTATTCTTTTTTAACTGAGGGTTGCATAGGATATTAATAGTGTCTATTCAATTAGACTTCAATCATACGGTCATCTCGATCACTAGCTATGACTAGGACGAGGGGGGGGATTGATATAAGAAAGGTTTCCCGCCGGAATATAAAAAAAAAAACGATTAGCCTAGAATATGATTCCTTTGCATTCATTCTGCCATTGAAGTATGGATCATTTATTTTAAGTAGAAATTTTTATTTATATACCTCTAATCAATTTGTTACTGATGCTTCGTACGTTTCAATCGTTAGTATTAAAGCTATAAGAAAGCTCAACAAATATTTCTTGCCTCAAATTTTTTATAGGACTTGAGAACTTAAATAAATAGGATTTTATAGACTAGCTGTCTGGATTATCCCAGCTATTCTATAAAACCCTGAATGTTGATTCAACGGAGATTTCACGTCGAAACATCACTGCATTAGTTACAAAAAATATGATTAAATTTCGCTCATTCTCATGGAGTGGTAACCTGTTGTAGTAATTAACAATTTACAATTTAGTATTGCACAATAACTTTCTAATAAATGAAAACATATTAAATGTAGATGTTATCACCTCCACACACAAAAACACCCACACTCGATAAGCTAAGAATAAAATAGCTCATGCAAAACAATGCAGGCGTTAAAATCAATTTAAAAACATAAGAGATGAAAATTCATCTACCTAGTTCGTAATAAAGTATTATTATATTATTATATAATTATTTATAAACGTTCACTTTTTTCTACTATGCCTAATTTGGACAAGTTATCAACAGGTTACCTTCCTTTCCTTGCCAGGGTGGGACTAATAATTTTTTTTTTTAATGAGTTCGTTTCTAAATAAATTCCTAGTGCCTGGTTGGGAATCGAACACGCCTCAAACACACTCTAGGTTTTTTGCTTAGTATGTGTTAATCCTACGCTTTAACTTACCTGAGCCCCCAGTTTGTAATAAACATTATTTTATATCCTCTTTTTCACTCAATGAACAATCAGAAATAACATTTTTTCGCCCCAAGCCTTTTTAACACCATTGAATAGAACATGACATAGAAGAATATTCGTTAAAATCATTTTTACAAATTTAAATTTGTATGATGTGCCGTGGATTCTGATGCCAAGACCAAATCTCCGCTTTAGAATCTGTACCACGCATTTAACAAGAGATATATGGTTTAAATCTTGATTGCTTAGTGAAGTGTGATGATACATGTGGCCTTTACGACAGTAGCAGTTGATGGTAAGTCAAACGCAAAACACCATTTTCCGAAGCTTACTTACACCCGATGGAATTGATGGTGACAGAGTATGATGGTCTACAGTCGATGTTGTACACTACATCTTTAGCATTGGTGGTGGGATTAAAACTGCCGACAAATGCTGTCAATGCGTTGAATAGGTGAACGTATTTGGCCTGGAAGTCCTCAAACACCCGCTCTAGTCACCTGCCTTCTCCCCACCTGATGTTTTCAGAGAAATGTATTCAAAACCAGGAAGCTTAAAAATACTTTTGAGAGCTGATTTATTTTAGGCATCAAAAATGTCTTTCCTGTTTGGGTAAGTAGTATTTAACAAAGGTTACCCAAAGTGTATTGATGCTTACAGAAAACATAAAGACTAAATATATATTTTTAGCAAAGATATGCCATATTTTCAATACAAAAAAAAATAAACCCATTGTTTACACCACCCGATACCTAGAATGCTAGTAAATTTATGTTTCCACTTCTAATTAAACTTTCACTACTGATAGCTCTTCCTAATCCTTTGGCGAATTCTTAACAATTTTTAAATCCCCAAAACAAAGTTTATTATTTTTCTAAACAGACTTATTTATATCGAAAATATGTTCTTAAAGCAGCTTTTTTCTTAGAGATTTTTTTATAACTGTAAAAATCAACAAAGATATCAGGAAATAAATGTTTTGCCTAGCAAGAACTGTAACTGTTTTTCTTGTAAAATACAAAACCGACACTTGATCAAAATACTTTAATACGCTTTCTACATTTAGGTCTTATGTATAGAGAAATAACGGGGTGCAACTTAAGTTTTTCACAAGTATTGTTATATGCAATTTCTGCCTTCTATGAAGTTTGTTAATTTTTTTATTAGTATAAAAGATTTGAAATAATATAATTTTCTGTATACATATACATATTATAGTGATTTCCCTAATTTTTATGCATATTTTTCAATTAACTTTACATTTATATATGGACAATTAATTGTAATGCTCCTTAACTATTTATAAAAAATTACTGAAGATATAGTTCTAAAGGTTTATCATATTTAAATTTACACACATAGAATAATGATTTCGTAATCCAATTTCATAATGATTGTTCTGCGTGATTGAATATTGAGGCCTATCAGTAGTCAAATTTGTCTTCGTGAGCTCATTTACACAAATCAATAATTAATCTTCATTATTTCCCACGAGGTGTAGACTCAGTCCCATGAACATGTCTGTCAGGAATGCCTTTTAATATTATCACAACACCTGAATGCCTTGACTCTGAACTCCAATGAAATGTTTTGACGTATTTTTACTAGTAAAACGATTGAAAAGGGAGAATATTCCTTAAATATCGATCTATGTAAAGTGATAGTATGGTCATAAATTGCATAATCTAAGGGGATAAGTCCGTCACGCACGGACTGTGTAAAATAAGCAGATTTTCCACTTACTGGAATGTAACACTAGTAATGCCATCTCTCCATATATTCTCTATTAATAAATCAAAATTCGATAAGAAGTGGAGGCGATTTAATCGCTGAATACGGGTAATTTTGAATAACGTGGTAGAAATTAAGCCACAAAAAATATATAAATCAATAATTTTAGATTATGAGTAATTTAAGGGTGGTTCTGGTATATCATTTTCATATTAACAATAAGGGAGATATTTAGAATTTCCCATGAGGGAAATTTGCTAAAATGTTGTAATTAAAGATCACCTTTTGGAGAATTCTAAATACATTTTCTTCGAGTGATTGATTTGGAGTTTTCAGTGATTTCCGTGGGTCATTAAAAACTTCAGTTCTGGAAAATATCATTCAATTAATGTTTTTTTTTCTATTCAAAGAAAATTTAATATTAATATTAATTTATTTAATGTGGCCCACAACTTCACCAATTTATTCAATTATACAAGCCTTACAAAATATATATATAAAAAAAAAAGATAATTGAATGAAATTTAGAGAGAAAAAATCATAAAAAGAAAAAGACTAATGCACTAATAGGAAGCTATGTCCATGCAGAAATATAAAAAGAAAATAAACGCTTAGATTTATAAGAAAAGCGTATTATTCGTATTGGAAAACTATGGAGATTTTCTTAAGTACTGCTAAGGCACATTGCTGATTTCATCTCATTCTCTCAATATATAAATAAAACTTTAATATTTGTCTAATTTTCTATTTAATATTTTGCTCAGTCTCAATGGTTCCAAAGATTTATAATCGTTAGTATTGATTCTGTCAGGAAATGTAAAGAACATAGTGTTTATAAAATTTATTTTCTGAGCTAAAACGTTGATTAAATTTTTGGTTTTCAAAATTCTTACTTTCAATTTGTGGTCGCCAAATTATTACTGATGCATGAGCATTATTTAAGCTAATTGTGAAATTGATGTATATTCATAAAACATTATGAATACGTATTTCATATATATATTTAGGGCTTGCATTTTGTCAACGTAGTCTATATTATGCTATTCTAACATTGGTAGGCTTGAGGGTTTACTGGGAATAACCTCAATTTTATTCCTTCGTGAAAAAATGTTTATTTCAACTCACAAAGACTGGCATCAAAGTAGTTAATTACTACCAACTTGGGTGTTCACATCTCACACCTGTTCTAAGGAATCACAGCACATGGCGTGAACGGGATTATATCATATTTTTCTAGGAATGCTAAGAAGATACAACCCACTCTATTTTGAATGGACAATAGATTTATTTGAACCCATGAACCAACAATTGAAGGGATTACAACAGAATTTTATCCAATTTGTTCTTCTATTCTTCCTAATACGGGTTAATCCGTCAGCAACGGATAACACTGCAAGTTTCTAAATAAAAATCCACTGAATAGTAGTGGGGGTTCACTGAAGACTGAAAACATGATAGTAGAAATAATTCGCTTAAATATGAGTTACAAAAAATGTATATAGCGACAATTGAACAGGTACTGGAATAGAAAAGGAGCAATTTTTATTTTTTCGTTTTCAGCCTTTAGTTTACCTGCCCATGCAATCTTTACTTTAAGCGACCATATCATATCTCCAAATAACTCTTGCTTAATTAAATATCGAGTGTTAATTACAATGTTTTTTTTGGCTAGTTCCAGATGTTTCTATGGGATAAATAGAGAATAGAATTGGAGATGGTGTCTGTGTGTTATTCCAATACGAAAGAAATCTGCTGTTTACGCACTTCTACCTAAAATATTTATGTTCCATTTACTATAGTTATCCACCCAGAACTTCTGATTAATTATTGTTTTTTCATAGAAGTCTCCGATCTGCAACCAAGGACAATTCAAACATAAAAATATGATGATGCCCGCTCATCCATGAAATTACTCAGAGGTAACATTAGGCGTAAGTTATTTCTATCGTATTTTATTTTCAAATGGACTATGCAAGAGAAAATTGCACTATCCTTCAAACAGAGTAATGATATCCGGACCATACTTGTTTAGAAGATGACTAGTAATTGCTTCATTTTGAAAGACGTGACTCACGCAATTGAAGCTTCATTTTAATTTTACTTTTATGTGTCATTATCCCAAGGAATAAACTGAGTATCACGTTCTGTCAAGTAGTTATCCCTGTTGCCCTCTGCACAAAAAATTACTAATTATCTCCAAATTTACAGGTCTTATTGGATTCCAATGTCCTTGATAAATTAGGAAGTTATTGTTTCTGCAATGCAATTTGATACCGATAGTTAATTCAGTTTGTACCCGTCTTTTTTAGAAGAGTGTATAATATACATTTAACTTCTAAGAAGACAACAGAAGACGCTCAAAGTGCTATATTTATTTATTTATTATATTATTATTATTATACAGTGCTATAGATAGTGGTTTTATAGATTACTTAATTAGAGTGGTGCGTGCAGTAAGAGAATTAGAGGAGAGGGAAGCCATGTTGGCTAAAGAAGTAGGATTGGCTGTGAAATTACTCATCTGGTGACTCTGATTAATCAAAATTTGAATAACACAGTGCAATAGATGAGATTTGTTCTAATAGTGCCTATGGAGCAGCGTTAGAGAGATTTGGTTCTATGGTGCATATGGAGCAGCGGTAGTTACAGAGATTTGGTCCTATGGTGCATAAGGATCAGCGGTAGTTACAGAGATTTGGTCCTATGGTGCATAAGGAGCAGTGTTAGTAACATATGTAGATTTAGCCCAATGTTGGATAAGGGAGCGCAGCGTTAGTTAGGGAGATTTGGTTCTATGGTGCATAAGGAGTAGCGTTAGTTAGAGAGATTTGGTTCTATGGTGCATAAGGAGCAACGGTAGTTACAGAGATTTGGTCTGATGGTGCTTAAGGAGCAGCGGTAGTTACAGAGATTTGGTCTGATGGTGCTTAAGGAGCAACGGTAGTTACAGAGATTTGGTTCTATGGCGCATAAGGAGCAACGGTAGTTACAGAAATTTGGTCCTATGGTGCATAAGGAGCAGCGGTAGTTACAGAGATTTGGACCTCTGGTGCATAAGGAGCAGCGGTAGTTACAGAGATTTGGTCTGATGGTGTTTAAGGAGCAGCGTTATTTAGAGAGATTTGGTCCTATGGTGCATAAGGAGTAGCGTTAGTTAGAGAGATGTCGTTCTATGGTGCTTAAGGAGCAGTGTTAGTTACATATGTAGATTTAGCCCTATGGTGGATAAGGAGTAGCGTTAGTTAGAGAGATGTTGTTCTATGGTGCATAAGGAGCAACGGTAGTTACAGAGATTTGGTTCTATGGTGCATAAGGAGCAACGGTAGTTACAGAGATTTGGTCTGATGGTGCTTAAGGAGCAGCGGTAGTTACAGAGATTTGGTCTTACAGAGATTTGGTCCTATGGTGCATAAAGGAGCAGCGTTAGTTACAGAGATTTGGTCCTATGGTGCTTAGTTAGATTTGGTTCTAGAGTGTTAGTTACATATGTAGATTTAGCCCTATGGTGGATAAGGAGCGCAGCGTTATTTAGGGAGATTTGGTCCTATGGTGCAAAAGGATCAGCGTTAGTTAGAGAGATTTGGTCCGATGGTGATTATGGAGCAGTGTTAGTTAGAGAGGTTTGGTCCTATGGTGCTTAAGGAGCAGTGTTAGTTAGAGAGATTTGGTCCTATGGTGCTTAAGGAGTAGCGGTAGTTAGAGAGATTTGGTCCTATGGTGCTTAAGGAAAATTGTATTACTTCTTTCCTGTTTAACAAAAATGTGTAATTTAGGTGGTACAACACTTCGATGCGATTGTAGAATAGCATAGTACTAATTATTCAGGATTTTTTTGACCATCCTTATAACTCTAATTTAGGCCGGGGCTCGTATGATCCTAACATATAGCTAAATATCCACATATTACTCTACTTTACTACGTTTCCAAAAAGTTCGAATGTTTTATTTGCATGTGTTAAAAATTGTATGTTGCGTTATACTACGTTACATTTAATTGCTGTATTCGTTATAAGCGAATTATATCCTTAAAGCTTAAATTATAGAGGTTAATTCGGAGACAAGTTCATTAAATAGCTAGCTTTACTGTAGGCGGGGAGAAGTATTTCTTTTGTTTATGTTTGAAGTATTATTTTCAATTACTTGGCGAACAGTTTTACCTTTTCTGATAAAACTTAATCTGCCAAAAGAAAATATATAAATTTGACATGAAAGAAAGATAAATAAAAAGGGCTGAGGCAATAAGTGACCATGTGTCCCCTTTAGAAACTGATTTATTTCTGTATTATTCGCTATGGCTTATGAAGGAACATGGAGATTGAAAAAAAATCTCTAGGTAATATCTCTCACCAACTTAAGATTCAAAACACGATTGGATCTTTCGTAAGCTTTTTATTCCCCCTTTTTTGTTGTTGTATACCGTATTAGTCCTATCTTGAGAGTAGAATTTTTTTCCATAACGAAATTATGTCAAGATTGTTTGTTATTTACGCTTTCTACTTTACCGGATTGAATGTCATTTCTCCTTTTGATCGAATGATAGCTTATTTTAGTAGAATTATACACAATAATTACAATTCTAAGCTGTGTTGTTATTCAAAACAAAGCCGAAGAAAAGAAACCTGAAATAACATTACAGTTTAAGGGTAGCCATTGACATTTTTACATGACGCGATTATGAAAAATATTCTTCGAATGTTCATTGATGCTGTCCAAGAGTTGGCGAAAATGAGGTTATCAAAATCATATTCGGTCTTTAAATGCCTTAAAAATTTTGTTCGGTCTTTGTGAAAGAAAATTTTCACCAATACCCCAAGTTCAGCTTATATTTTAAGTCTTGTTTACGAATGGATCTACCTAAGGTGGAAATAGAGGATATATTACAATGTGACGTTATCTCGGTGTCATTCCGTCACTTAGAAAACTCGTTTGCTGGTGTTAATGGCCATAAGGGTTGACACGCCACACAAGAAAAAGTCCGTCACGCAGGGGCTGGGTAAACTAAGCAGATTTCCCACATAAAGTTATACAATAGAGAAATCACCATACGAGTGCCGATCAGTTACGGAAATGGCACAACTAGCTTTTTGCGGGAACCTTAGCTCGTCCGTTACACTTAATAAAAATGCAAATATCTCGGTTAATATTCAAGATAGAGAATAAATGTAAATAACAATATTTATAGTAAATTTAATTTGCAATAAGATCGTTTCTATACAATTGTTTGATCCGACTTATAGTAACGGAGATATTTCGGATTTTCCAAAATCCCCCCTCTAAACCCCCTCCCACTGGTCCGATTTCAGCAGTTAACGAACTTGATCTTCCTTTTTACATCAAACGATTAAATACCGAATTGGGTGACAAATAAACAAACAAAAATTGCGACCGCTAGAGTGTTAACAGACAAATATATATATATATATATATATATATATATATATATATATTTGAACGGACCTCATTTTCGTCATCTCCTGGGTAGGATCGATGGACATTTGAAGAAATTTTTCGAAAATCGCGTCATGAGTACGACCTCAATAGCTGATTTCCCTTAGGGGAAATCTGCTAAAAAAAACGTTTAGTTTACGAAGTTTAGGTCATAACTCTAGGTTTACCAAGTGTATTATGACAAGATCCTTTACTTCAACTGTGTCCCTTTTAAGTTAACCCAACCTTGGCAATATCCTAACCAATGAAAATGAGTTTTTCTTTTTAAAATGTTTCATTTAAAAAAAAGGAAAATAATTGTCGTTTTAAAAGGTAATAACATTTTAAAATTGGACCCACCCCTCTCTTCCATAATCCTTTATGTAATTTATAATTTACTAGACTGCACTTATTGCTATATTATTACTTAGGTAACTAATAGTGAACTTTTTATAATATTATTTTCCTTAGGATTCAATATCAAGAATGCAGGTCTTTCAAATAGCATTAAAAGTAAAAAACAAAGGATTAACAACATAAATATTTCCAACTTTGGTGGCATTGGCCTAGATCCAAATGAGCTACCGTTGCAAAACGTTGTCCCACCTACCCCTTCTTATATATTTCAGCTCACTTTACTTTAGTTCTGTCTGGAACTAATTGGCTTAAAGGAAATCGATTGAATTTTTTAAAAGCTCTTTACAAATTATTGTTTTTAGAATAAATCTGGTCAGAAATACATGAAGTTAATTGATGAAGCTTTTCATTGTATCCTGATTGAAGATGTGTACTGTAATTGAGAAAGTAATTAACATTGCTTATGTATTTGTGGGTTTACAGTGTCTAATTCATATATACTCTGAGGGGGTAATAAAAAATGGAAATCTCTGGCTTAAATGCTCATGAAGCGCCATGGTCCATCGTTTTACGCGGACTGGCGAATGTAGAGGATAGAGGTAGAGTTAATTGTTATGCACCCGTAAAAATTAGTCCGTTCATTAAGGGCTCTGAAAGGTTTTCACGAGTTTTATCTCTATGCCCCACATCGCATTCATTATGTGATCCATTTATCTGACGAGGTTCTTTGTAGGATTTCTTTCCTATTCCCATTGCTCACACTTCTTCATGTTCCACCTATGTCTAACATTACACATAATATTCTGTAAACTCATAGATTCTACATTCATTGGCTTATTGATTTCGCATTATAATACTAGTCATGCAAAGTTTCACAAATCCTAAAACCCTCATTATTTTTGCTTTTGAGGGCTGAAGTAGCCCATTCATTTTAAGAAGCAGGTACACAATACGAGGCGGCCAAAAGAACACCATTCGCGGTTATTCATTTCATCTAAGTTTTTGAAAAATGCTAAAGTTAAGGCTTTCCAAGTAACACGTTTTCAATATGCTTTATGTACTAAATTTTATTTCGTCAGACATGAAAATCAATAACTTTCTTTCTTTTTAAAACCTGAAAGAGTATACTTGATTTCAGGACTCTGAAAGGAATTGTATGTCAGAGGCTTTAGGGTGTGTGTGAGTATTTGTTAAGGTGAACATTTTTTAACGGAATTTCAATTTCCCATTAAACATGATTACGGTAAGTTAATACATTAAAATATCTAATGATTAGGTTTTTCAATTTTAGTAGCACAATTCTATAGTCAATGGATGCCACTCAAAGCTGTTACAGACATTCCTGGTAAACAAGTAGTATTCCAAAGCAACAGGAACCGGTTAGTGATTTTGAGTCAAACGCACAATTGGTGTTATAAGCCTCTTCTTAAGTAGTTAATCACAAAACCTTTTTATGGCGCCTCACAATTTTATTTCTTATAAACACTGAGCGCTTTCGGGGACTAAATCCCCATCCTCAGAGCGTCAGAGCGTAGGGCGATCTTATAGACTTGCTACACGGCTAAACCCTGCCGATGCACTGAGCACTCTTGCACTCTTCTTAAGTAGCCTAATTACCACTTATCCATCAAGAATTAATATTCTGAGATTGCAGAGATCTGAAGGGACGGAGGCATCTTAGTTGACTGAAGTTAAGAGCGCAAATATTCTTATTAACAATTTGTTTTGTAATATTTATAATATTAAGAAGTGATTGAAAGATTATTTTACTTTTAATTTCATTAACACTAGTTTTGTTTAGTAGTTGTAAACTATATTTTCGGTAAAGATTGTTAATTAGAAGTCTTTTGTTTTTGTTTAGCTACCATTAAGTGTTTTTGAGTCCATTGAAAATATACAAACTCTCTATATAATTATTTTAAAAATCTACGATGTTATTGAAAAACACGACGATAATAAGTATATGCAAAACAAGTGGAATACATCAGTAGCACAGTATTTAAGTATAACTATGAATGAACTTAAAATGTAACTCGGTACCGAGGAGATTTATGTTGTAAAGGTAACTGTTTCATAACGAAACACGACTATGACAGTGTGGTTACTGGTTGGTCACATTAATTTGGGTTTTTTTTCGTAAAATCATTTGTAATAGTACGAATTATTAATATGATCAAAAGTATAGTTGACTCATTATAACCACTGCGACATTGTTACTCAAATGAGAATGTCATGTGTCTGACAAAGTTTCCTTGAATGAATAAGAAAAGATCCTTTCAAATTCGAATTCTAACCAGGTAGTTTCTTTAAGGTCGCCCAAAGAGAAACTCAAAGAATAGTGTTTGTCATCCATTTAGCACCTCTTTCATAAACAGGATGTAATTTTTGTCTTATTGCTCCCAGCAGCGGATTGCTATAGCCAGAAGTCAAAATAGTCGATGTTATCTCTCTGATAAGACCTAACAAATCGTACGCAGCTTGGGTTGACCTTCATTCAATCGTATGTCGTGTCTCATTCATCAACGCTCGAAAGTTCACATATTTCGAAACTCCTGACAAATTATATTCAAGAGATTATATCAGAGGATCAAACGTTACAGAATACATGCAAATGATATCTGTCGAAAATTAATAGTAAAACGATACGTAGTGAACGTTATGCCAAAAGGTTTATGTATACGGTACCTCATTATGAAGTTTGAACTTAATGTCTATTATATTAGTATTACTACAGATTTTATTACTATATCTCAGAATTATACTGCAAGTTATAAACGACAACCCGAAGCAGTTTAAGCTCAAGGTAAATCCACTTAGAACAGACGTATTGATAACAGAGAAGACACAGCCAAGAAAATATAAGTAATTGATTTCGAAATATTACACTTGAAAAAACATAAATGTTAAGTAGATAGAAGATATCAGAAGTGCAATATGTACTTGCTAACTAGTCTTCCAAAGCAACATGAGCATTTTAACTAATAAGCATATAAGCATGGAGACCTAAAATATGTTTGCTATGTCTTTGTCTTGGAGCATACTGCTTTACGGGAGCGAAAGTTCTACTCTTCACAAAAGGGAATATAATAGATTGGAAGCAAAAGAAAATGTGGATTTGGTGAAGACTTTCTATATATAACAAGTTGCACTAAAAAACTCAACGCTGATAAGTGAAAGTAAGCCTTATCAAGGTCATGGTAAAAAGGGAGAGTAAAACTTCTTGGACTTTTCATAAGACTCAAAGATATCATAACAAATATATTTGAAGGCAATGTCATTCGACATAGAGCATAGATGAAGAGGAAGGCGAGGAATAAACCTTTTTGATGACATCAAGCATCTTTTTGCTCTCGGTGGGGATGGTAATACTAAAAGAGCAGCTTCCGAAAAATCCCAATTGTTGTCCCAAGGCCTTTCGAGCATCATGATGACTTTTTCAGAGTGTTGCCAAAATTATGCTAACTGCATAATTTGATTATACGTTATATGTTTCCCCATAAAAGCTAAAGGTATCTAATTTTTTCGAAAAATGCCTAATTCATGAATGCATAACTGACTTTCCAAATTAGTAGAGTTTACTTTTAATTTTTGACTAAATTAAAAAAAGTCTGTGCAAAATAAATATTAGTTTTTCATACGTCTACCGAAGTTGTAAATCTTACATGAACTGGACAGATCAATACGCATTATCGTTGTATTTTCTGTTGCCTACTGTTACTTACAAAATTTAACCCTTATCAAGTATGATTTAAACAAACGAAAACTTGTGTGTGTGTTTTTTAAATTTGCAATCGCTGCTTCTTCGGTTGGACAACCTCCTGTTCTTTCATTCGAACATTGAACTACGATAGCTGCGTGTTCACCAAATTATCATAGTTTTATAACTTCCTAAGCGTTTCTCCTTCTAGCTATGTTAATTACCCCTCTTCCCTCTATAAAAATATCGTTGGACTATTACAGATACAAATTGTCGTAAACTCCATAAAATATTTTTATATTTTCTTTAACTAAGCCTTAAACTAAACCCAATGGCTTTAAATTTATTCATTCAAATTTATTGTAGATTTTGATGTCAAGAAGTTTGAAGTTATTGCTCCAGTAACATCTTCCAGAAATTATTACTTTGCATTTACCGATAGTATGAACTCCTGGAATGTCATAAGTGTTCTGTAGTTCTCTTACCATTCATGCTATATTATATGATATATCGGATCATTTTTCATACTCAATTATTCTTGGTTTTGGTTCGAAATTGGGATTTTAATCAGAAAATGATTCTTAGGTTTATATGTCACTCATTTCTCAATAAATGACATATAAGTTCAGCGTAGGTTGGTGGTAAAATTTTAGCGCGTTTCTCTTATGGAAAACATTTAAAGAATTTTGTCACATCTTCACATCATTTCTCTAAACACATTGTCATGTCTACCGTTCTTAACTCGTTAATATATATCGTATATATATCTCGTATATGTTACAAATTGAGGTTTATTTAATGTTTTAGGTACTTTAGAGGAGCAATTAAATTTAAAATGGTAAATGTTTCTATTACTATATGATGTATATATTTATTTTGATGTGTTGAAAAAGATTTCATTTTTTCATCAAATTTTTTCAGGACAACGTAAGGCATACTGTTCTTACAATTAGTAAATATGTTGAGTCAATATATAATATAACAGCAAAATATTGATTTTGATTATTTTCTTTGTACAAATGAACTGGAAACATTTGAGAATCAGTAATATCTCTGTAGTTATATTATTTTGAGGTATTAATAATCTCGAAAATAAAACATACGAACTAATCCATGTTGCACGTTTAAATATACATTAAAATGAATATTACTGTGAAAAATAATAGAAAATATTTTTGAATTTAGAAATCGTTCCTTTTATACAATAATTGTGAAATGAGTTGAAAACGGCTGTCTATTTCATTTGAATCTTTTATAACTAAAATATATGTGATAAAAATTTCCTTGACATAGATTATTCATACAAAAGAATGATTTAGACGATTTTTTTTAAAAGTTCTGATTGACAGTTATGTTGCGAAAAATGCAAGGATTAATAAAAAAAAGGGTATATAATAAAGGATTGGGAAATACAGTGCCCTTGACTGGTCAAGGTAGAAGTTATTTACAGTTAGAATCAAGTTCTGAATTCTTGACTTTAGTTGCTTGTTTTAACATAATTTTCATATCCCATAAATATTTGTCTTAACGGGAATTAGCTACTGAGGTTTTACTCATGACGCAATATTTGGAAATTGGCTTCAAATGTCCGTGTCACCAAGGAGATGATAAGAATGAGGTTCATTCAATCTTAAGCATCTCATGTTAAACTAAAGATCAAGTTCGTTACAACTCAAATCTGACCAAGGAAGAATGGAAGTTTAGAGAGAAGCTGAAATAAAAAATCCAAATCTCCCTGTTATAAATTGATCCAAAAGGTTTATAAAGTCTTGCAAAAGTCATTTCTACACATATTGATCTAATCGTTATTCCTCTAACTAAACCTTAGCTGATCTCTTTGTATTTTAGTTTTGGTTTCAGCCTTCCCTAAATCCACCCCAAATATCTATTCATCTCACACTGTTACTACATATTAAAAGCCTGAATACCGGGATTTTTTTTTCTGATCAGACCTTTAGTATGTGAGAAACAAGGAAAATTTTCTATTTGACATTATCATTGAACATTCTTAACACTTCAGGCTTCAATTTTTATTTGATCACCACTATTATGAATATTTAGGAGTTAGTGTTTAGATACAGAGTAAAGCGTACAATCACGAATATTTAGTATATTTTCAATCTGGTGGAAAAATTATAAATCTTGTTGATACTACATTTGTTTTCCTATTTTTTTTCTTTATCCTGATTATTAACTGAGTTATTTGTAGTTTTTGCTGTTTCAGCCATTCATTCATGCAATTTTCACTTGAAGCTACCGTATCACCAATAATCTTATGGCTAGCTTTGGTTTAAAGTTTAGTCAACATTGGAAACTAAGAAAGGCAGAGATAGCTATTGCAATGGGCAGACAACGCAAGCTCTGCTGGTGTAGCACTCGACATCATTCCTGAACGTGGGAAATCTGCTTAGTTTACGCAGCTCCTGCGGGACGGACAAATTTGAATCCAGTTATGCTCATTTATTATGGAGGATTCGGCCTTGGGCTTTGTTTATACTAGATAATAATGTCTTCTAAAAAGACCTGCCAACAGCAGGGACGATCCAGGTTTATTACGAAGGATCAAATTATTTTTCAATGAATTCTGCGATGCATGCAGACAACTCTTTTGATTTCTTATTCCCCTTAATACACTTCATCAGTCTTGTTCGTTGTAAGCTTCTGTAGAGATTTCCTCCTTTTTGTGTACCATATCTAGGCGATTTACTCTATCAACAAATATATCAACCTCATTTATCTTCATACTTTTTATATTCCTAAAAAGGAAGGTCTGATGAGAAATTGGGTTTCTTGTTGCATTTGCTGCTTGTGTGGATAGTCGATGGCTGAATGGAATTTGGAAATAATTAAATAGTGATAGTTAAATAGCTATAGCTGTTGAATTTTCGTGATGTTGGAAGATCGTTAGGAGTGGCAAGTGGTTTTGGCAAGTAATATGAAATATCTACAGAATTAATTGTTTACACAAGATGTTAAGCATCAATTTGTCTCTAGATATAGCTGCATCCTAGATTTTCATAATGTCGAGTAAAACTTTACAATTTTAAATCAATTAATTTCAGAAGTTAAAATAAGCTCTGTTGATATTTATTTACTGTGATAGAAGAATTTAAAATATATAGTGAAAATTACTGGAATGTTCCCTTAAAGCTCAAAGTATTGAATAAAATGTGCTACTTCTATAAATTAGTACTGGACTTGTTTCTTATTTAGAATTTTTGTTTAGATGTTATGTTGTCTTGTGTTTACAGACTGGTAATAATATGGTGCATGAGTTGTTTTGGTTTTTATTTAAATAAAGAGAATAGACATTTAATTGGAGTTTTTGACTTTTAACTGCGGTCAAATGGTCTTGCATTATATACGATGTTTATTTTAAATTAACACAATTTTACTAATAGTTTCACCCAAGTAAACTGCGTTTTCGTTTATTCTGAAATGCCTGCAATAATATTGTCAAGAGAAAACGAAAATGGATTTCACGATTAAAGACCACTGAGACTGCTTAGAGTAATGTAATATAACTGTAGACTATATTGCAAAAAGGAAAAAAAATAGCACTAATTCTCCAACGGGGTTTTCCAAGCGAGAAGGGGTCAGGGGTGTTTCGCCACGACCTGGAAAGGAATCGCCCTTTAACTTAGTTGTGAAACACGATGAGATGATAGACGAAAATACTGGCGTAACTTGCTTCACGTTGTACTAGGTTAGTTGCGCCGCACAATCTTCAACAGATATTATCTTGACCTTAGCTGTAATAGAATTGGAGAATGGGAAGGGAGATGTATTCAGTGGTGCGGTGAGCTGTTATATTTCATTATTTTAATATTGCTGGAGACATAAATATCCTCCTCTCAGCAAAGTTGCGGTGTCAGCTAATGCTCTGCTGCATTTACCACATTCAATATTTCAATATTTCGATGGAATTATCCAATACCAATTTTAGATTTTTTTATCGGACCTTTGAATAAGAGTAGTATGATTTATCTCTTAGAATAATCTCAACCATCGTCTGGGTATAAAATCAGATTTGTAAATATTTTCGCCTGAGTACATTATAAAAACATGTAATAGGATCTGGTATTTAGATTTTCTTCTAACATGAAAGAAACATCTAATACATAGTTTTTGCACCTCTTATAAATTGGCATTTCTTATGCCCTAGATAATCGGAAAAAAGTATTTTATCTGCGGAGTGGGGTTTTGGAGAATAAGTAAAATACAAAATTATGTATAGCTCCATTATTATGTCTACCATCGAAAAATGTAATAACAACATTATGAACAAATTAATGTACTATATTGGCTGCCCTGCATTTTTTTCTGGAGCTCCAATATTAACTGAGATATCGTATTTACTTTTTTTTAAGCCATGAGTTAATCCCCACGCCTACTCAAGCGATTTTAATTTAAGGCTTCTATCACAAATATCTCGTGTCTACCATGAATTTTAAGTCCTGCTAATATTGTATTCCCATTACCGGTAAAGTATTGACCAGTCAGAGAAAATATTACGTGTAATTCCACCACGTGTGAAGTACTTGAGTGATGGGCATTTCTGATCTGACCTACAAAAAATCAACAATCAACAAAATGTATGCGGTGTGGGAGTAAATATCTCAAATTTTAAGCCCTGGAATGATACATTCTTTTTCATTGAGGTTTCTATGGAGTTATGTAAGGAAACAAACTCTGTAGAGATCATTGCGATCTATCAAAATGTCTGCCCTTGAAAAGCCGTTTACCAGGTCCAGGTCCTTCATAGGCTATTGTGTCTGGTATTATTATTACTATTAGGTGCCCTTTGTTACGTGTGAAAAAATGCGTGAGTCTATTGCTACGATTGGCTAAGACATTTAGTTTTAAAACATCGCCAGAACTAAATAATTACTGTTTCTCATATGAGAAGGTTAAAGGGCAATTTCATATTAGTATATTATAATTCTAATAGCTATGTTTTAATAAACACAGCAACGGAACATTTTAATATTATACTATTTCTTAGAAATTTCCCACAGCGAGATCTATACAATTACATTGTTTATGTGGGTGAATATCCTTCGTCGGCCAAACTTCATGACTCGTGCCTACCGTTGAGGTGAATCCAATTTATATCGGGCTCTAATAAACAGCGAAAATTGTGAATTATGTTTATCTCATATATGATAGTCCTTTAGTATAGAACAGTATAGATATCTGAAGCGAAGTTTTTTCTTACGTTTTCTAGAAAAAGAGAAAACACATAAAATTGAAGCTAGTAGGAAACATTTTGCATACCTTTCCCAGGAACAAATAGAATTGCTAAAGCGATTTGACTCAAAGTGAAGTACTATATCAATTAAACATATTCAACTAGGGTTATAATGAAAAATTAAGAAAGATAGGACTAAAAATCTTTTGATTCCGAGGTGAAAAGTCATTATCTTATAGCTCGCCTCAATATTCTTATATCAAGTAAATGCAAATTCCTAGACTTATATGCTATACCATTTGCGTCATGGCAACTGTTCATGAAGAGAGGTTCGCCAATGCAGACATTACTCAAAAACCACAAATTACTTCAACAAAAGTCGTCAGACAGAGCCTGTTTCTATTAAGCAGACTTATCACATGCTAATTTGTATTCCTTTCTCAATCAAGCATTGTAATGCATACTAAAAATGATTATAAAAATGCTTAACCGTCATTCCATATATATTCGTTATTATTATTTATTAACGTCCACTTTTTCCTACTATGGTTAAGTGGGGTTATCTACAGGCAAACACCCTTTTCTAACCAGGGATTTTATTTGAAGTTCTTCCCAAAATAAATTCCTACTTGCCAGACGGGCATCGAACTCGCCACTCTTGGCTTACCATGTGAGATCTATGCCAACGATTTACCTCACATTGCTTACATGAGTCCCCATATATATTTTATTTTTTCAATGAAGATGTATATACTTTATATGGTCGAGATAATTGCCAATTGTTAAACATTTGGGTTAAGTATTGTCATTGTAATTGTTATTTATTATTTTAACTTCTACTTCGTGCTATCGGGATGGATTATCTACAGGTTACCATCCTTTCCTACTCAGGGATGTTATTTAATGAGTTCGTCAACAAATAAATTCCTATTGCCCAGAACAACGGCTTAACTCACATACATGGCTAACCTGACTCCGCAGTTGGGTTGACTAAAATAGTAATAAAAATATATGTTACAAAGATACGTGTTACCGATTTTAAACCATCGTTAGTTATTTTAAGAATTTCTGACACACAGATCACTGGAAAATTTTCCCTCCATTGACCAGTCAAAAAGAGCCTCCAATAAATGCTAATTATGTTCGTGAGTAGTAAATAAACTTCCGAGACGTGTCAAAATCTATGTGCACTTTTCATTAACGCCCTTTCAAAAATATCAGGTGGGAATTACCAATGGTTCAGCGTATGTTGTAACCTTGTGTTTCTTTCTTTTCGGATTCTTTATTTCTATTCTTTTAACGATCAAAATCATGTATTATAGCAACAGGATTACTTTAAATTATGAAAATTAAATAGCTGAGGGATTTGACTAAATAAGGGTTTTCTAACTGATATTCCGGGTATATTCTTTTTTATAATTAAGATTTTAAATAAAAATCGTATAGAATATATTTGTTACTTTTATTGATCTGACAGCTTTTTGTTTGGGACTATTGTCATCATAAACATCACAAGGGCCCAATATTTTATAAGGTATAAAATAATATTTGTATGTAAGTAAATACCTATTTATCATATTCTATTTTAAAAATAATGCAGATGCATTTTTTGTTAAAATAATTTAAAAATGTATGACGTGACATATTTGAAGCTAGGTATTATTTACAACCCTGTATTTACTTTTTGAGCTTCTTGGACCTGAAGTAAAGATTTTAATAAAATTACTAGATATGTAATAGAGCATTTACATTTATCAATGCATTTGTTTTAATAACCACTTAAATGTTTTTTTAATTATCATCTGTTTATATAATTTTATAAGAATTATTACATTATGTCTGTACATGAAATTAGTTGAATATATATATATATATATATATATATATATATATATCAGTACATTAATCTAGTTGTTGTTATTCTAGTTTCCATTCTATGTTGATGAAAATAGAAGTTAGCCTTTTTTTTGGATTTGAATATTTTTATAAATATATATATATATATGTGTGTGTGTGTGTGCGCGTGTGCATGGTAATTCAAATAAAGGGTTAGAACCGCCAGTATAAGTGATACTGTTGTCATACCGGTCGGTGAAGACCGTCGTCACTGGCTGATGGTCGAGTACAGCTGGCAAGCGCCAGTACAACTTTTGACGGGCTTGAAGATGGTACCATTGCATCGAAAGCGCTTGCCAGCTGTACTCGACCATCAGCCAGTGACGACGGTCTCCACCGAAAGGTATGACAACAATATATATGTATATTATTATTGTTGTACAAATGTTTTGTGTGCATTATTTTTTCTACAGTGTATATTTTTAAGCATTGAACAACTGTTAATTTTTGTGCTAAATGACATGTACGTAATTAAATAATTATTTATATATTTAGGTTTGTCGCAATTTTAGTTATTCAGTCTGACTCATATTATAAAAATAAAAATTGGTGTAGCCACGTTATTATAAATAAATAAAAAAAATGTTAAAATATAACATGTATTATAATGTTATAACTTTATTATAAGTAAATGTATCCTTAATCTCAGATGGTTTACCTAGAGTGGCTAGTTCGATTCCCGCCTGAGCATTAGAAATTTATTTACTGACGAATTCATTAAATAAAATCCTTAGTTTCATCCTGGATAGAAACGGATGGTAACCTGTACCAATTAGCATAAAGTGGACTTAAACAAATAATAATTTACAACCAAGGCAACTAAAACTATTTCTGCATATTACCAAACTTTTCTTGCTAGAGTGGTCAGGGAACTCTGTACTAAGCCAACGTCAAAAAATAATTTCTAATACGTTGATGTAGTTACAAATAGTAAAAGAGTGTAACGAAAGTGCAGAGGATCTGTCTGAATTTGCTAACCTACTGTTAGTTGTAACTGGCCAAAATCAACTCTATTTACCTACTTTTTATAAGGCCAATATTAATTACGAATTTCCTCATACAACTGTACATGTAATAATACAATATGACGACTTAATTTATGTCTTTCAAAGGGAAATTAATATCCTTGAATCCCATGAGAGGTACCTCGTGCTACCTACAAGGGCTTGCTATACGAAGTTTATAGATTACAAATTTGACAAAAATGCCGCTATACAAAACAAATTATACAGGCTCAGCCAATCCTGGAGGATTGGTTGAACCCATGCAAAAATACAGTAAAATCACTGTTATGTTTTCTCCAGTGGATATTAATGGGAGTACACCAATAATAAAAGAAAATTCTTTTAGTCTACCATTTCCATTTAAGTGTTAAATTTATTTGAATAGTTGTGTCTCTTGGAGATGTTTCATGATTGTCATGATGAAGGGCTGTTGTCGTGTAGTAGCTCAATTAATTAATGAAGAATTAAAAAGTAATATTTCCATTATCTCTTCTTTTACTCTTTACTATTGTTGAATATTCCATAGTTTAGCTTTCTTTACTATGATTGCTATTTTGGTTTCTTTAAGGCGAATATTAATGAAATTAGGTTATTCATATGAGTAGGAAGTTCGTAGATGGCCTTCAAAAGGAACATCCCGTTTGATGTTTCGGCGATGAGAATGAACACTGTTAATTAGTTTTGCTTATTAAGAATTTTTTGAACGCTCTTGCGAAAATGAAAAAAAAAGTAGATTGCCAAACAAAACTGGCAAAAGGGATTATGAAATTCGCACTATCTGACATGAAGACATATCCTTCATTAGAACTATCTTTGCGATCAAATTATAGGGTAATCAACCCTGATATTTCGCCAAGATGTAGGATACAGGCCTTTTTTATCAATGTGAGCCGAGAAATATTATTTACATGCGTAAATATCAACGATGAGTGGATGTTGACTCTCAATTCATGTTGAATATTGACATTGAAAAAATAATATTACCTGCCAATTAACATATAGAGCTTACGTTGTAAAAAGTTTTAAAACATTTGGAAGCATGTCTTGCTATTATCCAAATTTATGATTTAGGCCACACATGAATTGCTTAAGTTAAACATAGATAATATTTTTCTGGTCTTCATTTGAAATTATTTCATTTGTTAGTGATATACGATATCACCTTTTCATAAGTTCATAAAATGCTATAGAACATAATGTATAGATCTATTTATGAAAAATAATAAAGGACCTATACAAATATTCAGTATCTGAAACGGATACGGTGAAATGCTCTATTTTTTATTTAATTGTGTCTCTGATGCTTAGAAGAAAATTGTTTAAAAATTTATCAAATAAATTTCAATATTGAACATTTTCACTGTTAATTCGCAGTACAGTGTTAGAAAATGTATGTGAACTGCGCGTTCCATACAGCAGTTTGTGTGTTTTGGTTATTTCTTCATTGTCATTTTGTATGATCAGTCTTGCCAGAAAAGTCGTTCACTATAGCCAGAAGTAAGCCGCTGTGGCTGCGTGAACTAAGCAGATTTCCCACGTACGGGTGTGACAACATGATAGTATTGATCTCATGCACCATATATTCTCTGTTTAAAAATAAAAATACGCTGTGTAGAAGTGAGGGTTTACTGATAGTTGAAAACAAGAATAAAGAATATATATAAGAAATATATATATATATATATATATATATATATATATATATATATATATATATAAATATAGAACCACTACTGCAGAGCATCAATAGTTTAACAAGATTGGATCTATAACAGTTTTAGATACGGCTCAGAACAACAGAGATATTTCGAAATTTCCTCCTCTAACCAGCCACCTCTCCCAAAGCCAACCAAAGCAGGTACTACAATTACTTCGTTGAAAATGGATGAGTGTCCTGGAGCTTGTACAACTTCATTTATAGACAGAAACACAGTAATTTCTCGGAACTAAAAAAGGACTCACGAAATAGGAATATACATCAAAACCTTTAGTAAACAAGATACAAGAAGCTACCCAAGAATGAACTGGTAAATCCCCATCATTCAAATAACACCAACCCGGAGTGTCTTAAAAAATAAAGTGAATATATAAAACTAATTGTCAGAAGCGGATCGTACTACACGAACCCAGGGTAAAATAGTTCTTACCAGAATATTAAAAGACTAACTAGATAAACGTTTATAATCTAATAACTAACAAGCGGACTTGTAAAAATAATTACTAACGAAGGAAAATAAGGTTTTTCACCCTCGCATGTTCAGAAACAAAATGGGCTTTATAAAAAACCTAGAAATGACACTCACACCGCACTGACTAAAACCTGTCATCTGCCTTCTCTCCGTAAAGAACTTTTGCTACTGATTTGTACGATTATAATTTGGCGAATAAATAATTAATAGTCTAATAATTTTTTTAAATACCGACTGAGAAAGAGTTAAGATTACCAATCTATAAAAAAGAAAAATAAACCCTTCTGTTCTTGCAAAACTGTTGAAATATGATGTCGTAATAGATTGAAGAGAGAAAATAATTGTCTATTTTAATTAGCAAAATGTGCCAAAAATTTGTCCTTTACATAAAAATAATTAATAGTACATTCCTTTGTAAAAATAAATAAAATACAGTGTTTACACATATGCAGTTAAATGAGAATTATTGAGCCGCTTAAATCGATCGGCTCGTGGTGTTATAATTAGAGAGTTTGGCAAGGAGAGAAGAGTTTTCTTTATTTTATTTCGTGGACTACTGAGTTTTGTTAATAGCCCAAAAAAAACAAGTCATAAAAATTTGATAATTGTTGTAAGTCGTTTTTTAATAAGAGAATCAGTATTTATGTTTTGGAAAGTTGTTGCATAACGAGGTGAGTTAATAAGGAGTTAGACAGCTGATATTAGTTGAACTTGAGTAAGGTCGGGGCGTATGTAGGGCATGCCCGGCGTTGAGGGTAGGCCAACCCGCAACACCTCAGGGTCAACTACAGATTGCGTACATTACCCCCACTTCCGGACTTAACATAGCTTTGGAAAAGGCAACTATTTGTTTTTACTTTATTTAGTAGCAACATAAAAGTCTTCATTTACTTTTATTTCCGAGACAGAATGTTAAAGAAGGCTACTAAATAATGTATATATCAGTACTTAATCTAGTTGTTATTATATTAGCGTTATTTGTATTTTAATTTTTGATTCCAAATATATATATATTTGCTAATAGTTGTGTAAATGCTAGTTTACATTATTCTTCTAAGCAGTATATGTTTTTAAATATTAAATAACTGTAATTTTTAATATTTCACATTTGTGAGTAGAACAGAGAGGGTGTATAATAGTGAAAGCATTATCGTGACATTTAAGCCTAAGGAAAAGTGCGTTTTGTGTTATTTGTAACTCCCCCATCAACCTCACTCGCGCATTATTCACTTAAGTTAAGACTAGTGAGTAATTTTAGCAAATTTCCCTTAATGAAAATGATCTATTGGAATGTATATTGACACTGCCTGGGAGATGGACATCCTGGGAATGAGGTGCGTTCCCCCATTTTATATGTATATATATATATATACATACATATACATATACATTTACCTGTGTGTATGCCTGGTACCGCTATAGTGGTAATGGCGTTTTTATTGTTATCAAAATGGACATGTAGGCATTTCATGTACGAAGAAAAATCAAATTCATTGATTTGACAAAACTAGACAAGAAGGAAGCATATTTGAGGGAGGTAATAAGGATTTATTTCCTACAATTATTGTTCTATGCATTTATTTTTGTTAATGTCTGTTACCACTTTAGCTCAAGAGTTTTTGATTGATCGTTACCATACTCCATATTTAAACTTTTGACCTAAAACTAAATTCAAGATAGGTAATGATAAAAATTAGACTAGAAGAAGGGTTTGTAAATTTAAAAGTTACGATCGAAAAATGTGATATAACCAACCTGGTTCAACTCCTAAGTTTTTACTACTGTTGTCATTTAAATTTTTCTTTAACTCCACTGTTAATCAAATTATTTGTGCATTTTTAATTTCAGCCTTCTGGAATGCCTACCCCTCTGAGAAATCTAGAGCTTCGACTCGGAAAGTGTACAGCAAACAAGATCCCATATTTTTACGATCTGTCATTAGCCAATGGTAGATTTTTTTGACGTAGAATATCGTAAATGGAAAATCTAAGATATTATTAATGATATGATTGTGCCTAGACATTCTGCTATTAGGTATTCCAGCTGTATTTCTCATGAATGAGAAGCCGGAAACTCATGATACCTATATTAGCTTCATTACACAAACTGCATCATTCATCTTATTGTTACAGTCATTACTGACGTAGGTGACCTAATTGTTCCTTTACTGCTAGTGACTAATTCTGTGAGTGGTTATTTATGTATTGTATTTATTAATTATTATAATTCGTTACTATTAATAAGGCCTGCTTACCATGATATATTTGTGTTTTATATATATATATATATATATATATATATATATATATATATTTATATATATTTTCTCTGGGCTTTATTTTTCCTTGGACGAAATCACTTACGAAACTGATTAATCGTAAGTAATTAAGTGATTACTTCAAAGTCTAATTATATTCATCATTATGATTAACACCTCCTTATAGGGGACTTCTCCCACAGACGGCAGGTGATTCATTGTTCATTAGTCAATTCTGAGTCAACGTAATCCACATTAGGCTTTCTTGAATTAGATCATCTGCGTACATTCTAAACTTTGTCTTTTCAAATGTCTATTACACCTAGAACGATTCTCTTCTCTCCTTTCTTCCTTATTGGCTTCAAAAAAAAGCGTTTTTTAACTATTTTTCAAATATACTCCCACCGAACATGGCAAACGGCGAATATGATGAAAACCAGTTTTAGCTTTCAGCCCCTGCCAGCCAACAGTCTGTTTATAGATTTTTCTTAGAAAATCACACCATTACAACTTCAATTGCTGATTTCTCTTCAGGGAAATATGCAAATGATAATTTTGTGAAAATGCGACCTATTAACTGGACTTTAACTAATCTATGGCGGGTGGTCGACAAAAGAATGAAAACATCAAATGTTTATAAAAAATCATTTTTATTTCTTCTAGTTTCGTGTCCGTATGTCGCCTCATCAGGAGAAATTCTGCCACACAAAAGTAGCTAAAAGTCGGAGAATGCCAGACTGACGCGGCTCGTGGAAGTTCCTATAGAAAGATGTAGCCAATAGTTTAGTTGGTTTTATGTAGTAGAATTTCCCCTGATGGGGCCGGGCCTTTTATGGGCGCGAATCTAGTAGAGAATTAAGAATGATTTTTAATAATCATTTGAAGTTACATTCTTTTTTTGGCCTAGTAAAACTAATGATAATAGTATGATCGTGAGACGTTTAACCGAGATGACGAATGTTTCCATAGGAGTGTTTGGCATGTTTTCTTTTATATTCTACCTCAAAATTGAGGTATTGAAGAGATACTCGAATAAGTAAGTTTCGATATGATTGAGAATCCCGCAAACATTGCCATGATCTGCCTATTTATTCTCCCACCACTTGATGTGTGGCTGGCCTTGGTCCTTCATGGGGTGTTGAACCAAAGCATTACTGTTAGCCTCTATTGAGAGTTACTGTCATTATTTGACCTGTAGCTCCGTTGCTAATTGAGGCTAGAGATGTGACAATTTGAGAGGAATTAGTGAGATGGACATGCCTCGCCTCCAGACCTGCGTCTGCATTATGAACAGTAAGAGACACTCGAAAATGTCTCACAAAGTGTACAGTTTAAGAAGTGTATTGTCTTGTTTTATTATGGAATGGGGGGTTTTAGCTTCCAGTTCTTAATAGGAACATTTTCTTCTATTTTAAAATACAATAGATACTGCTACACTATTAGTAGATTTTTCTAATAGGTAAATCAGCTTTTGAGGTTACACTTATGGCGGGATTTTCGGAAAGACTTTTGTCAATCGATCCTACCCAGCATATGACGAAAATGAGGTCAATTAAAAATGTTATATTTATATATGTGATTGTTAACTCTAATCGTTACCAAACTCGATACTTAAACGTTTTGTATAAAAAATGAAGACCAAGACATAGCTGAAATTGGACCAGCGGGAAGCCCCCCCCCACTTCGAAAACTCGAATTTATTCCGTTGTTATACTTCGAATACGTGTATAAAAGCAATCTTATTACCAATTTAATGTTGTATAAAACTTGTTATGTACCTATTTACCTATCAAGAATATTAACCGAGATATTTGGATTTTTTCAGCCTTCGGTAAACCCCTAGTTCTACTCATGTCATATTAACAATCAGCTGTTATATAGTGAACCACTTAATTCTAAGCTTAAATATTATTTTCAAGAGACCTTTGTCATATATGCAAATTAGTTGAGTGATGATATCATTAATTGAAATTTTACGTTCTTGTCTCGTGAATTCTTGTCTCGTGAATCGTTATTTATACTATTCTCGATATTGCACCGTTTTTGTCAAAACTAGAGATTATATTTGTTATTGGCTGAAATTGGACATGGAATAGTGGGCGTTTAGACGTGGGGAATTGGGAAATTCAAAATATCTCCGTTATAATGAGTCACATCGTAAAATGTTAGAGAACCAATTTTGTTACACTATTGATAGTCTACAATTATTTGATTTGTTTTGTTTTCAGTCCCCCCCCCCTCTTCTTCTCATCACACATAGAAATAGAGCGAATGAGATGAGATCAAAAGTTAATAAATGAAGTATTAAGAGTGGAGGTGTTTTTACCTTATCTTTTTGTTGATGATGGACCGCCCTCAGCCTGCCCTAATCCCGAGTGATAAACATTGAATTTGGTAACGATCAAACAAATATTGCGACCGCTAGAGTGTTAATAGACAAATAAACACACACACACACATAATATTTTGAACGGACCTCATTTTCGTCATCTTCTGGGTTTGATTGATGGACACTTGAAGAAAATTTCGAAAATCGCATCTCAGTAACTGATTTATCTTAAGGGATATCTGCTAAAATGTCAATATAATAAAAAAAAACGATGTAAGCATCCTCCTTTTCTTTTTACTATTGACCCTTACTTGTTTTTGTAGAATATTGTATTTTTAGTCCCCGTAATTAAAAATATGCAACATATTATTTTATAACTGCTTTATCATTTTGGCATTTTTTATCTTCCTTACTTTTCAAACAATTTTACCTTAAGAAAAATTGTTAAGTAAATACCAAATAAGTGTTAGCTTGTTGTAGTGTTATGTATAATTTATGTTGTTTCTATGTTGATAATGGAGTTCATGCCCTGAAATCTATTGTTTGTGGATGGAAGGTCTATTTTTGTGTTTTAACTCAGCATCAGAACCACAATGTAGTTTCTTACGTTCAGATTAAAGTAAATTGGATATTATTTTATACATCATATATGTATGTAAGTAATGAAATAAAACCTTCTCTTTTTAAATGCGCGTTAGGAGAAATATTAGAATGACAAATCTTATTATCTATGCAAGGAAAAATGATATCCAAAATTACATATGCGCATTGAATTATTTATGGCCTGTCATAACGCACATCACGTGTGATCATTACCATGAATCCGAAGTGCTTGGATATGGTCCAAGAATTCATGTGGTGGTGTTTTAGAATTTTCAAGAGCTTCCTCGGTGACGCTATCAAGTCAGCTAATGTCGGGCTTTTTGGCTACCGCTTGCCATTTTAGTCACGTGCAGTCTGAGGCCTCATCCAAGAAAAGAATAAAAAAAAAAAAAAATGTGCCGTGTGAAACATTCCATACTGTAGCAGTAATTGCTATACAATTCCATAGAGTTTATTGACATATTTATTATATTATTTATTTCTTTTCTTTGCGGTTAGTATTTCCAAGAGAGGGCACGTTTTCTGGGAAAGTTTATATTCGTATATATTAAGAAGATTACAAGTAACTGCACGAAGATTGACCAGCCATTGAAAGAAAATTAATGGAAGAAAACAAGAAGCCACTAGATAGTCAATATATGGTTAATTTACTATAATTTCTATTGTTGATATATACAAATTTATCTTTTAAATCGCTTATCGGATATTTATTTATATTTAGTGGATTTACAGTAAGATTTGTTTACATACGCTGTACCAGTTTTATTCCACACAATGCCCGATATAGGGCGTATTTTTATCATTTCTTGCGCATGTGTAGATTTGAATGTGGGATTACATTTTGTATAGCTTCTTGCATATAGTTAAATTAGTAAAGACTGTATAAAAGCGTTAAGAGATAATTCAAATTAATAATGTGCTTACCGTGCAACAAATTGCAACGTCATTACTAAGGCAGCCTTAAAAAAGAAATTCCGTCAAGCAGGGGCTGCATAAAATAAGCAGATTTCCCACGTAATGGTATAACACCCTTGTGATCTCATCTCACCAAGTATTCTCCAATTATATGTAAAAAACCGACGAGTAGAAGGGAGGGAAAGCACTGAAGTCAGACAACAAGAAAGTTGAATAACTCGCTTAACACTTTAAGTTACCTAAACATGCGTAGAAAAACAATTGTAGATGATCAAAAGCTTAACAAGATTAGTTCTTGTTTAACATTTTATGATCCGACTCATAATAACGAAGACATTTTGAATT
Organism: Riptortus pedestris; assembly: GCA_019009955.1. Classification (NCBI taxonomy): domain Eukaryota; kingdom Metazoa; phylum Arthropoda; class Insecta; order Hemiptera; family Alydidae; genus Riptortus; species Riptortus pedestris. Next base: position 62,582,280 of record CM032228.1, read on the forward strand.
TTCTTATTCCCCCTTCTCTAAACGACCACTATTCCAGATACAATTTCAGCCAGTAACAAATATGATCTTTAGTGTTAACTGAAATGGCTAAATATCAAGTAATCAAATAAACGCTTTCGAGTAAAGAATGAAAAATCTTAATTGATGACTATCAGCACGTATCTCACGAAGTAATAGTTCAATGAAAACCATATTTGGTATTTAACCTAGGAATGAATTGGTTCATGATATAAAATCTTTCTCTTAATATGACAAGTTAATATTCAATGTAGAGAAAGCGTGTATATATCAGCATTTATAGAACATTACATTTTCAATGATATCAATTCTATACAGTTTTTCGCTCCCACGCACAACAACGAAGATATTTCGGATTATCGAAAGTCCCCCCATCCTCTAAACCCCTCCTCCCTCTGATCCGATTTTAGCTATTAACGAACTTGATATTTTTTTTTTTTTTTTTTTTTTTTTCACGAAGCGTTTTAATTTTAGTTTAGTTGCGATATTCCCTAAGGGAAGTCTGCTAAGATCAAATTAATGTGATTTTCTGCAGCGTCTAATTATTCTGTCATGTCCCATGGACCATGGGGTTTAATTTTTTTTTTTTTTTTTTTGTGAATTGAATAATAATTAGTTGAAGAATGTTTAACTTGTAGCTTAAGTTGGTATTTAATTATTGGCGTTTTCATCTCATTAGTAAATATTTTAAAGGAATACATAAGATTAAAAGCCACATTTCTAGTTTTGAAAAAATCTTTTTTTTTCATCGTTATTTTTTTAACTTCCTAGGAATCACATTATGAACACTTTGAAATTGTCTTTATTTATGATTCTTTAACAGATTTCCTTTAAGGGAAATCAGCCATTGAGGTTGTACTCATAACGCGATTTTTGATACATGCAAATACATTCTGTTAATCGTCCCCCGTGTCTCTAGTTCTTGGATTACTAAAATTTGAGTGGCTTAGATAAAAATTATTCTGATTCATTGTAAATTGCAGTACTAGATGTCGTAAATAGTTTTTAATAAAATTAATATTTTATATTCTGATATATTACAGTAATTGTTTTCTTTCCAGCGAAGAATATTTCAACCTATCTATTTAGGTCTGGAATGGTCACTTAAATTAAAGTCACTACTATTACTCAGTTCACGGTTGTATTGTGTTAGCAGTATGTAGATTTATCTATTGTAAAACATCACGTAGGAAATCTGCTTACTTTACGCAGCCCCTGCGTGACGGAGTTTTTTTTTAGTTTATTTTTGTTTTTAATTTTGAAAATATTATAAAGTGTTTTTTTATGAATAATGTAGAAAGTTAATGCAGTTCCTTAAATGTTATGTATTTGAATCATGAATATCATGCGTGAGTATATTTGACATTGACAACTCCCTTCTTACCTGCGTGCCTGTGTGTACTTAGTGTTTTAGACCACTTATTGGAAGCTATTAGAAGTAACAAGCAGTTATTGACAGCATTTTGGGCTAAAGCAAATGAGGTCATTGTCTTTAGAGTAAGGTCAGGGGATAACAGAAAGCCAAATACGATTCCTTTTCATTCACAGCTCGTAGGACAACAAAGACAACAAGAGGTGGGTAAACAATTCTGAGAAGACCTGTTGTGAAACTGTTTAGAGGCTTGGCGAACTTAAAGTTTACTCTATCAACTCAATGTCATTGAGGAACTCAACATGAATGCTCTGAAGGAAAAAAGGGTATTATACCTCTCTTCATTCAAATATGACCTATTCACTAACGATTTATTCGTTGCAGCCTACTCTTTAAGTTTGTCAGCTTATTCAAAATTATTAACCTTACGAGATTAGTGAATGGACCTTATTACTTTAAATTGCCGCCATATAAAAGATTATTTCGAAATAGGAATTCGTGCTTCAGCTCACAAATTAGCAATGATCCTCATTCTTTCACTTGTACACTTTTAAGTATTTCGATTATTTAAATATAATTACTAATGTAAATAAGGGGCTCAGGTTAGCCGTTGAGTTAAAACGTTGACTTTAATCTCACACGGTAAATTTAGAGTGGCGAGTTCGATTCCCGCCTGGTCAATAGTAATTTATTTAGTGACGGAATTCATTAAATAAAATCCATATTCCTACCTTGGATAGAAAAGGGTGGTAACCTGTAGACAACTCGTCCCAATTAGCCTTAGTTGCAAAAAGTGGACGTTAATAAATAATAATAACAATAATGTAAATAAACGTGATATAAATCAAATATTTTGTTACCAAAAAATAATAAATTGTCCATTTGAAATCTGTATTTCGCAATACTAGCCGTTTTACTGGAAACATTATGTATTCATTCAATTCATTTATATACATTTCATTACTTCATTTTTAAGGTACCAGTCTGACTTAAAATATATGCTATAAATATATTTTCTTTATGAAATAATTTGGTACCACTAAAATACATACATTTAACCAACTATTCAATTTCCACCTAATCTTGCATTTGTCTGTTACCTCTCTAGAGGTCGGAATTATTATTTTATCGTTACCAAACTCGATATATAAGCCTTTCATACAAAACTAAAGATCAAGTTTGTTAACGGCTTAAATCGAACCAGGCGGGCGGGGGGTTTAGAAGGGGAGAAACTCGAAAATTCGAATTTTTTCCGTTATTATACGTTGGATCGAAAAATTGTTTAGAACTAATCTTATTTTAATTTTAATTGTGTATAAAATCTTTTGAAATTTTTAGTTTTCAGTCTTCAGTAACCCCCACTCCTACTCATTTCCTAATAACAATAAGATGAACCTCTTTATTCCAAGCTTAAATACCAAATATTTTTTCTGTCGGGCATTTAATATGAGAAATACATACAAATGTTATCCTATTGATGCTCTACAATATTTGCGCTATTTATTTTTTCGTGTCACGTAAACAGCAAGTTATTCGTACTGTTTTGTAACTCCCTCCACCCCGCTCCCTTCTACTCATGTGTTTCTTTACCATAGAGTTAGGGAACATGTTGTTACATGTGATCAAAAGTGTTTTATACTAGCACGTGGGAAATTAGCAGATTTCCCCAGCCCCTGGGTGTAACAGACTTTTTTACTTCTGCGGGTAACCAATTTCAATCCGACTTCGGTGGGTGACACAGCTAGTATATATACTTATCACACGTAAAATATATCTTATTAAATGAATGTATTTGCTTCTTAAAGTCCTGAAATCGCGTCTTAACTAATCTTAAAATTTGTTTTTAATTTTAATTTAGTAAAAATTGGTCTTATATTAGAATTAAGTGTCAGTAAACAGGGAATATAGCCAATAAAGTGCATAGGGGGATGTATACCAATAGAAGTTTTCTATTGAATGAAGCTTTCTAAATTTTTTTCGTTGTACGATCTATGAACTTTAATGTCGGCCGTTTCTCAATTTACAAGCGCCCAGTCAGGATTGTAAGCCTTTGAGAAACTACACCAATGATCTATGACTGTCGTTTCCTAAACAATGCCGCCATCCCAGTAGCCAGCGTCGTAATATGAACACGTGTACTTCTTCCAATGGTTACCATTGGAGAGTCCCTCGACATTTAAAGGTTTTGAAGGAAGTGGTTGTTATTAAAAACATTTTTTTTTCATCATAGGTGTCCTGTATTTGAGTATGCAGAGTTGGTTGATTATGAGTTTTGTCATCATGAGAATCGATCTCATAATCAGCTTCTTCCTTTTATTGCTGAAGTTGATAAACTGGATTTACCATTCATAAATATCTAATAAAAACAAACAACAGTTTAGGTTTATGTGTCCTTTCGTCCATTCGTTACTTCGTAATTAGATGTACTTAAAACAATTATGTTCACGACTTTTCATTTGAAATACATGCTGTTAAGAATTTCCAACAACAGTTTGTATAAAACAATGACCACGACATGATTTTATGCACAAGGACTTCTGTACTGACCAAGTAATTAGATTGCGCCATCTGCAAACCATTGATGATGCAGTTGCTACTAAATTATTGGCAGAATTTACATAAAAAAACTATATGGCTTCTGAATGGTCATCAAGTACTCATTCATCAAAACAAATGCGTTTTATTACTTGTTTACAGGACGAAAAATATAACGTTATTCTCAATTGTATCACTAATGACCGGCTGGATGTATTAAAAGCAAATATAAAACCTAAGAAGGATAGATAATAGATCTCAAAATTCATTGTTTTATGCAGATTTCCGTTAAAGAACGTCAGCTACTGAGCTTGTACCCATCAAGTGAATTTTGGAAAAGTGTCTTGAAATGCCCATCGATCCTGTCCAGGAGATGGCGAAAATTAGGTCCATTCAAAACTCCAATTGAAGGTAATGTAAGTTCGATCCCTGGTTGAAGCTACTTAAATTTTCTTTCGTTGTACAACGTAGGCAATTCCTAAGTGCCCAGTCAGCATCGTAAAGCAATCAAGTAGGGTGACTCAAGACATACATAGACAGCTAAAGACTCATATTCGTACATGGCATATCAGCCCGATATTTTATTTTCAAAACACTTAAAATTATAAAAAAACTATAGCAAATGATATACTTAAGCTGGGAGAGGAAACGATAATATAATACTAAAATTATGTTCTGATGATGGATAATCTATATGAATCCCACCTGATTTATGAATGTAGGTTGACTCAAGACATACAAAGACAGTTAAAGACTCATATTCCTACATGGCATATCATTCCTTATATTTTATTTTCAATACACTTAAATTTAAAAAAGCAATAACCAATGATATACATAAGCTGAGAGAGGAAACGATAATAAAATATTAAAATTATGGAATTTTCGTATTATGTATTTTGTGTTCCTTAATTTTTATTGATTTTGTGTGGTAGTAAAGTTTCATTTTGAGGTTTCTATCTACACCTGTTAATCTATATATATATATATATATATATATATATATATATATATATATATATAATTCTACTGTACGTGTGTATGTCACTGAACTCCTCCTAAACGGCTGGACCGATTTGAATGATTTTTTTTTTGTATGCGTTTGGGTGACACCCGGAAGGTATATATTCACAAATCATCCCGGCAGATGGAACAGGAGTGGTGGTTGTAAGGGAGGCCTAAAATTAAAAATAGCTATATTTCGTTTCCTATTGGTTTTTTCGGCAAATATGCACAGGATAACAGTTGTTTATGTTGTTATTTAGAGTCAATTTTGTTATATTCGCGTTTGTCGTATAACAAAGTATAAACGAAATATACACTAAAAAATTAAAGTGGGAGCCAACAATTTTATTGGGCACTAACGATTGAACCGGACTTAACAAAACTCTATATGTAAATTAGCAATAATTCTTCTATGATTATAAGCTATATTAAATTTTTTAGGTTCGAACGGAAGTGGGAGGTATAAGGGAGGATTGAATATAAAATTCGCGATATTTCATTTTTTATTTGTTTTTAGACAAACGTACACATAACAAAAGTTGTCTTTGTGTTATTAAAAGTAGCTTTGGTTTTAAACATTTTTTCGTATAACAATGTGTGAAGCAAGTAATTTGCATAGAAATATTGATATCGTCAACAATACTTTCCAATATGAACATTATTGATTATAATGAATTGTTTTTAGAAAAATTGATGTTATTTCAAAATGAATGAATGAAATTATTATATTATTTGTTTTTGATTTCACACTTTATTTAATATCCTAATCGCTTGAAATATCATGCAGGACAACGTCTGTCGGGTCCGCTAGTATGTTTATATGTATATTATTATATAAAAATTGATAAAGTTTTGACAAAATGCACATATAATGCATATAAGATTTACTTTTACTTACGAAATGGGCATTTGGGTAGAACTTCCCCTTTCTGGTCCAACTTGCCAGGCCAAATTACTATCTTGGGGCTTGGACCGCATGCACCGCCCAGACAGTCCGAACAGTCGGTGTCCTCAGAGAGGGGCACTTCACAGTTCTCATCCAACACTGTTTCCTTCACATCTGTCCGAATCATTTCTTTTGGCCGCATCCTGGAAACTAGAGAGAAAAAAAAATTGATTTCACTTTATTTTTAAGCGTGCTTACAACACACACACATGCGCGTGATCACAAACACATGCACGCCCAGTTTCATGTGTATTTTACAGTGATCTCGAGAGAAAGGAGTTATTTAATACCTAAAATAATTAACTTTTTTTCGTGTGTAAAAGATATTATTAAATGAGGCCATGAGGCAAATATAAATCTTGTTGGAAATTCTTTTGGGGTTGTCAGTAACTATACATATGTGAAAAAGGAGGTAATGTGGTAGTATTTAAGAAGTAAAATTACGGGCGCTCTATGTTATTGGCAACGGAGATTTATAATCTCCTAGTCAGATTAAAACATTTCATATCATGTTTAAACGTTTCAAGTTATTTTTTTTCAAAAAATAAAACAATTTAAATTTCGAAGCTTTGCCCAAAATTTGAATAGACAAATTTAAATATAAACCCATTTAAAGAAGATTACAGCATCCTAAAGAAATGCAATGTCACATAAGACTTTTGTTTTTTGCGTATTTCCGTAGTGTTTGTGTGACATGTTTTGTTTTCTTATTTTTTAAGGTTCGTCGTATCCAGCGTGGGTTAAAATTAAAGTTTGTTAACGGCTGAAATCGGACAGGGGCGAGGAGGGGTTTTGGGGGAATTTCGAAAATTCGAAATATCCTCGTTATTATAAGTTGTATCGAAAAATAGTATAGATTCAATCTTATCTAAAATTTAATTGTGTATAAATGCTGTAAAACGTATATTCTGTTTTCATGAATATTAATGGAAGTATTTTCACTTCAACCCATAATCCTTCCTATATACTAACAATAAACTGTTATATCATGAACCACTTTATTGGAAGCTTAAATACCAAATATTGTCTTCATTGAACTTCGTGAGGTACAATCAAATACATAGTGTGATGACGTTATCTTTTAAGATGATATTTTCTTAACTCGAGAATGTTTAATTGATCTATTCCATACTCTATAGGGGATCAGTGTGGCTGAGTGGTTAGAGCACTGGACTTTAAAGTCAAAGGTTGCGAGTTCGAATACTGGCCTCCACTTCCCAATAGTACAGCTGGTCACCGTGGGAAGTTACACCATTATCCCCTCCTGCAGGGAAGGCCTACAGGTTGAAACATTCCTGTAAAAAGGGCTTAATATAAAATAAATACTGGATAATGAAAGATGTTATACAACACAAGAGGTCATATTAGTTAATGGCTGAATCGTGACGAGGATTGGGTGGTGGTAGAGATGTTTTGAAAATTCATAATAAAATTATCCCCGTCATTATGAGTCTGATTGAAAATTGATATAGAACTAATCTTTTTCAACTATCGATACACTACAATATGTGTTCCATACATTTTTTCGTAACTGAAATATTAAGTGTGTTTTTTCATAATTTCTTCTTTTAAATATTCAAACTCATTGGATTTTTACTTAGAAATAGACAGTATATGGGGAGATGAGATGACTACTCTGTCATACCACCGTATGGGAAATCTGCTTCGTTTACGCAGCCCCTGCTAGACGAATTTTTGTTTTTTATAAAGTAAATATGATTCATGGGAAGCTACAAAAAACATATTAAGGAGAAGTTTACATTTTATAAATCAGTCCTGATGGAGCTTAGCAACTTGCAAATTTGTACTGTTCAAATAATACACGACCTTAAATTAATAGTAGTACATTAGGTTAATGGGATAACGGGTCTGTAGAGATATTATACCGATGTGTGGTTGTATATTTGTGAGAGATAGTTGCCAGAAATTATGTTTTCAATGTCAGCTATTAGGGATTTGACCTCTTTTTTTTTCCTCTAATATATAAGATTGTGCAAGGTTCTGGACGACATTGGCCCAGACCGCAGCTAGTCTTTGAGTTATCTTCGGACTGCATCACGAATTGGAGTCATGACGCCATAAATCCAATAAGTAAAAACCTCCTCAAGATCAAATTTTTCAATGAATAAAAGTATCTGACTTATAAAAAATTACGAAAAATTGAATGATCCTATGAGGGCGCGAGGCTGTAATGATCCATGCCAAAGTCCAAGGTGATCCCCATTAGTTTTGCTTGCCTTCTCCTGATGACCCACTTGAACCTTCAAAAATCCGTCATTCAGGGATTGCGTTAACTAAGCAGATTTCCCAAGTGCGTCACATATTTGCATTTATATCAAAACGTAAAAGTTCAATGAGAACAATATTTTGTATTAAGGCTTCATATAATGTGCTTCATAATGTAATAGCTTATTGTTAATATGACAGGAGTAGGAGTGAGGGTTTACTGAAGGCCGAAAACTAAAAAATGGTAATATCTTGGTTAATAATAAATATATTTAAAAAAAAATGTACAAACAACATTTTTAGACCATTACATTTTCAACGAGATTGATTTTATACAATTATTCGATCAGACGCATGATAACGGAGATATTTAGAATTTTTGAAATACTCGCCTCTAAATCGCCCCCCCCCTCTCACTGGTCCGATTTCAGGCATCATTATTAATCTTGATATCAAAAATCAAAGAACTAAAATTGCTCCCGTTAGAGGTGTAACGCACACGCACACGCACACACACACACACACACACACACACACACACACACACACACACACACACACATGCCCACACAAACACACACACACATCTAACACACACACACATCATCCATTTCGGGCGTTTTTCTTTGAAAACTTGAGATAATTGTCCGAAATAAGTTATTTCTAAAGTAAAGAGATCTCCCTGGCACAATTTAGTTGAATAGGAAAATTTTCCTGATGGGATATCAGATATTATGGTTGTACTCCTGACGTCTTTTTCATCCCACGCTTCAAATGTGCACTGATCATACTTATTTGATGACGAAAATGTGGTCCTTTCGAATATATCTTTGTCTTTTAAAGGTTTATTGGCCACAATTTTTCTTTGGTTATGAATATTTAAAGGTTTTAAGTAGAACTTAAGATCAGGTTCGTTATTGGTCAATATTGTAAGACTAGTTTAAATAATTTTCATAGGTTTTTCCTAATGTTGAAATATTAAATGTATGGTATATTTTTAACGGAATGTCATTACAGTACATGTGCAAATTTCTTAGTTTAAGTGAGACTGGCGTTTATCCCTTAAATTTGATTATTTATATGGATTTATTTTATTGATATAAGGCGCACTTCTTTATGTGACGTTTTTTGGAGGAGTGACTTGATATGTGATGGCCTTCGACTCATACATACTCTCTATAGTGGAATGTTGGCAACGTATCTTGATTTAGATCCTTGATCTCTTTACGATAACCTGCCATTCATACTCTTGATCATTGGGAAATACAGATTTAGGCGTTAACAATTATAATTTGTGAAAATATTGAACGATAATTGCATGACAATAATTTGTTGAGAGTGCATTCTTTTTTATGGATGGTCAAAAACTACTGAAATTTTTTCAGGCAATGAAAAACCTTAATGTCTCAAATAAGCTATCTTTTTTATTTTCAACTGGCAGGCGAAATAATTTCATTGGTCTTATTAAGGATTAGGTTTAATTTTTGGAATTCAGTTAAACAATATATGTTTTTAATTTAAAAAAAAAATAAAATACACGTAATTGTAAACAACTGTTTTTTTGTTTGTTTTTTTTGTTAACACCAAATATCTTTTAGATATGATGTGATTTAATTAACCTGTTTGAAATATGATTGGTTTGGAAATATCTTTTTTGTCTTCATTAAAGTTCCGTTAGGATAGGTTTTATTGTGCAGTCTTGAATAGTGGATATACACTTAGAAAGTTTCACCTTACTGGGTGAAAATATCAAAAATACATATTTTTCTTCATTCAGTACATCTTACTTACATCCATCCCCAACTCATTCGAATTTCTTTGCTATAGATGACCTACTTCTTTATGTTAGCATGTATGTATGTATATATATATATATATATATATATATATATATATAAAATACATTGGCTGGATCTTGGTTACATACTGTTGATCATGGTTAAAATAAATGTTACGAAACTTGATATTTACGCATTCCATGTAAAACAAAAGATCATTATACTTATTTTCAAAATATAGTATTAACAGAAGCATTTAATTTTTTTTTTTTTGAGTATTCCCTCATTCTAAATAACGACGTCTTATTGTAATGAGATGGAGTTAAATGAAAATTTCCAAATATCATTGAGATTTTGAGTCAGATCAAAAAATGTTCCATAACAAAATTTGTCGTGAAGTTAATTTTCTACAATTGTTGCATATATGCTTTCTCTATCTGTAATATTGACAGAGATATTTAAAGTTTTTTTAGTTATTATTCTTCCTTAATACTGCTACTAATGTGATTTTTACTTAGAAATCCGGCCACTTAGCATCTCATTTTCAGCTTTAATTTTAAGACCTGCTTTATGTAAACTTTGTGTTCCTGGAAAAAGAGAGAATATTTGTTTTCGATCAACAGCTTATCCAGCACATGGGAAATTAGCTCCGTTTACGCAGCCCGTGCTTTAACAGTCTTTTTACCTCTCAGTTAATCCCCACTCCTGTTTATATGACCAAAAACCAACAATAGAAGCAGTGCCTTCTTGAAAAGATTTTATTTCTAAATACATCTTTCCAAACATAAATATCATGGCATGGTTATGTAGTTTCTTAGTTCTAATAAAGAAATGGAAATAAATATTCATCAATAAACATTTCAGTTACTTATCAAACCTAGTGGCTAACCTTGTTATTTGTTTATTCAAAAAGTCAAAATGTAGTACTTTCATGTCAAATTAAACCCCCCTTTTTTTATATATATATATATATATATATATGTATAACGAATCTTGTTAACAGAACAATAATCTGACATTTTATTTTTAGCAGATTTAGCCTTATAGAAAGTAGTTACGTCTGATAACGCTTTAGCAGTTATAACCAAACTCGCTCTGTAAGTGTTTAATGTAAACTTAAAGATGATTTCGATTAATGACTTGTTATTAATCGAATTATACAATGTTAATACTATTGCAGTTATAATACACCTTTATTATTGTTTTATACATTTTTCCAGTTGCTCTAAAACCAGCTTCTGTTAATCACACATTCTAAGCTTATATGAGACGTTTTCAATTCTCATTTCATTTCTCCTTATTATTGTGAAATGAATGTTTAATATCAACTAACAATTTTCACCTGAAACACATACATTTTTAGTTGATCGATACCATACTTGATATTTGACTGTCATTAAAAACAGTAGATCCTGGTCGTTAACAAACGAAATCTGACCAGGAGAGATGAAAATTTAAAGAAAGTGTAAAAGATATATTTTTTTTTTATCTGAGACCCGAATACCTCCAGGGAGCAAATAGACTTATGAAACTAATGGAGGGGTTGTAAACCCTGCATGGGATTGTACTGATAGGCCCCAAAAGACTCAACGAAATATGTTTCTGCTATTATGCTTTTAATCGCAAAATACTAATTAACTTGTTTCCAAAACTATCATTAACAATATTATCATCGTTGTTCTGCTCATTTTTTTCTAATTCCAAAATTCTAATTTACAGTATTCGCTATACCGGTAAATGAGTCTTTTTTTTTTACAAATCGTGCCGCCTTAAGGCATTCCTTAATAAGAATTCTAATTATAGCCAAGTTATTTCCATTTCTTTTCACCAATCAGTTAAAACCCGGATTCTTAATCCTGCGATTCTTACTTAAAGTGACTTGTTAATTACACTGACAAAAGTTAATTAAAATTAAATTCATGTTTACACCACCTAGCCTGTACCAGCACAATAAAATAGGTTAAAACTGTATTTTACTTTCTCTATTTGGGCCTGACGGTGAGTGTTGTAACATGCTAACACATTTTTTACTAGCCATTAATAAATAAAATTCTAAGGCCTGGATAACTTCGAACCCACAATACGTAGTTATCCATGACTATTAAACAAACACTTTAACAAGTATGTACCTTATATTCATATTGCAAATTGGATTCGTTCGCTTAGTCTATTGGTGTTATAATCCTGCTAATTTTGTATAAATTACTTTGATTTGCGTTTTTTTTTCTTAAATTGGTACTCCAAGATGGCCGCTTATATATTATTGGGACATATATAATTATATCATATCCTTTCACTTTCGCGAATAACATTTGAGGTCAATGCCTTCGCCAATACCATGTCCTATCTGGGCCAATTAGTTAAATGATTAATATGATAATATGTAGTTAACCAGAAAGTAATGACTATATTACTCTCAATTTAACAATTTTTTTTTAAATATTTTAGTGATGAGAAGTTATTTATATATTGTGTAATTTGATCATTGACCTCTCTTCAGTCAGTCCTTCAGTAAGTTTCACATGTGGAATATATTATTTATATTTATATTATTATTAGCAGATTTTCCTTAAGGGAAATCAGCTATTGAAATTGTACTCATGACACGAATTTGGAATCATGTCTTTAAGAACCATCGGCCCTTTGCAGGATATGACGAAAATGAGGTCCGTTCAGAAATTTATATATTACTCCGTATATATATATATATATATATATATATATATATATATATATATATATATTCATATACTCCGTATGTGAATGAGCACTAACTCCTTCATGATAATAAGCCGTACCAACATTTCTACGGACGGTTAGGAGTGGGGGTTGTAAGGGAGACCTGAAATTAAAAATAGCGGTATTTCGTTTTCTACTGGTTTTTCTGCAAATATGCACGTCATAAGTTTTTTTTTTTTGTTATTTAAAGTAACTTTTGTTTTATTCGCTTTTGCCGTATAACAAAGTTAAACGAGATATACACTTAAAAACAAAGCGGGAGCCGACAGTTTTATTGGGATCTAACAATTGAACGGAACTTAACAAAACTCTGTATGTGAGTTAGCACTAACTCTTCCATGATAGCAAGTGGTACCAACATTTCTAGGGTGGAGCAGGAGTGGGGGTTAAAAGGGAACCCTGAAATTCCACAATCCAAATCCACGGCAACGACGGGAATACACCAGGAAATGTTAAAATATTGTGGAAATTAAAGGCTTGCCAAAAAAAATACCATCATCATTAAACCTCAAATGAATTCCCGAGCGAAGCCGGATACCTTAGCTAGTTTATATATATATATATATATATATATATATATATATATATATATATATACGTCTGTTAACACTCTAGCGGTCCCTATTTTTGTGTGATTAGTAACAAATTCGATGTTTATTAATTTTAGTTTAGTTATGTAAAGCTAAAGATCTAGTTCATTAATGGCTGAAATTGGACTAGGAGGAGGGGGGTTTTGAGAGGAAATTTCTAAATACAGCCAGGCCTGTACTTTACATTCACATTAGATACTTTACATTCTGCTTTTCGCCAATCCAAAGTTATTTTTTTTTCCATTTCCTTAGTTATTTCTTCAAGTTGGGAGCCTTGATGATGTTCTTAAAAAACAGGATTAACAGGATATAGCGTAGTGAAGAAGGATTGGTAAGTCCCCACATGTTGTCAAATTCCAAGGCCCTGTGCTTCATTAGAAAATATGCTATGGATAATTGGTTGTTACTTTTAGAGTATACATCCAGCTCTCACTTACTTCTCAAAATTCTATGGGCTTAGCTCACAATAAAAAAAATCCATGACAGAGTTCCTGTCCGCCAAATATGCTCCTTACAAAAACATGAAGACGGATGCTCAAAAATACAATGTTATCTATCTTTTTGTGGTCATAGGTCCGAGCTGAAGCGTGCCACATTTGCGCAGAGGAATGTTCAGCTAGAAGGACAATCGTGACAGAAAAAATTAACTACCAGGAAGCTTGGAGGAAGAATGAATGAAAATAAAACTAATAACTCCGCAAGTAAGGTCAGTACCGATCAGATGGAAAAGAAAACGACTAAACTAGATGAATTACTAGAAAAAAATGCCCATAACTATGGTTCTTCCACATGAACAATTATTGGATGTAGCATTCGAAAGTGGTTCTTCAGCGCTTTATAAGAATAATCGAGTAAGGCAACTGTTTGTTCCCGCATTACACCTTCAGTAAAGGAGCAAGACAATAAGAAATTAATAGAAAATAAACCACCTAGAAACCAAAAGCCAGCCAACCATGTAGGAATTCCGGGGAATAATCGAAGTCTAAACATTCCAAACATATTTATATTTTCATGTATTGCTATTCCAAGAATTTATTGTTGCTTCACTATTTTTTATTATAGTTTAATTTATAATTCATGAGACTTTATATAATTTAATAAAAGTATTAAATATCGTCGAAATGTAACCTCAATTTAATCTTCGTTGAAGTAGAAATGGCCAAAGGTCATGAAAAACTAGCTTCACAATTTATTTTCTTCTACATACGATCCAACTAAAGAAGTTTGCTCCTTTAAAATATAATCCAGCAATAGTAAGGAACATTAAGCAAATCATTAAGGACGTTGGGCCTATAGCCTTGACATATGGGGATGAAATCAGTAAAAATTTCAGTCACATAAAAGTTAAAGTAAAAACTAAGGAAAGAAAATACAATACTTATAAAATAAACTGTCCTGGCTATGACAAATTTTATATAGGGGAGTCGTCGCAAATCTTAAAGAAAAGATTGGAACAGCGTTGCGGAAATGTCGATAATTTAGATAATAGAATTTCTTTGATTGACCATCCTTTGGCATTTAAACAAAAATTTAATTTAGACGATGTGAAAATTTTAGAAAATGACAAAATCGTAACCAAGCTGAAGGTAAAAGATAATATCCACGTACAAGAAAACTGAGATCAGAAATTTACATGGTATATTTATCAAATATTTAAATATACTGCATGTAGATTACATGTAGAAGTAGCTATGCTTCTTCTGGGATCGATTTTCCAAAACTCGAAACTTTGTAGGTAATCGATTTTTACACTGTAAATCATTTTAATGTATCACTATTATCAGCTGAGTGGTGTGGTACAATTCCATTATTGTTAGTCTTGACGTGACCACCGAGATGGTACGGTCGAATCTTTTTATAATACTGCAATATTCCTGGAGAGGCGTTGTAGAGAACTCGAGACATGTAGAGGATAATAAATATGGAGCTAGTTCAAGTGTTTTCATCTATTGACCTTTGGCCATTTCACCTTCATCTAAGAGAATTATCTTATATTTTTTAGCGTCTAAAAGAGGCCTTGCATTGCAGGAGAAACAAACTCATTTGAAAGAACACACAGTTTTTAGCAGATTTCCCTTAAGGGAAATCAGCTATTTAGGTCGTACTCATGACGCGATTTTCGAAAATTTTCTTCAAATGTCCATCGATCCTACCCAGGAGATGACGAAAATGAGGTCCGTTCAAAATTATATATATATATATATATATATATATATATATATATATATATATATATATTTGTCTGTTAACGCTCTAGCGGTCGCAATTTTTGTTTGATCGTTATGAAACTCGATATTTAACCGTTTTATGTAAAAAGACAGATCAAGTTCGTTAATGGCTGAAATCGGACCAGAGGGAGGGGGGGTTTAGAGGGGGGGATTTTCGAAAATTCAAAATATCTTCGTTATTATGCATCGGATCGAAAAATTGTACAGAACCAATCTTATTGCAAATTAAATTTACTATAAATATTGTTTTATACATTTATTCTGTATCATTAATATTAACCGAGATATTTGCAATTGTATTGTGAGTGTGGTCGGCTATGTTGGGAGTTTCCGCCGAGCGCTAGTGCGGCCGGCCGTTTCACTAACTATTCGTCCTCGTGAGAATAGGTTACTACTACTGTTATTATTAGGCAGATTTCTCTATTGTAAACCTTCACGTGGGAAATCTGCTTAGTTTACGCAGCCCCTGCGTGACGGACTTTTTTCATTATAGTTCTCTCACTGAGATAAAGCTTGAGAAGGGGTTGCTAAAATTGTTAATAACGAATTATATAGTGTATTGATCCAGCTTAGAATTACTATTAAATTGGTTGCCGTCTCTGTATAACTCAGTTTGCTTCTTTTATCTTCCACAAAGCGGATCACGCCTTATACAATTTTCGAGACATTATTTTGAAATAAATATTTTTCATATTTACTCGCTTCGCATGGGTAGCGCAAGATGGAAATAGTAGTGACCATTTTACAAAATGTATGAAACTTTAGCTCTACTCTGACATACTGGAAACCAACAAGCTACAACCTTTAAAGTTGGAGGTAGTGTTATTCGTATAATCCACAGTTGAATTCCATGAAATAGGTGAGCAGGTCCTTGAGGTGTTCAGAAACTTTGAATTTCCTCATGGAGTAATTGTTGGTTTCTAGAATTAATACTCTAGTTCTTAAATAATTTTCTAATAGATAGTAATTAATATTTAGTTATATTATTTGTTTTTCTCTTAATGAAAATAACATTGATGAGATTAGTAAGTGACAGAATACTGAAAGAATGCAAAAATGTAGTGTGAAGACTCTAACATTTGTGATATTCGTTCTATAGTATACTCAATTTTTAATCATTTAATTTAACTGTAATGTTCAGGTTCGTTAATGGCTGTAATCGGGTTTAAATGGGGTGGGGTTGTTTTGATAATTCAAAATATCTCTTTCATTGTGATTCGGGTGAACAAATGTGATAGAACCAATCTTGTTGAAATATCGTTGCTCTAAAATTGTCCCTCTATAGATTTATTCGTAACTCATATATTAAGACAGTTATTAGGGTTTTATTTTTGCAGGCTTCTGTAAGCTCTTAATTGTATTCATCTGATTTTTACTTAGAAATAAAGGATATATGGCGAGATGCGATTAGTTTTGAGTTAAACCAGAACGTGGGATATCTCTTTAGTTTATGCAGCTCCTGCGTGATGGACTTTTTTTTTATATTAAGATTATTAATTATGTATATCTTTAGTTCTGTCAAGGGAATATCAACTACTGTATTTAATAAATGGTTCTGTTTTATTCGAATTTCATTGTTTGATGTGTGAAAGCGTTGTCTTCGGCCACATAATGTTATCAATTATGCATTCTAATGACCTTGAGGTTTATCGAAACTTGTGCCGTCTAATGCATTTCAAGATTGATTAGGGATTTAATTTCATTAACTGCTACTTTATAATCATATGACTATGAATGAACAAAATCCCTTCCATTATCGGAGTTCTGTCACATATTAACGTCTGTTATCAATGTATAATATATATATAGAAGCATATTGGCTTCTTTCTTAAGATTTGTTAGACGATCATTCCACCCTGAAGTACAAATTTTTTAGTATTGTTTTTGTTAATCAGAAATTATATTTTGTAAAATTTTACAAATTATTTATTACAAGATTTGTTTGGTGCATTGAACAATTTGTCTATGATACTTTCACAATTACTTTCAATAATTATTTCTGAAATACATTTATCCATATTTTTCCCCATCATTTTAGTTTTCTATTATATATTGTATTGTTTATAAAATCGAGTAAAGCAAATGTTCCACAACATTGAGTTATAAACTATGTGCTTGAAATAAACCTTTTGTCTGTTTTAGCTATATAACTAAATAATAAAAGGTTTCAATCACGTTCAATAGAACAAATTCGTCGTAATTACTTTACTCGAATCATTTGATCATTTCAATAAGATAATAGTTGTTTTAAGTGATTGGTAATATTTTAATTGACTAAATAGATGAGTTTGAAAGGGAAAGCAGGGCAGCCGATAGTTCGGTAAGCTTCCTGAGATCGCTCTAGGAATGATCAATGAGCCCCGTAGTACAGCGTCAGTGTTGAAACATCTCCGTCCACTCCTTACTGATATAACACTATAGCTTTATTACCGACGCTGGGTTCATTGTTCTAAGGCCGAATTTCTATGCACAACCTCTTTGGCAGGCCTGTCTTCATTGGCATCTATGTATCTCTAAATTAAATTTCCTTTAACTTTGGTATTTATTGCTTTGAAGTAACAGACATTTCTCAATTATTGTACTAATTATTTTATACAGCCATTTGTTGATTTATTGTGACTAAAACGATTTCGGCATACCTTTTCCGCAGCCTTCTCGAATGAATCACCCAAGTATATGTAGCAAACTCCTTTCTAAACAACTTTTGTAGGAACACAGGTCTACCCCGTATATTTGTAAGCTTCTTTTTCACAAATAAATTTTTCCGCACATTGATCAATGTTATACCTCGTATTAAGTTGCCGAATACTTAGGGAAATGTTCAAAAATTCAGAAAATAACTTAATTTTATCTAAAAGTTAAAAAGTCTGTCATCATACAGGGGCTGCTTAAAATAAACACATTTCCCAACTTCTATTCTATATTTTTCACGTAATAAGAAACCTATGTAAACAGGAATTGCAATGTAACCCAGTATTATTGTAACCCCCCCCCCCTCCTCAATGGTGCTTATTATAACCATTAACAAATTTTGCCTTTAGCTTTATATAAAAGTTTTAAATATTGAATATGGCATAACGAAATGAATATTGGACTCTGTATAAAATATGACAATAATATTCAAGGTAGACATATGATATATCAGCTTATTGCTTATGTTAGATGAGTAGAGTGGGGGGGGGGTTACTGAGGGGCACACAGGGGCTGCGTAACTATTGTTACTTACACACTTATAGATTTAGTTGTTTTAGATACATAACATTGATATCTGCATTCATCATTATATAAATGCATGCTACAGTTAGAAAATTAAGAACATACAAGACAGACGGACTGACAAACTTGTATTCTTGTTGGGCACAGACATATAACTTATGAAAATTTTCAAAATGTATTTATTTCGTGAAAAATTTTGTTATGGACATAAAATGCTCCAAGCTGTGCAGGTTAAAGCGCCTGGTCCGATATGTAGGTCAGTGCGACTTGCGCTCAGGGTGAACTGGGAAAGGATTCGCATTTAATTCTGACTTATTCCAAGCTCGTTTATGGCAATTAGACGTCCTTCGTGTGAGAAAAATTCCATTCTAGACAAATCTCATAGCGAGTAATGCTAGTTATACTGTCATTTAATGACACTTGTACTTATACCATGCATTGTGTTAATGTCCAGCTCCAGCACCTGCTATTAGCAGTCAAATGAGATACTTTTTTCCATTCCAGTTAACCTTCCAGGCATCTCATTGTGTCCCGTGAGGGTATTCGACACCTCTCCCCACAGAATTTGCAAACACAGCTTTAGTTTCATTATTATTTAAATAGACGGTATTACTTGTAATATAAATCCGACCTAAATTCATTTACTAAGTTTTTGAAATTTCTATTTAGTATAGAAACTGCTGAGCTCTTTCTTAATAGAACCTATTTCTTCTGTTTTCGCTATGTATATTATTATAATTTATTAACGTCCTCTTTTTGCAACTAAGGCTAATTGGGACGGGTTATCTACAGGGACTTAGGATGTTATTTAATGAATTTCGTCATTAAATAATTTACTTTGCCCAAGCGAGAATCGAACTCGTCACTCTAGCTTTACAATGTGACATTAAGGTCAATGCTTTAACTCACATGGCTAACCTAAGCCCCTCGCTTTGAATAACTGTTAATGTTTTGAAAGGTTTTGAGGAATATTAGAAGGAGAAAAATCTACTATTTCTTATAACCTGGCCGTTTTCAGTTGCCGTGCAACGTTATTAGTTTCAACCGTTAATAAAAAAAAATCGACCAACAGAAGAGACTTACTGTCCCCAATGTCCTCTGTCACCGCAATCTCAAGTTACGTCAAGGGAACATCCGTCCTGCTTGACTGTAATTGGGGGAACTCGGGAAATAGATCACGAGTAAAAAGTGCAAGGCTTCGCTATACTTTGGGTAATAAGCAGCTAAGGATTGAGCTCCAAAGTTTTCAAAATTGTGGGGAAATAGATCACACTTAAAATGATAACTAAGTCCTATGTTAATATTCGCGCCAGTTAAGTTTAAAGTACACGTGTAAGCCTTTTAAAAAATCACTTTTATTAATTACAACAATTACAACTTTAAAAAAGAAAAGAGTGACAGTCTAGTGCTACTGGGAAAATGACAAGCAGAGGAAAAATGGAAGGGGTTATAAGGAGAATAAATATTAATGCTTGTGATGTCAGCAGGACGGATGTTCCCTAGACGTAACTTAATGTACAATAATAAAACTTGAAAAATAAAAAGTCCACTATAATTAATAAAAAACAAAAATTTACACATTAAATAACCTAAAGTAGCTCAACCAAATAATGAATACTTCAAATGATCATCATAGAGAAATTCTACTACAAAAAGACTAATAAACTAACGGCTACATCTTTCTATAGGACCTTCCACTAGCCGTGACAGTCTGAGAATGGCTTAAAAAGTATGGCAGGTCAAGTCAGCTGATTGCTCATCATTGAAGAGAATATGCACACCATAAAAAATAAAAAAAAAGTTTTCAAGAAGAAAACAGAAATAAAACATTTGAATTATATATATTATAATTTATTTATTTCACTTTAAAATGATTGTCGATCAATTATAAATTTCTCGTTTACTATTTAAACTACACTCCATTAGGAATAATCGATATATTTTTACTTCGTTTCAGCTGACTTGATCCATGGTAAAAATGATTTTTAAAATTATCATTTGAAGTATTCATTATTTTGTAGACCTTCTGCCATAGGTTAGTTAAAGTAAAATTAAATGAGTCATATTTTCACAAAACTTTGCACTGTTACGAACATAAAAAGATGGATAATAAATAAATAGAATAACAAATAAAACGTCTTTGGATAAATAATAATGAAAACGACTTTAAGCAGAGTTCACAAAAAAGCTACAGAGCAACAGTAAACACAAACACGAGACTACACCATAAGTTTTCACAAGAAAAAGAAAGGTAATTGTGAGCTTGCACTCACTTTACAATTAGTGCAATTATTTTATGGTAACATTGTCACTGGGGCCAGCAGTGAACTTTGAGTCATGAAGATTTTTCGTTTTTTATTATAGTACAGAACAATTAAACATTTTTGAGGTGTAATTGATGTGTACCATATTCGATATTTAGCTGTTTCAGTCAACGCTAAAGATCATATTTGTTATTGGCTGAAATTGGGCCTGGAATAGTAGTGGTCTTGAGGGGGGATTAGAAAATTCAAAATAACTCCGTTATTATGAGTCGGATCGTAATATGTTAAAGAAGCAATCCTGTTAAACTGATGATTTTGTATAATTGTTGTAGCATGCATTTTTTTCATATCTCAAGTATTAAGCGAGTTATTCGTACTTTCTTGTTTTATGCCTTCAGTAAAAAAGAGAATTTGTTATGAGATTAGATGACAAACGTGTTATACCAGCAGGTGGGAAATCTGCTTTGTTTACGTAGCTCCTGCCTGACGGACTTTTTGGTGTTTTCACAGTGCCTGACCAAGTGAAGAAATCATATCACTCTGTGATTTTCACCCTTTATCTGACTTCCTTCTTGAAGTGTTTCATGTATCACTAAAGTGGGCTGATCACATAGAGAAGGCGGTGAAATGCTGTCACTAATAAAGTGAATGCCACCCCTGAGCGGAACTATGCTGATCTTATCACCTATGTCCGTTTGAGGTAGCTCCTTGATATCACTTTCCTTCATCTACGTTTCATTTCATAGACTAATCTTATGAAATAAGAAATCTGTAAGTGGAATCACAATACTTTTCGCAATCTCCTCTAAACAATAAGTTTCAAAACAACAATATGTTAACACGATTTCTGGCTAAAACGCCAATTTCGAAGGTGATGCCAACTTGCTACTATTATTGTTTGTTTCCAACATACAAAATAGTTTTCAATTAATTTCATGTAATAGTTCTAATTTGTCAACATTTTTTAAAAAAAGTGTATTAATTATAATTAGAAGTTTAACGGCTCGGCAATCACGAACGTAATAAATAACCTTGAGAGTTAGTCTTTGAACTATTATGTGTTCCCGAGTACCTCGTTGCTATAGAGAAAAGACCGTCACGCAGGGGCTGCGTTAACTAAGCTGATTTCACACATGAAAGATTACAATACATAAATCTACATACCGGTAATACCACCCTGTATATTAAGTGAACAAGTACAAATGATAATGACAAATATTATTTACATTTTAATAACCTCCACAATGAAAAGTGTTTGAATTGTTAACAAACAGAACAAGCAACCTTTTAGAGGTGAATATAACATATTAATTTTATTGAAAACTATTTACTATATCTATAATTCGTAATTAATCAGAATAATTTTTATCTCAATCTGGAGAAGGTTACGTGGTGAAATATGGACTGTAAAGATTCCTCAGTGGTCACAATTATGGCAGACCAAGACAGCCTTTTAGCAGATTTCCCTTAAGGGAAATCAGCTATTGTGGTCGTACTCATGACGCGATTTTCAAAAAATTTCTTCAAATGTCCATCGATCCTATCCAGGAGATAAAGAAAATGAGGTGTGTTCAAAATTATATATATATATATATATATATATATATATATATATATATATATATATATTTATATTTGTTTGTTATCGCTCTAGCGGTCGCAATTTTTGTTTGATCGTTACCAAACTCGGAATTTAATCGTTTTATGTAAAAAGGAATATCAAGTGCTTTAATGGCTGAAATCGGATCAGTGGGAGGGGGGGGGGGGTTTAGAGGGGCGATTTTTGAAAATTCAAAATATCTCCGTTATTATTCGTTGGATCGAAACATTGTATAGAATCAATCTTACTGCAAATTAAATTTACTATAAATATTGATCTATACATTTATTCTGTATCTTGAATATTAACCGAGATATTTGCGTTTGTATTGTGTGTGTTGGCAGGACTCGGCTGTTCCGGACTTACCGCCGAGAGCTCTGGCGGCCGTTTCCGTAACTATTCATCCCTCGTGAATAGGTTTAGAGATCCCTTACTACTACAGTTGTTATTGGGCAGATTTCTCTACTGTAAAACTTCACTTGGGAAATCTGCTTAGTTTACGCAGTCCCTGCGTGACGGACTTTTGTCTTACCAAACTTGATATATAATCGTTTTATATAAAAAGAAAGATCAAGTTCCTTATCGACTGAAATCGGACTCAAGGGGGAGACTTTCGAAAATTCTCCGTTATTATGTATTGGATCGAAAAATTGTATAGAACCAATCTTATTGCAAATGTAATGTTCTATAAACGTTATTATGTACATGTTTTCACTATCTTTATTATTAACCTAGATATTTGCATTTTTTAGTTTTTGGTCTTTTGTAAACCCCCACTCCTATTCATCTCATATTAACAATATGCTATTATGTAATGACGCACTGTATTATTTGAAGCCTAAGTACCAAATATTGTTCCCATTGGACTTTTAAGTTTTGAAATAAATGATAATACGTAACGCACGTGGGTAATCTGGTTAGTTAATGCAGCCCCTGCGTGACGGACTTTTTATAATGCGTTATTCTGGGGGTCTTATGGACTGCAAGTGATTTGATCGCTCTTTTATTGTGTTTATTTTCAATATATTATTAGTATAAATATATTGCTTTATGTTCATCCCTGCCTTCTTTAATTTCTCCCATAATTTCTACAGAAGTAGACACATTCTTAAATTAAGATATATGAAACATGTAAACTGTTTATCACTAGTAGAGAATCTCTATTCAAACTGATGTAGGACCTATATTTAAACATGAGTCTTGAGAGTAACATGACTTTAATACTCGTTCACATCAAACAACACAAATGTTTAGGTTAATGATCACACTTTCTTGGTTTGCTGAACATAGCGAAGAGCGACTGAAATTGTGAAACAAGCAAAACATTTTAGATGCACAGAAGAACAAATTCTTATAACCGACTAGCTTTTAGTACAGTTCTGGCTCTCTCTTGAGGGAAGATGCATTTATTATGAAAGAATAAACATATATGAGCCTGCATAATCTTAATAGTTTAATTATTTTTTATACGAGAGAAATATTTTTCACAACCGCAGGTACTGACATTCTTTACCTTCAAGAGAAAGGTCGCATGTGTTGAGTAATGAATATATTTATGAAATCTTAACTTCAGATAATGGAACCCGTCCTGCGATTATGGCCGATCTAAGTAATACGTAAAATATGAAATTGAGCCACTAATGTTTTTTACTTCTCAAAATATAAGCATACAATTTTATTTCGGTCATCAAGAAATCATTATGTTGGTATTTTTGTTACATTTTGTTTTTTTGTAGTCAATGTTTTGTTTTTTGAGTCGAACACCCATACAGCAGGGGATGAAGGAGTTAAATAATTATGTAAATGGCATTAATAAAAGTTTAATGAAGTCTACTACTATACTAAGCAGATTTCCCACTTACTGGTATGATACCCTATTGATCTCTTCTCCACATAAATTTACTATTTCTAAATAAAACACCGATAAATAGAAGTGGGGATTTACTGTTTGCAGAACACAAGCAAGTACGAATAACTCGCTTAATATTTAGTCTACAATCAATCGTAGGGCATCAATAGCTTAACAACATAGGTTCTATCATTTCGCAATGCCTCCCCCCTCCCTATTCCTGGTTTCATTAACTAATATGATCTTAAGTGATGAATGAAACAGCTAAATATCGAGTACCTATGATATAGAAGTAATAATAATATTTTCGATTCACTGCCGCAAAACTTTACTTTCATCACACCACGTATTTATTGGAATATCACACAATACGCGTTCAATGAGAACAATATTTGGTATTTAAGCTTGGAATAAAGTGATTGATGATATAATAACATATTGTTAATATAAAATAAGGGAGTTTACTGAAGGCCAAAAACTGAACATTGCAAATATTTCGGTTAATAATCAAGGTAGTGAAAAAAATGTAATAAACGTATACAACAATATTTAAAGTACATTTGATTTCAATAAGAATGTTTCTATATGATTTTTCTATCAGACTTTTAACAACGGAGATATTTTGAATTTTTGCAATCCCCCCCTATCTAAACCCTTCTCGCACGTATTTGAATTCAGTCATTATCGAACTTGACCTTTTGCTGTGCATGAAACACTGATATAGCGAATTTGGTAATTATAAAACTAAAATTGCGATATATATATATATATATATATATATATATATATATATATATATATATATATATATATACATACATATAATTTGAAAATCGCGTCATAAGTACAACCTCAATAGCTATTTCCCTTAAGGAAAATCTACTAAAATGGAGTCTCTAAATGGGCCCAAGTACAGTTACTATATACTAACTGATCAGCAAAAAGAATCGCCATTTTAAGTATACCCCACGATCCTTTCAAGCCAATTGTGATACAGTGAGAATAACATAGATGAAAGGAAATTGAGAGCTATTTATCTCATCAGTTAGTAATACAACGAGCGGAATAAAGATGGTATTCATTATCAGTTGTTTGCAATCAAGTGGTATTTGACTAAGATTGATATTTGAAGGAGCTATATAATCCGGAATAGAACTTTATATTATCAGTAGGAAATAACAATCTGTCTGTTAGGAAAAGTAGAAGGTCATTCATCAAAATAAATTAGGACAAACACATTTAATTTATCGCTGGGAATGATTTGCTCTTTCAATTGAGCAAAAAGCAATGCGTCATTTAGGAAGCAGAATACAAGAAATTATTACTTGTTTCAAGAGCAATAATAGAATCATTGTTCTTGCGTTCGGTTACCTTTGTGGTTGAAGTTTATTGGTTTCACTGTAATAATCCATTTTATTCCTACGCCGATGATCAGCAATTGTGGGTGAAGGTTGATGCTGAGCTTTTCTTTTTGTTGGTTTGGTTGGCAAACCCTCTACTGCAGTCACATCTGTTGTACTTGTACAAGTAGTCATCAGCTCAGAAAGAATGCTCCCCAAGATGTAAAATCTTTACTAAATGATTATGGCTACTGGGAAAGATAATTTATTACACCTCTGCTCTCTTCTTCTTTGAAAAACGTCTTCAGATGTCTGAATTAATTTATTTTTGCCCGTTTAAGGATACATCCAGTCGATTATGGTCGTTCCAAGTAAGGAGTAAAGTAGAAAACTGAGACATTAATGTTTTATAAAGCTCAGAATACAAGCACAAAATATATTTCTAGCAATAATAAATCTTTTTCGTATGCTTTTGATGATGTGCAGATTCATATACCCGGAAGAAAGAGGAAGGAGGGATTACGGAATTATGTCAAAGGAATTGATCAAAGTATAAAAATCTAGAGGTGTTACCTAGACTCCTGTTGATTTGAGCAAATATTTTATATTTATCAGAAAGTGTGGAATAAATTATTTTCTTTTTCGCTAATTCGTCTTCCACAGTATGAAGCAATCCGGATTATATAGCTTATCTGGATCGGCATGTTGCTACTTCAATAAGAGACAGCATCTTTTCAATGTAGTGCAACTTTATTAGTGAGTTATCTACAGATAATGATTAAGATCCTGGGTTAATATAAAAACTGAAGATACAAGAAGAAGATTCTGCACGGATATAAATAACACCTTTAGAATGAAACCGAACAATATCTGCGTTATGTTTGGGAATACTTGGTCTTAGTTACGCTTCGGCAGGATTCAGATGGAAAACTTTCTTGAATTGCTTACAAACAGGAGCCAATGAAGTTACTATACATGGTTAATTGAAGGGTGTCCTTGGGGTTAATTGGGGGGTTTTACGTTCCTTATGCTCTACCTAGATAAGACGGAAGGAAATTCCGTTTCAAAAATAAGGAACATTTAACTTCCTTTTCTTCGAATTCAGAAAGTACCCAGCGAAAATGGCATTTCAGCTCGCTAGAGATCACAGTAGGTATGAAGGACAAGATAACGATCCTCACCATTTTTATCATAAAAATTTAATTCCTTAGAGAATCGTCAAATGGAATTCCTTTTTATAATAAAATATAAACCTTTTAAGAAAAGTCATATAATATCTTACTGGAAAAGATAGTGGATGGATCTGGCTAGAAAAGAACCATATAGAAGATAACCATCTTTAGATAAAACAGCTAGATTGGCCATGGCATTTCCGCCGAGTGGTAAAGAACATTAATACAGTCATGCTACTACATTTGAAGTCCTTTTTTATATGGAACATTTCGTATAAAATAGTTAAGGATGGGAAAGATTAACCTTTCCTATAAAAAAAAAGCATCTTTTACGTAGAAAAATATCGATAACCTACTATTTACTCTGGTTAAACATCTTTTATAAGTCTGTTAGACATTTCGGATGTTTCGGACTCCCGTGCCACCATAAGCGTTAGTAAAACAAGTACAATAGTAGCAAAAATTTTGATATTTAAAAACAATTATCGGTTTTGACCATACTGGAACACTGTTTGACTAGTTTCGGCGTGACGTTTGTATTTTTTCACGTATCTCGCATAACTCACTATTGTATTGAATAGTCTTAGAGGAATTGAAATTTAATATTCATGAAATATTAAAAGGAGTAGGATTGTTGTAACGTCTAGTTGCGTACCTCCACTTTTGATCGAAATTGGCTAAGGAGAGAGAGTGGCGAAAATAATCAATTTCAAATTCCTTCGTACGTTTTATAGATAAAAAAAATTGTATCTGACCATTTTTTTATCAAACGATCTATATATCATGTTATACGAAATTTTACGATCCGATTCATTGCAATGGAGATTTGGGGTGTCACACCTTCTTCTACCTTATGAAATAACATCGAAGTTACGCATTATTGAATAAATAATTGTACCAAACTTACTAGGGTTTTTTGATTAACGTTTAAATTGGCACTGCACAATTTTTCATTTGTATAATAAATTGAAAATTTGATTAGCTCATTGAAGTTTTGCTCTCAGCAAGTGCGTGATACAGTAAACAGGATATTAACTCCTAGTATTAAATACAGTTGATTTGCAGATGGAATATTTATTATTATTACGGCTATAATGTCACACTTAGACTTCTTTCGCTCAAGTTATGAATGGAAGTTCAAGACCGAATAAACAACCTCCTTCCTCTAATTAAGCTGGCGAAGTCTTCCTCATTGAAGTTGAGACGTGCTCATCAAAAGTTAGAACAATAAATCCAGTGTTAGCCAATATCAGCTGGTCCCAAGTAACGCCATGAAACTATTTATCACGATCCCCTCATTTATCAATAAAATTTAAATATGATAATGAATAAAATATAACTTCAGGTTTGCATTTATATTATCTTTATGCTTCCTCGTTCATTATTCCCTCTTGATTAACCTTAGATCCATATGAATTTAAATGTTAGATGAATACAGCCGTTCAGGATTTGACACGTTTCATTATTTACAAATCCCTTTTAAAGTGTTATGTCGATTTAAGGTACAAGAATTTTTATATAAAATCTATTTAGAGATTTATAAGAATTTATAGTTATCCATTTTTCCAGATCTTTGGTCATTTCAGAAGATTTCACTTAAAGAAAATCAGCTATTTTCCAAACATTTCCATAAATGCCCATCGTTCCTAGCATGAAATGAGGTAAATGAGGCATGTTCAAAATTATGTATGTATCATTCTGATTCAGAATTAAGGTTCATTACTCGAAAATGTTTATTTGATCTGTATCATACTCGACGATTATCCGTTTCATTCAGTGATAGTAACCCCATGCTGACTCCATGCATCTGGTCATCAGATGTTTTGTTAGATATAAAGAATATTTGATGAGAAGAGGTTTTTTATATCGTTTAGGAAATCTGCTTAGTTTACGTAGCCCCTGCGTGACGGCTTTTTTTTTGTCTTCTTCAAACACTTCAGGAGCAATACGGCCTTTACGCTCCTAGGTTCTGCCCGAAAATCTATTAGCAATATTAATATTAATTGTTTTAGGGTTGTATACATGAAAATAATATTTGAAAACTATTTCGTAAGTTTCTGACAAATTTATTATTGTACGCAAACAATAGGCATTCCTCACTTGCCCCCTTACGATCTTTATTGCTCCAGGATATTCCACTTGTAGAGAAAACCTATTACGTATAGATAATTATACGGTAGTTCCAATGCACCTCTATAATTTGGCATACTTTATCTTCTTCAAAGTTCAGGAGGAGAATATGAGGTTAGATTAAGCTTGCTTCACAGAAGGATTCGCAGATGTTCATTGAGCAAATACTCGTGAATTATTAGTTTATTTGAGCTTCCTAACGATGACCAGGTTGCTCAATTTCCAAAACAATAAAAATAAAAATGAATTTGAAGGAAAAGATACATTAAATAAATATGAGCACAATTGAAATTTAACCTATATAAAAAAAAATATGGTAGCAACAAGAAACAGGGCTTAAAGACAATGTCCATATAATGGACAATGCTATAGACGAAAAGGAAGAAAATTATTATCTACATAGAATATAAGAATTACTCCACCATATTACATTATTAAAAGGGGTGGGTATGTTTTAGAGAAAGCCTTTCTGTTGTCATACCAATAGGTAGTACAAAACTACGGACAAACAATCTTATAGTTACTGGAGGAACTAACCCCTTAGTTAATATACCAAAGCCTTTCTATTTCTAAGCCTTTCTATTTTTTTTCTAGTTTATTTAGAAACGAACTCATTAAATAAAATCCATAGTCCCACCTTGGCTGAAAAGGGTGGTAACCTGTACATAAACCTACCCAATTGGCATTAGTAGCACAAATTGGACGTTAATAAATTAAAACAAAACAAAACATTAAATTAAAGGTCATCAATTATTGTATATATATGGATATGTTTTAAATACTTTAAAATAACTTGAATGTTGGTTATTAGCTGCCCGTTTATACTACTAATTCTATTTGGGACATCTACACGTTGCCAACCTTTATTAGTCAGAGATAATATTGAATGAGTTATATCATAAATTTCTATTACCCACGTGGGAATCGAAACCCCCCCCCCGGCTCTAGCTTTACTATGTGAATGTAGACCAACGCCTAATCTCATATAGCTTTTAATAGTTAACTTAGACACTGTAATAGAATTGTTATGTTTCGACTACTCTCTGTTAATAGTTCGTTAAATCCTTCGTTATAGTCAAGTAATTACGTTGTCTGTGGCCTGTTATGCACTGGTAACCATGACATTGTGTTTGAATGACTGTAGCACATATAAATGTGTGAATATTACTTATGTGTCAGTTGTTAATGATTTAGTGCTATACATTTTTTCCGAGGAGAGCAAAGAAGACATGGTGGATCAGTGCATAGGTGATCTGTTTAATGTCGTGATTTTAATTCATGGAATTCCAAGTAAAATGGCTTTTAGTTCCACAATATAGACACTTTATTGGTTGCGTGTTATTAGTTTCTTTACCAATAGCGACGGCTGTGCTAGTGTGTCCCATGTTTAGTTATTGAGCCGTCTGTGTTTATGTATAAGAGAAATCTGCTAAAAAATAGAAGGTTAAGCTTGAGATAATATTTGAGTATATACTAATTATTTTAGAATAAATTTTCTAATAATTGTGGTGTTACAAGTAACAAGGTAAAATAATGATAGAAATCAATAATAATTTACTTTCACCCAGCCAGGATTGAGAAGCCATTCATCCAGTATACTTGTATTTCCAAGGACTTACACTTAGTTAAGTATTGTACTTACAGCTATTTAAATAAGTCACGAAATGTATTAATCATCATAAAAGCTTATTTTTTATTTGTACAGATTTTAATTTTAAATATCAACCATGAAGTTTCACCCCTCTAATTAAAAATATGATGAACTATATTTTAGACGTAAAGTGGGTGGTTAACATAATAATTGGGATAACGATGTCTGATGTTGTACAAATAACTGCTAAAAGTGTCGCTGAGGCTCCACAAACCTCTGAATTACAATGATATAGATGAACTGATAAAATCAGTAAATAATTTGCCTAGTACCATCTCCCAAAAAGTTCATCTTTGGACTCCTATTTTGTATCTTTTTAGCTATGGAAAAGATATATCAGAGTATGAAATGAGCCGCTGATAGCTTGCTAATTACTGCTGGGCATCAACAATAGACGCTTCTAACTGTTTAATTTTAGTTCTGTAGTGTATGCCGTAGAACGTCGTAAGTGTAAGACTTTTCCAAACTCCGCCGCACGAAAAAACTGTACTTTAATTTCGATCGTCAATTTTATGGAAACGGTAGATTTGGTGAGTGCAGTACTTAAATTAATGAGATTTCATTTGTGGACCGTGGCAATTTTAGTTACAAAGTTTATTTTCTTACCTAATTTCCACAGGTGTAGTTTGTTTTCATAAGGGGGGGGGAGGAAGAGGAGTCAACCTCTCTTAAAACCATGCGTTTAATAAGTAAAAGGTATATTTTTTGTTAACGTCCACTTTATTCCACTACGGCTAATCCGGACGTGTTATATGTAGTTTGTTTACCGGCCTTTTCTACCAATAGTGAGACTAAGAATATTATTTAGTGACCACTCTGGGACCCTAGACTTTATACTTGTCAAGCTTATTAAGAACAATGTACTTATATTGCTAAAGAGTCCCTAATAAATTTAATGCAGCTTTAGTAAATATAAAGTGGTATCAACAATTTTTTTTACTGTGAAAAATCCACCTGCGTCCTCTCCAGATAATAGGTTTGATCATTGATAAAATTTCTATTGTAAACATGTTGGAGTATGGCATAATAATGAAATTTCAAGAGATCAAAATCTGCTAATGGCTAGGACAGGAAAATCAGGAGATTGGTAAACATGATTGGTTATTTCAAGTCAGATAACATATTGAAACAAAGTTCAGACACTTGTTGAGTATAATGGAATAATATTATGTTATAATATCCATTATTTCTTCTATTATTATGTTTCAAAACGTACAGCCAGTTCTACACATGTTGCTTACTCCATTGGAGTTTGCCAGATGTCCAGCTTGGCTTAGCGTTAGTGATGTATAGTTGTACTTGCCTGTAAGGCGATGTCTGACTCCCCGCGTCGCTGGCAGACCGTGCGGCGGCTGAGGCGGTCTTAGGGACTACTGACGGGAATTGGGGTCGCTGGTAGCTAGCAGGACCCCACTCTGCTGCTCCAGGGAGGAGGGGACATCTACAACCCTTTCCCGGGGGATGGACTCGTCTCCCATTGGCCCGCAGGCTCTGTCCAATGTCATCAAAGTCCCCACCCTTCCCAATAGTTTAAGTCTACTCTACTTTTCAAAAATGTCATCAAGTGTTCACCGATAACAAACTTTGCTGTGTGACTTCCTCAAAATTGAAGAAGACATTTTTTTTCGAGTAGACACTTGCCTAAAGATCATTCCACAGTGGAATGCAAAGGCAGGCATATTATTGGAATAGTACCATTGGGTATACATACTCCAACTTAATATACACGACTGACAGAGCACACAAAACGTAAATATTACGTATAAACGAGCTACTGATATCTTAAAACTAGAGGCAGTAAGCAAGCTTTATATCCCCTATTAATAGTAGTAGAAAATCCTCTCAAAGTGAAGATAAATGAAAAATAAAGTTCGTCAAGCAGAAGCTGCGTAAACTAAGCTGATGTCCCTCGTGCTATAACTCACGTGATCTCACCTCAGCAAATATCCTCTATTTCTATGAAAAAAAGAAAGAAAAAGAGGAGTTACTGAAGACAAAGAAAGTAAGAATACCTTGCTTATTACTTGAGTTACGAAAATATACAAAGAACAACAATTGTAAAGCTTTCATAGTAATGAATAAAAATTCCGAATATCTCGGTCAATATTAATCTTATAGAAAATATGTATATACAACATTTAAACTTAACAATTAAATTTACAATAAGATTAATTCCATACACTTTTTCGATCCGACGTATAATAATAAAGAAATTTGGAATTTTTGAAATTCTACCCTGTAAATCCCCCCCCCCTGTTCGAATTTAGCCATTAACTAACTTGGTCTTTAGATTGTCATCGAAATTCTAATTATATATACCCTGAAATGTTACTGAATTGTTTATAAAGAAGAAAATAAAATTGTAGGTTATATTATTTTTTTGTAAATAAGCCTCCAGTACTATTTTTTAATTTTATTTCGTATAGATTTGTTAATTTGTAATAATAGACACAATTTATTATTGCAAAGCCTTGTAGGGATTAGTGATTATTGTACATTTGGGTAGTTGTTGCTAATGTAATTCAAAATGCCTTAGTCTACTTCAGTCGTCTACCGTTAAAACATGGGGGATTTTTTCTGCAGTCAACAAGTGGCTCCATTCAAATGTTTTTCCAAATTTGTTATGGAGCAGGTCACTAGTCGTTGAGAGATGCATCATATACAGTGGCTAAAATCCTCCAGCAAGAGGTTCACCTGGCTGATATACCTAAAGACATGGAGGCAAGTGCTTCTTAGCCTGAAAATCCATGTTGAAATTCAGGACGTCATGTCCCATGTTGTTCGTACCTCCGAAGATTCCACGAGGACGTATCTGCTTGCATTTGACGCTGTTTCTGCAATACGCTGCATTTTCTTGTCTCGTAATGCAGAAACAGTCGACAAGTAGCTTTGTCCGAGTCGGATCATCAGGCATAGACCACAATCGCGGTCATGGCTCTTCTGCCCCAACCACAAACTTCACCTTAATCCTAATCCTATTCTCAAGAAAAGACGGCGAAGAGAACCATTTCTGCACGTTCATCGCAAGACTCCTCCAAACTACAAGATCACACAACTTATTTGCATGCAAGTACGGTAAACGTTCAATGAAAACAATATATGGTACTTACCTTATTGTTAATATGGCATGAGTAGGAGCGAGGTTTTTCTGAGGGCTGCAAACTAAAAAATGCAAGCACCTCGGTTAGTATTAATAATAGAAGAAATACGTGTATAACAACACTTAAAGACAATTAGATTTTCAGTAATATTAGATCTATCCAAATTATTTATCCGACGTATCATAAAGGTGATACTTTGAATTTTCGAAATTCAAGAGTTTTACGTGAAACACATACAAGTATATCTGGTTTGGTAGCAATAAGACAAACATTTCTAAAGCGGTAACAGACATATATATATATATATATATATATATATATATATATATATATAATTTTGAACGGTTCTCATTTTCGGCATAGCTGGGATCAATGGATATATGAGGAAGCTTTTCAAAAATCACGTCTTGAGCACATCCACAATACCTTATGTTCCTTAGGTGTAGATAGTTCCAAGGACCTTATCCTTTCAGGGCAGGAGTGGGCATTTGGAGAAATGGCGCTGTTGCTCCTTTAGTTCAGGAACTGACATCCTGCGAGCCACTAGCTGGGGAAAGGAATGACGAAATAAATATAACGAATGTTAACTCGAATAAATTCAAGAGAGGATTTAGTAAGAAACTTACAATACAGGGGAGAAGAAACAATAAAAACTTAGCTTGTTTAGGGTCAGACATATGCACAGGAAGGTAGCAAGAGGAAGGACCCTCTCCCCGTACTGTACCAAGGTTGGAACTCAAATGAATAGAAACACGGGCAGAAAAGGAAAAAGACAAATAGCTATGGAAGTAATTTAGGTTTTGGCCCAATGAAGGCCAGAATACAGCGAAGTGAAAATGAATTGAGGAAGACTTAGGCGGGAAGTAGAAAAAACAATGAAAATGAGTGATATTTACAAATTAATTAAAAAAAATAAAAAGTGAGCTTAAGGATTTCCAGCAATATTTTTGAATGGGAAGCTCCAGAAAACGAGCCCGTCCTGAACCAGATTGGGTCAAAGGGCAGAGATGAATGACCGCGCCAAGCAGCTGAGGGCAGCACCTCCTAAGACCAGCTGTCCTCGGAAAAACTTATCAAGTAAACCCGCCATTCCTGGGGAATTTAAATAAATAAAAACCTTGAACAACAATTAATTAATGCTTTATGCTTCCATAAATAGAGTCAGTGTTATTTCGAATTTCCAAAATTCTCCCCTCTAACCCCGCCCCTTTCCAACTGGTTGAATTTAAGTCATTAACGAACTTGACCTTTAGTTTTCTATATCGATCTAATAAAAATTGCAACCGCTAGAGAGATTATATATATAATTTTGAAAGGATCTTATTTTCGTCATCTACTAACTACAATCGATGAATATTTGAGGACATCGCGTCATGAGTACAATCTCAATAGCCAATTTCTAAAAATTCTTCCGGATATTTTAGATTTATAAATAATTAATCCTTTCAAACCATATTTAATTAACGGAAAATATTACGATCTTTAAGGACATAGGGTAATTTGTATTGATGGTAAGTACATTTTGGAGTGAGATCTTTGAGTAGTAATTTGATTGGGATGGCAACATTATTTCTTGGCCATAAATGCGCATAGAATAGATGCTTTGGAATGTTAACCCGTTGGTGGGATCGTTGATTCTCTTTACTATGTGGAGGATCGTCCGCCTCAGAGACGGGCATATAAATAGCCCATGTGGAGGATCGTCCGTCTCTGAGGCGGGCATGTAAATAGGCCATGTGGAGGATCCTCCGCCTCACAGGCGAGAAATCCTAATTCTTAATACTTCATGTTTGTTTTTTTCTTCTATTTTACCATTGAAATAATAGGAAATGGGATTTAAAAAGTAGAAAGCATAAATTATTTAAAATGTTTAACAACATTTTCTCTCCGTCTAAATGTTTAACAGATTCTCCGTCTATTAGACGGAAAAAACTTTGCGTTTCATGGGATTCTCCGTCTGACAGACGGGAAAAACTTTGCGTTACATGGGATTCTCCGTCTGACTGACGGATAACTAATTCGTACTTTAAGGGATCCTCAGCCTGACAGACGGGGTACATATTGAAAAAAAATCACTTACCTTGATTTGAAGTGAAATCCCAGACGAATGATACTTCTCCGTTGAGTGGCAGGAAGCAACTGAAGCACACGTGGTCGGAAAACATGGTGGAATAAATAGAGTGACATCTAGGGGAAAAATGGTAAACCATACCCGCCTGAGAGGCGGTTGATCCCTCCAACGGGTTAAAGGGCCTTTCAGCCAGTAACTTTATTTTTATTTATTGATTATCAGAAAGACAGAGGATGGTCCCATTGCGTTTTAAAACAAGTTTAATACCAGGCTGACCTTCTGTTCGTTAGCAAAACATTAATATGCTGGTGATGTTGAACCCCATTGTGGCTTAGTTTTGTAATCAAAAGATAAATCATTATTTGTTGAGCTTTAGCACAATGCCTATAAGGAATAACCTTGATCATGACAATTTATTTACCATCTGTAAGCATATAATTTTATTTTATTGGAATTTGTAGTTTGTTTTGTTCAGTTCGGCGGAAATTAGGTAAAAATATGTGGGTTTCAATGGCTGTTAACTACTTAATGTTCTTCCTATGGTTAGACATTAGCAACAAAGAATGTAAAAAAAAATGTTGGAGGAATGTGTAGTTGTGGATACTCCAACCAGTTTACTCTTGACAAAATTCTTCCTATAAATGCGCGCATGATTGTCTTAGAGAACCTTTGATATCTAATTTCCCATAAGAGAAACCTGCTTTTAAGGAAACGAAGTGCATATCATCAACAGCAAGAATTATAAACTATTTTCCAAATTGTTCTATCCTGCCAACATAAATTATTTGTAATCAGACTTTGGAGGTCTTAGTAATCAGCCTGGAGTAATTTTCCGACTTTCCTTCTAAACTGATAGTTAAATGGAAAAAAAAAAAGGCGATTCTACGCCACAACTCTCTGATTGAGAAGTTTTGTATTTCCAAAGCCGAAATTATCCTAAATAAATGATTTTTGTGCCCAGAAATAAACAAACTTAATTGATCATAAATGCCTTTAAAATAGCAATTTTAATGGAATGCCATTATGGGTGAACTTCCAAAATTATTATAGAATTTCACTTATATTTGTCTGAAAATTCAATGCTATTAATATAAAAAGAAAACCGGTCATAAAGAATAATGATCTCTATGAATTTCCAAAAGATATTCTGCTAGCATCAGTTCATAGGTGTGTGTGTGTGTGTGTGTGTGTGTGTGTGTGAGAGAGAGAGAGAGAGAGAGAGAGAGAGAGAGAGAGAGAGAGAGAGAGAGAGAGAGAGAGAGCAGTCCGATTGGCTGACCAATATCAGTAATTAGCTTGCGCAACATATATTTTTTACCCATTTAATTTGTATCTTTTTTTTTGTCTTTTTAATTTGAAAATCTAAATCACATTATATATACTCCGTTGAGGTGGCCTGAATTTCAATGTTACAACGAAAAAAATATATAAAATGCCTGTTTTGTTTACTAATTAAGACAAAATACGTGTGTGCGTAGTAGGTCAGGTACAACGCTCTTAGTTTCTTATTGAGGTCAAATATTTTCAGCCAGACGATGATGGGATTCCTTTATAGGGGGAAATGTCGAAAATTCAAAATATCTCAGTTATTATACGATGGATCGAAAAATTGTATAGAAGCAATCTTTTAGCACATTGAATGCACTAAAACATTGTTATATACATTTACTCTCTATCTTCAATACTAGCCGCAATATTTGCATTTTTTAGTTATTAGCATTCAGTAAGCCCCCACTCGTATGCATGTCAGATTAGCAATACACTGTTATGTCATGAACCAGTTTAATCTAAGCCTAAATTCCATTTTTTTTTTTTTTAAGAGACTTTTATTATGAGATATACTTGGAAATTCATTGTGTGATGACGTCATCAATCTAAATTTTACCTTCTTGTTTCGAAAATGTTTATTTGAACTATACCATACTCGACATTTGACCGTTTCAGTCAACACTAATGATCATATTTATTATTGGCATAAATCGGACATGGAATAGTGGGGGTATAGAGGGGGGGGGGTCGAAAGTTCATTTGCGTTCTTATGAGTGGGATCGTAAAACGTTCTAGAACCAATCTTCTTAAGCTATAGATGATCTACAATTGTTGTTCTATGCATGTTTTCTTAACTCAAGTATTCATGTTTTCTTGTTTACAACCTTAATAACCCCCTTCCCCGACCCTCTGCTGCCATAGAAATAGGGAATATGTGGTGAGATGAGATCACAAGTGTGTTATGACAGCACGTGGGAAATCTGCGTAGTTTACGCAGCTCCTGCGTGACAGACTTCTATTTAATGCAACCATTGTCTGAAAGCATCTCATATCCAACTTAAATTCCAAGTAGTGTTTACATAGTCGCTTTATTTAGGGAGAGAAAGAGAATCAAATTTGAGAAGACAGCATGAGCAAGTATGAAATCAGTTTCTTTAAGTGAAAACATTCAAAAGTCTGTATGCTTAAGTATGTTATTGAGGGTTTGACATTACTTATATAGAGTGAAGAGGATGTTTCTTCACAGGGTACTACCTTTGTTTATACTAGGGTGTGCCGACTAATATCATCCAAGGTTAAAGATGAAACAGTATTCACAGGAACAAACTATGAATAAGAAACGAAACAATGTGCATAGGAAAATGGAACCGTGGCGCGCCTGTTTGATGAAACACTCACCAAATGCCAAAGCATAGTACTCAGAACCTCAATACGGTCTCCGTTAAACACATTTACCCCTGAACCTTTCCAATAACCAATGTTTTTTGTAGTTTCCCCTTAAAAGAAATCAGCTATGGGGTGGTACACATGTCAAAATGATCGTAATTTCATTCCACTAATACTTCCTAGAAAACGGCGAAAATGAGGTAGATTCAAATTTATAAACACCCACACCCACCCACACACACACACACACACACACACACACACACACACACACACACACACACACACACACACACAAACACGCGCACTCATACATATATAAACAAAGTTTTGTTTACCGTTACCATACTGAATATTTAGGCATTTGTTAAGTATAACGACAAAACTATATTTTCTTATCCATTACTTACTTATAACCACTAGGCTGCTTCAAACTCCCTAAAACACCCGCCCCTCTTTTTTTTCATAAGTTTTCAGTATTTCGAAATGGAGCTTGGTAGGCGTTAGTTGTGGAAACTAAGTTATAAAATTTAGTTAAATATTTCCCTTCCCAAATATTTTTAAATGACCCCTTTTCGACAATCATACATAGTAAATAATTTGATTCACAAGTACGGTGAGTCATATTTTGTATACACAGACTAAAACAGAGTATATGGCTGGAATTGCTAGTGTGGTAGTAGGCAATAGTCAGCTCAGAAAAAGAGACAAAACTAACGACTACACTAAAAAAGTCCGTCACGCAGGGGTTGCGTAAACTAAGCAGATTTCCCACGTGAAGTTTTACAATAGAATAATTTCACGAGAGCCGAGCAGTTAATGAAACGGCTGAACTAGCTTTTGGCGGGAAAGTCACTTCGTCCGTTAGCCGCCCAGATTTAATAAAAATGCAAATATCTCCGTTAATATTTAAGATAGAGAATAAATGTATATAACAATATTTATAGTAAATTTAATTTTTAATAAGATTTATTCTGTACAATTTTTCGATCCGACGTATAGTAACGGAGATATTTCGAATTTTCGAAAATCCTCCCCTCTAAACTCCCCCTCCCAATTGTCCGATTTCAGCCGTTAACGAACTTGATAAATATCGAGTTTGGTAACGATCAAACAAAAATTGCGACCGCTAGAGCGGTAACAGACAAATATATATATATATATATATATATATATATATATATATATATATATATACACAATTTTGAACGGACCTCATTTTCGTCATCTAATAGGTAGGATCAATGGACATTTGAAGAAAAATTTCGAAAATTCCGTAATGAGTACAACCTCAATAGCTGATTTCCCTTAAGGGAAATCTGCTAATGTTCACGACAGAATCCCAAGCTATATACTCTTCAGACTCACAAGTACTGAAAGGGAATTTGTCATTTGCATCGATTCATTGTGTTAAATGTGATAGTGTAATTCATTTGGAAATGTATAATACCTTTCACTGGAGAGTTAGGTAAATTCTGGTTTCATGCAAATGGTGGAGTGTATAAATGTGGGCAATTATGGTAAAATAAATAAGTGTATTTTAAATTGATACTAAACAATGAATATATATTAACTGAAGTTACAATCTTGGGAGTTGATGCGAATCAAGGAACATTGAATGTTATTTCTTAAGTTAAGTAGAGTTTATTATGTTTAATCTTGAATGATGACTGCTGTTGATTGAAATATGTTGGATAATTGTACCAGGCTCCTGAAGCATTATTGTAATTCTGAGGTTGTTTACCGCATAGAAGAGGTACTTGCTGATTTATTTTCTCTCCTCATGTCTTCTCTCCTTATTTTCTCTCTTCACCCATGTCTTCTCCCCTACCACCTGCCTTGGCTTGAAAAGCGGCTAATTACCCATGTTGTTGCACCATTTTAACACCAGAAAATACTTAAGTTTTTAATATAGTATGTGCACTCAGGAACATGGCCTCACTGCTAGGTTTTTTCGCCAATTTGTTCTGTACTGCTGGCTGGTCAATGTACGCCAATGCGTTGCTTCTGTTCGTTCCCAGGGGTGGCACAGTGATGACAGCACCACATGGGGGGCCTCTTGAAAGGCTAGATTTGTTTGGAGAAATTGGGTTTTTTAAATGGTTCATTGAAGATGGAACGCATTGAGTTCAATAAAATCACTTGAAGTCTTATACTTGACCAATCCTCTTATTCCTGTTATTTTGCTAATATAAGTACACAGATTAAAAAAAATGTTACCATTTATTGGTTACCCTGCCATGAGAGCATAACACAAAGCGATGTAGTAGACAGAGCAGCGAAACAATGTACTGAAATTAAAAAAAGTCCGTCACGCAGGGGCTGCGTAAACTAAGCAGATTTCCCACGTGAAGTTTTATAATAGAGCAATTTCAGAATAGAGAGTCAAACAGTTACGGGAAGGGCCCGAACTAGCTCTTGACGGAAACTCACGACTAGACCCGAAGTTAGCCGAACTCATCTCAGAAGCTGAAAACAGAAAAATGCAAATATCTCGGTTAATATTCAAGATACAGAATAAATGTATATAACATTATTTATAGTAAATTTAATTTGCAATAAGATTGCTTCAATATAATTTTTCGATCCGACGTATAGTAACGGTGATATTTCGAATTTTCAAAAATCCTCCCCTCTAAACCCCCCCCCCTCCCACTGATCCGATTTCAGCCATTAACGAACTTGATCTTTATTTTTGCATAAAACGTTTAAATATCGAGTTTGGTAACGATCAAACGAAAATTGCGACCGCTAGAGCGTTAACAGACATATATATATATATATATATATATATATATATATATATATATATATATATATATATATATATATATAGATATATTTATAATTTTGAACGGACCTCATTTTCGTCATATCTAATGAGCAGAGAAGATGAACCTATCTGTATGTCGGAACTGCAATACGACGTTTGACTGCCAAACAGTTATTAAATCACTGCACACAAGTAATATCGTAGCCATGGTCTACAAATTTATGCGAACTACCTGCTGGCAGTAGCCAATTCATAAATGATACTTTTAAATACTCAAGAAAAAATGAATTATTTGATGAAACATAAAAAATATTAAAGGCACTAAATTGTTGTACACGTATGTGAGTTTATTTGTGGTTTTTATGCATCTGCCTGACTGTATATATTTCTTTATATCTAAATTTGTTTATAAAGGTATATATATATATATATATATATATATATATATATATATAGGTAAATACATATATAGTAAACACTGCATTAGTAAAAATTAGAAGTAAGATTATACGGTTTACCTCCTTTCACTTTCTAACTCCTTCCAGTTGACCCTGTTAGATTTTCTTTCTTTAGTAAATGTACAACTACATTGAATTTATATCTCTATATATATTTTTTGTTTTAAGATGAATCGCCGTTGTAGAGGGCTCTTAAATAAATAAATAAAAATAGTGTTCTACAATTGTTATTCTATACATTTTAGCTGATTTTCCTTAAGATTAAACAGCTATTGAGGTCGTACTCATGACGCTATTTTCGAAAACGTTCTTGAAACGTCCATCGATCCTACTCAGGAGATGGCGAAAATGAGGTCCATTCAAAATATATATATATATATATATATATATATATATATATATATATATATATATATATATATTTGTCTGTTAACGCTCTTGTGGTCGCAATTATTGTTTGATCGTTACCAAACTCGATATTTAATCGTTTTATGTAAAAAGAAAGATCACGTTTGTTAGTGGCTGAAATCGGATATCTTTGATACAAGTCTATAGGAAGAGGAGTTAATTCTGAAATAAAAATAAATAAATAATTAAAAAGATGTTACACTAAACTATTCTTGATTATCCTTCCCTGGAAGATAACGCATCGTTTTTTTTTTATATGGAGCTATCAGGTGGAAAAATATATTCCTTTTACAAATAATTACTACGTAATTAGTTAATAACAAATAAATTCTAAGAACATTTTCTGTTAATTTGATGTTTTTTGAAT
This sequence comes from Riptortus pedestris, assembly GCA_019009955.1. Taxonomy (NCBI): domain Eukaryota; kingdom Metazoa; phylum Arthropoda; class Insecta; order Hemiptera; family Alydidae; genus Riptortus; species Riptortus pedestris. Next base: position 62,624,772 of record CM032228.1, read on the forward strand.
TAAACATTTTTTTGGATTCATTCAAGAATACCTTTGCATTTCGTTTTAAATACATTTTTTTTTATTCCAGAATCCATTCCTCCTTGTGCCAACAAAATTATTTTTGAAACAAGGCAATGGGAAAAGAATGGAATTTGAAGTAAAAAACAAAATTATTTATAACGAAATAAAGGAAAAGTATTTTTGAATGAATCCAAAAAAAAATGTTTACTTCATAAAACGTTCTTAGAATTAATAGTTTTTATCTAATAATGTAATAATTATATGTAAAAGGAATACATTTTCCCACCTGCACAGCTCCATGGAAAAACGAACGGTGAGGTAACTTCCAGGGAAGAATTATCAAGAATACTTTTTATTGTTATTTTGTCTTTTTTTTTTTTAATTTCAGAATTCATTCTTCTTCTCATAGACTGGTTTCAAAGATAATTTTATTGGCTGCAAATTTTATGTCGCAGTATTTTTGAATCAAATGTGCCGTTTCTGAAATAAAGATTTGTGCATTTTACGGCTAAAGGATGCGAAAAATTCAACGATATAAATTCGTTTTAGAATGATTTTATACAAGACTCCGTCATTATAAGTATGTTATTCCATTGGAAATTCCAAAGTTATTGGTCACTGGAGAAGCACTTGAGAAGGTTACGAGGTTGAATATGAACTGAAAAGATTCTTTAGGAGTCACAATTATGGTACACCAAGTTTCAGCCTTTTATTAACACAATTGGTGGCATTAAGGGGGTGGCAAGGGAAGTTGGGACATATCCTGAGAATATTTAGTTAACGCTCTATCGTTCGCAATTTTGGCTTGATCATTACCAAACTCGATATTTAAACGTTTTATGTAAAAATAAAGATCAAGTTCGTTAACGGCTGAATCGGACCTGTGGAAGGGGGGAATTTCGAAAATGCAAAGTATATTCGTTATTATAAGTCGGATTGAAAAATTGTATAGAGCCTGTCTTATTGTAAATTTGGTTATATATAAATGTTGTTATATACATTATCCTCGAATCTGAATTTTTTGAGTTTTCAGCCTTCAGTAAACCCCCATTCCTTCTCCGAATCTGTTAGATCATAAATCACTTTATTCGAAATTGAAATATCAAATATTGTTTTCAAGAGACCTTTATTATGAGATACATGCAAATTCATTCCGTGATGACGTGTTCAATTAAAATTTTACGTTCTTGTTTCCAAAATTTTTACATAAGCCATGCTCGATATTGAACCTTTTCAGTCAACACTAAAGATCATATTTGTTATTGACTGAAGTCGGTCTGGGAATAGTGGGGGTTTAGGGGAGGTGGGAATTCGAAAACTCAAAATATTCTCGTTATTATGAGTTGGATCACCAAACTTGTTGTCAACCTTCAGTACACCCCCCCCCCTCTCCTTCACTGTCTCTTCTAATCATCTGTTTCTAAATAGAAATAGGGAATATGTTGTGATATGTGATGAAAAGTGTGTTATACATGCAAAAAACAGAAATATGCTTAGCTTATGCAGCCCTTGCTTGGCGGAATTTTAGCTTTCAGTAGATCCTGACTGCTAATCATCGCACCCATTAACGGTAAACTAATATATAAAGTGACGCCCACAACGTAGCCTCAATACCGGCTATTATATTCGTCGGACCTGTGGAATGCCATGATTAATTTTCGATAAGACGTCATCAAGGAACATTCTGTGCTCTATCACTACCATTATTACTCTTTTGGAAAAAATGTTATTTATGATCGGAAGATATGTATCCAGTTATCGTGCCACTTCTTCCGAAAACCCGTCACAGAATTTTCTAGAAAGTACTAAAATATCTTCGAATGTACAAGAATAAACTGGACTGGAACTATCGATGATATTCTGGAACATTCCTGGAGCCACAATTGGTATCCGTTTGACTCCATTCCACTGTTAAGGAGTTAATTTGAAAGAATCTTGTTTCTGATAATGTCAGCCCTACTGTTCCTCTGTCACGTATCGTACGAACAGTAAATCTAATTGCGCTTGCCCTAAACAACAATACGCAGAACGCAATGCATAAGATTGTGTTTTGACGAAATTACTGATATACTTGTGCACAAAAGGTATTAAAAGCAACAAAAACAGAAAAGAAAAAAAAATAATAAGACGATTATTCTGAAATAAATTTAGGAAGAAAACTGTACACATATACCAAAATATAAATCCTGTTAAGAGGGTTTTCCTCCGCTAGGTATTTTATAAAACGTAAACTGTATCTGTAACTATAATTTTCAAGAAGTTTATTTTTGAAAGGGTTCAACCAATGCTCTGAGATTTATTGAGCCTGTACAATTAGTTTTGTTTAGTGGTATTTTTGTCAAATTTTTAATCTATAAACTTCGTATAGCAAGCCCTTGTAGGTAGCATGAAGTACCTCTCATTGGATTTGAGGATATTAATTTCCCTTTAAAACACATAAACTAAGTCGCCATCTTATATTATATCAGGTACACTTGTATGAGGAAATTCGAAATTAATATTGGTCTCATAAAAAGTATGTAAATAGTGTTGATTTTGGATAGTTTGAACATACAGTAGGTTAGAAAATTAAGACAGATCCTCTGCACTTTCGTTACACTCTTTACTATTTGTGATTCCCTCAACGTATTAGAAATTATTTTTTGACGTTGGCTTAGTACAGAGTTCCCTAACTACTCTAGCAAGAAAAGTTTAGTAATATGCAGAAATAGTTTTAGTTGCCTTGGTTGTAAATTGTTATTATTTTTTTAAGTCCTCTTTACGCTACTTAGACTAATTGGTACAGGTTATCTACATGTTACCATCCATTTCTATTCAGAGTGGGACTAAGGATTTTATTTAATGAGTTCGTCACTAAATAAATTCCGAGATTAAGCCCAACGCTTTAACTTACATGGCTAACTTGAGCCACTTTTTGTAAATTAAAATAAAAGTCCGTCACGCAGGGGCTGCGTAAACTAAGCAGATTTCCCACGTGAAGATTTCAAGCAGATTTCGCTCTAGCTCTCGGCGGAAAGTCCCGAACATAGCCGACTCCTGCCGACCACAAACCCAATTCAAAATAAAGAATAAATGTATTAAACAATATTTATAGTAAATTTAATTTGCAATAAGATTGATTCTATACAATTTTTCGATCCGACGCATAATAACGGAGATATTTCGAATTTTCAAAAAGCCCCCCTTTAAACGCCCTCTCTCACTTGTCCGATTTCAGCCATTAACGAACTTGGTCTTTCTTTTTACATAAAACGATTAAATTTCGAGTTTGGTAACGATCAAACAAAAATACGACTGCTAGAACGTTAACAGACATACGGGTATATATATATATTTATAATTTTGAACGGACCTCATTTTCGTAATCTCCTGGGTAGGATCGATGGACATTTGAAGAAATTTTTCGGAAATCGCGTCATGAGTACGACCTCAATAGCTGATTTCCCTTAAAGGAAATCTGCTAAAAAAAAATGTAGGTATGTGTTAAGGAATTAGTCTTAATTCTCTAGGTAAACCTATGAGCTCGATACCCGCGTGTGTAATAAGAATGGATTGTGACGAGCACACTAAATATTCATAGTCCGACCCTGGGTAGAATACGGTGGTAGCCGTCTTGATTCGTCTTAGTAGCTCACAGTGAGCGATAATAATTTAGGCTTCTAGAGTGGCGAGTTCCATTCCCGAATGGGCAAACGAATTTTTTAGTGACGGAATTCACTAAAATAATCCATAGTCCTACCCTGACTAGAAAAAGGTGGTAACCTGTAGATAACCCTTCCCAATGAGCCTTAGTTGCAAAAAGTGGACGTTAATAAATAATAATTTACTTTTTTATCAAAAAAATGATTACATGTGTTTCATTTTACTTTGTTCTTTTTTACATGTGACATCATTTATTCATATTAAAAGTATATCAAAATTAATTGTATTTTAATGTAAAAGCAAAATTAAAAAAAAAAAGAAAATATTAAAATTCTGGTTAGTAGCACAGCGTAAGTAAACTTTAACTCCACAATATGGTTGTAAACCAAACTCTGAACAATACTAAATATGACCTTAGATTCAAAATCGTTCCAATTCCAAATTTTTTATTAAGAAAGTTATAGAATTAATTATTTTCCGTCTATTTGAACAAATCTGTTTAGGGACTGGAAACCTCTTAGCATTTCTAGCCCTTGGACTAATATTTTTGTGAACCTCTTCATAATGCTCAAAATAAACACTTCTAGAACGGTACGCAATTACCTTCTCTTTTAAAGATTACATACCTATTACCAAAATCTAATACATGACACAGGTTATAGGGGCTCTCGAATGACGTACACTCGAAATATTCATAGTCCGTCCCTGGCTAGAATAGGGTGGTAAGCTATAGATGAGCCTGAATTGCTTTAGTCGTATTCTCGAATCGTTCCCGGAAGGGAATCTGCCAAGTACCAAATTAGCAGGCAGTCAGAGTTACCTACAACTTCGGCTATCTCGAAGATTTATAAAGATATGGCCACCCAAAGCACAAAAAGATTGCTGGACTCTTGGAACGTCAATGCCTACGGTCCTGGGAACACCGACTAAGAAACTATTCAGACCCCTAAAATCCTGTTTGTGGTGCAGGTAATCCCATTGGTGCTGCAAAATATTTTACAATACATTATTTTCCATTTTGGGCTCAGGTTAGCCATGTGGGTGATATCGTTCGTCTTAATCTCACGGGGTAAACGAGTGGCGAGTTCGATTCCCGCCCGGGCAATATGAATTTATTTAGTGATGAACTCATTAATTAAAATTTTTGTCTCACCCTGGTTAGAACAGGGTGGTAGATAGCCCGTCCCAATTAGCCGTAGTGGAAAAAAGTGGACGTTAATAAATAATTTTATTTTATTTTCTAGAGTTTTGAGCTTTGCTATCAAATAAGTAGGATAGAAATGCTATTTCTCTTTGATTATATAAATTACACGCTTTCAGGGATTCTTAACAAAATCAAAAATATATAATGACTACAAGGCACACCATATCCGACATAATTGGAGAACCTAAAGGTACTTTTGACAACAAACCACAAATGCCAATGGCAGCTCCAGCTCCACCAGCTGAGCCTGTTCCTGAGGAACCGTGGGGAGAAGAAGCAGACGTGGAAGAAGAGGAGACGGTAAAAGATCTCTCATATGAGTTATTCCAACCACCTTCAGAAGAGGAGAAGAAATTCGGAACTATTATCAAGGATACGTTTGGTTTCTACAAAGTAATATCTTCCTTGATGTTTTGTATAATGTGTTTTGTGTGTAGGTCTTAACGCATATTGCCGTCCGGCTAACTGATATTTATTTAACACATTTAAAGACATTTAATATTATAGCACTTTTATTCTGGCTAGAAAAGATTGTTAAACTGTAGAACACGTCCTTCTCTTAGATTTAGGTTGAAATATAACGACATCACCTTGCCGACGTTTCGATAAAATGTATTACCATTGTCGAGGCTAACTGAATGGTTTAAAAAATCTGAATATTACAATTTAGTCAAATTTAAAAGAAATATAAAACGCTCTTTCGGGAACGAGAGCCGAAGACAGTACATCAATGAAATCAGGCCTGATAAAGTATAGACACATGAGATATAGTTCCAATAGCGGTCACCACCAACGATATTCATGTAGAATGCATATTTTATGATTGTTAATTTCAGCCAACAAAGTGCACATCCTCAAAATACAGTCTCAAAAAAATTAATCCGAGTCTGAACAAATATAATGTTCCGTGCTTTTAAGCCTCTGGTAGTCAGTCACCCAAGAAAGCAGACTTCTCCTTGTAAGTGATATTTCTTCCTTCACACGATGTCAAAGTGACAAGCTTTTATTTTGTAGCTGTTTAAGTTTGTGCTCATGACGCGATTTTTGAAAAACTTCAAATGTCCATCGGTCCTATAATAATATCTCCGTTATGACTTTGATCGAAAAATCGTATAAAACCAACCTTCTTGCTAATTTATTCATAAATGTTCTACGGACTGTTTCTCTATCTTGAATATTAACTGACATTTTCAGTCTTCAGTAAACGCCTTAATTTTGCAGATTTCCCTTAGGGGAAATCAGCTATTGAGGTCGTACTCTTGATGGGATTTTTGAAAAATTTCCTCAAATGTCCATCAATCATACCCAGAGGTCAGTTCAAAACTTCAAAAATATATTGTCTGTTAACGCTCAAGCGGTCGCAATTTTTGTTTGATTGACTTTTTATGTAAAACTGAACTTGATCTTCAGTTTTACATAAAACGTCAATCAAACAAAAATTGCGACCGCTAGAGCGTTAATAGACAATATATTTTCGGAAGAAGAAAATTTCGAAAATTCGAAATATCTCCATTATTATAAATCGGGTCGAAAAAGTGTATGTAACTAATCTTATTGAAAATTTAATGTACTATAAATGTTGTTCTATACATATTTTCTGCATCATGAATATTAATCGAGATATATGGGCTTTTTTTTTTTTTAGTTTTCGGCTTTGAGTAAACCCCCACTTCTACTCTGTGATATTAACAATATCCTGTTATATCATTAACCACTTCATTCCAAGCCTAATAACAAATATGATTTTCATTGAACCTTTGTCAGGCTATCATTACTACATGAAATACATGCAAATACGTCTGTGATATCACCAATTATGATCGAACCAGGAATAGGGAGGGGAATTGGAAAATTCCAAATAACTCCGTTGTTATAAGTAGATTGATAAATGTTATAAAACCAATCTTCTTAAAGTATTGATTTTCTACAATAATTGCTCTATACATTTTTTTGTAACTGAAGTATATAAGGAGTACTTTTTTTTGTTCAGTCTCCAGTAAACTATAACTTCTTTAATCATTCAAAAAAAGTAATGATTCCCTAATTTTACCTTGCCATGGCACTGGGTATTAGAAGTTTATTCAAAGTATAATCCAACATATTGAAGACTAAACAAAATTTAAGAGAGTACTATTACAAAATGAGAGCCCAGTATATACAAAACAGTTAAACTAAGCAAAATATTGTCTTCAATTTTCCTACTCGACTCGATGAGTTTCTGTGTAATTTTTTATAATTTATTGTGTCTTGCTTAGATTAGATACATTTTAATTTCCTAAGGAAAAATCAAAATAACAATGAAGGATATGTCTTTGATATCCATTTATTTCTTAAAACTAATTTAACCATCTATATAAATAATAGTTGGAGATCAAGTAGGATGGCCTTACAGGAAAAAAATGTTTTTTAAATTATTTATTTAGAGTTTGTTCACAAGATTTAACTGTTTCCCATATTAGGCAGTTATGCTCCCAGGCCTAACTACTAGCCCTATCTGCTGTGCTTCTCTGTAACTAATATACAAAGATGAATGTATGATAATTATTCAGTGATTGGATTTATTGTTCAACTAGTGATTCTTTTGCAAAATAATCTAAGAACACTATGCTTACTAACAAAATCCTCCTTCCGGTTCATTCCATGTCAGTTCAACATACTTTGAATTAAATTTTTTCCTGATTATTTTAGAATTTCCCAAAATCTTGTATACTGGTATAAGTACTGAGAATAAGAAAAGTATCATATTCATATATATATATATATATATATATATATATATATATATATATATATATATAAATATATACTAGCTCAGATACCCGGCTTCGCTCGGGAATTCATTTGAGGCTGAATGGTGATGGTATGTTTTTGGCAAGGCTTTACTTTGCACAATATTTTGACATTTACCCGTCCCTGCGTTTAGGGTTAATGCCCATCGTTTCTGTGGATTTGTTAATAATAAAATTAATTTTTTATGTAAGACTTCACTGTCCTCCATATTGTCATATTTCTCGTTTCCTGTGCATTATGCATAGATTTAAATTATTAAGGACAAAATATTATAATAATATATTATAATTTGAATTAATTGTTCCAGGTGAGGTACCTGGTAGTTCATATTGAAAAGAATTGTTCAAATTCAAATTGTGCAAATTTCTCTAAATAACAAAATAAAGAACTTTTGTTATGTGCATATTTGCCGAAATATCACTATTTTTAATTTCAGGCCTCCCTTATAACCCCCACTCCTGCCCGTCCCTAGAAATGTTAGTATGGCTTATTATAAGGAAGGCGTTAGTGCTAATACACATACCGAGTGTTTTATTTAGTTCGGTTGAGTCTTTTGTGCCAAATAAAATTGTTGACTCCCGCTATAATTTTTAGCGCATAACGCCTTTATACTTCGGTATACGACGATATTGTATATAACAAAAGTTTCTGTAAATAACAAAATAAACAACTTTTGTTATGTGCATATTTGACGAAACCCCAATAGGGAAGGAAATATCACTATATTTAATTTCAGGCCTCCCTTATAACTCCCACTCCTGCCCGTCCCTAGAAATGTTAGTATGGCTTATTATAAGGAAGGCGTTAGTGCTAACTCACATACCGAGTTTGGTTTAGTTCGGATGAGTTTTTTGTGCCAAATAAAATTGTTGACTTCCGCAGTAGTTATTAACGTATTATTATTAACTCATTTATACTTAGGTATACGGCAAAAGTGTATATAACAAAAGTTACTCTAAATAACAAAATAAAGAACTTTTGTTATGAGCATATTTGCCAAAGAAGCAATAGGAAACGAAATATCGCTATTTTTAATTTCAGGCCTCCCTTATAACCCCACTCCTGTTAGTCTCAGAGAATATTAACATAGCCTAAAGTCTAAGTTGGGTTAATAGTAATATACATACCAAGTTTCATAAAATTCGGTTCAGATGTTTATGCGTGAAAAGGTAACAAACAAACAGACACCAAAGAAACTAATTCAGCTATGGTGTCTATGACATGTGAAACGGAAAGTTATCGTGAAATTTCGCGAAAAAAATCAATGTACAGACAGAGGTTACAATTTTATATATATATATATATATATATATATATATATATATTAAAATAAAATAATTATTTTGTACACATATAGAGTTTAGCAGCTCTCCAGCCATATTCAGTTATATCAAATGGATAAATTATAAACATATTTTTTAACTGAAAAATCCAAATCTAGTTTTTCTTAATGGGAACACTCCTAATAGAAGGCAGCAGGGAGCTTAGTTTTACTTATGTATACATAAAAGTAAAATATGATTGTATGTATGTATATATGTGTACACACACACAAATATAAAACCATGTTTTAAATAGACTTTTTTATATATAACATTTGCTGTTTATTTATTTTTTTTAATTTTATTTGTTGGTAAACAGAAAATTGATCCAGATATTGAAGTTATTGACGCGCCCCAACTCTGTGCTCAGAATGTAGTACATAGGTACACTCTGTGCAACCCTAATGGAATATCAGTCCAAGTGATCAGTTTGGGAGCAACAATCATATCAATCAGAATGCCTGATAATAAGAATGTCATGGGTGATGTGCTTCTTGGATTTGATACCTTAGAAGGTATGATTTTGAATAAAGAAAGATTCAAATAGTTGTAGGGAATTAGGTTCTTCCTGTTCCCACAATCCATCATTTACTTGGAGAGAAGAAAGAAACAAATTCTTGACAAGTTTTAAAATTTAATTCAACATTTTTTCCTTATTTAGAAGCTTTGAAATTTCTGTATTTAAAATGTGTGTTTTGATATTAAAAAACAATATCTTCATTTACTCTTTAATAGTCAATTTATTCTTCTATTCTGTTATCCAAAAAAAAAAAAAAAATCCTAAATAGATTATGTGCTTCTGAAATTAAGAGCTTCACAGCATGCACGATGTAGAGACATTTGTATCTTGAACTTGTCTACACAAATTTTGGCACTATACCTGATCTCCACTATTAGATATTTTCCTCTCAGTTTTCTACAAATTTTGACTCCCTTTCAACACAATCCATTCATCAAAAGAGAATCTACTCCTCCCTTGTTTGTCCTCCATTGCATTCAAGAGGCTATCTTCTAATTATTTTCTGCCATTTATCTATTTTGCTTTAACCTTCCAAAGGTTCATACTCACGACATTATGTGCTTAGTTAATAAGCCTTTGTTATTCGGATTGCAAGACTTGTTACCTTAATTTTGAACTAGGATGTGATGTTCAGTAGGTGGCATACATGATGTTACGGTTCTCAGATTTTTCAAACATTGTTCTTTACAAGGTTATTAAAATCTAACACTCCCTGTTAATTCTATATTCCTTGAAATCCTTCTATGTAGACAGCACCTTCTGATGGTGTACACGACCTTTACTGTGGCCGCATGCTGTGGTTGCATATCGTGGCCTGCTATGGTCAATTATAATTGACTGATTTTTGAAATATTTCTTTCGAACTAAGAACTTAAAATTAAGGAAAGGCAATGTGGCCTATTCCTAATAAATCTATGTCACAATGAGCGATACATGTATATCCATTTTAAATATAGAAAGCAAGTAGATACCATTATATGTTTTTGTAACTGTTTTGCTTAGAACCAAACACTTTTTATTTTTCATTATGATACTAATAGCTAACATATCAACCACCTCTTTTTATATATGGACCAATTTGCTCGTCAAAATAAAAGATTGTTTAAACAAAGGAACTTGAAACTTTTTACATATGTTCTCCTGATAAAAATTCTTTTCAAATAGTTCATTAAAAAATTAATGGAATAATAAATATTATAGACTTGTTCTGGGAAAAAATAGGAAAACTCTTTTAACACATTGATGGCGGTCGTCGATGGGTAGTCGACAGTGGCACCCCTTCCCAAATGGCGACCGTCGATAACTCTACGACACCTGTTATTTCTATTTCAATACATTCTGTCTCAGTCTAGCCAACTGGAAACTACTCTAAACTTTCTCCTCGCCATTTCAAACAGTCCTTCTTTATACCTGTGCCACCCGTCACCGGATTTTTTTTATTCTCTTGAGATTCATTTCTAAAGGTAAGTTTCACAATCTTTATTTTTCTGCCTATTTATATGGCTTTAAATAATCCAAATTAAATAATCATATTATAAATAGATTATATGAAATTAGTTATGCAAAAAGGTTCCAACCCACAACCGACTTTTTTCGAGAAATCGACTTCTTTTTTTAGAATCCTACATTTTTCCGTTGATTTTGGAAATGTAAAAAATACTTTTGCAATTTAATTATTAAACATAGTTTTTATTAAATATAATCTGCCTAATCATAATAAAGGTAAGTAAAAATAATATTAATTGATATTTTAAATATTATCCGAGTTTCGTTTCCAGTGCATGAATGGATGTCCCTTCCTATTGGCGGCCGTCGAATACCATACGACAGGCATTATTTCCAAGTAAAAAATTTAAAAATTGAAGAAATTTGTTATGATACATTTTAAGCATTGCATTAGGGTGAAATTTAAACAAAAAAAATTTTCAGCCATGGGGAATGATCTTACCTCATACGGCTTAGCTGTCAACGTGTTAACATATCTTTCTGAATTGTGAATAGTCCAGATTTTATCTCTTATAATGCAGTCATTATTTGTTTTTTAAATAACAGTTAGTATTTATCCACACATTACATATTTAAATTAACATTTAATTTACAGTTTCATATTTTGTAAGGGCTTAGGGTTTTAGTCATAGGAGGTGGTCCAAAATCAGCTTTGAGGTTGTTTTCATGGCATTATAGAAAATATTTAACAATTTCAAACAATGTGTTATGGTCTGAGCTAACATATTAGTTGAATTTTTTTCTTTCAGTTACTACCGATGTTGGCATTAAATCCAAAAAAGTTTACTATTTCTTTCCTCTAAAAGAAAAGAAAAGAACCTGGTCTTATTAAGTCAGGTGTTGTGAGGTGGGAGCTGCATTAGGAAATAATTGCTAATTTTTCCCAGATTGCTTCCTTAGGAGTCAGCTAAAATTAGAAGAACTAATCTAAAACAAAATGTTTTCAATACAAATAATAATATGAGAAGTATTTTTTAATACTTGGCTTTTCTTTATGCCACAGAGTATGAATCAGATGCTCCTGAAAAAAATGAACTCAACTTAGGATCTGTTTTTGGACGATTTTCGGGCTTACTCTCGACAGCTCAGATAAAAATAGGGAGACAAGATTATACTCTATCTGCTAATATAAATGGGCTTCACCATGATAAAGGAGGCTTCAATGGCTTTCATAAGGTAAAATTGATTTTTAAACTTTAACTAATTATCTTTGAAATTCACATAAGGAAAAAGGTAATAAAATATTCCTTAGTAATGACAAAACTTCACTGACTTACATTAGCTTAATGTGGGTATGTCCTTTCACAAAGTACTATTTAATATCTCATTCAGCCTTTTACTTCCTTAAGTAAATTTGGGTTTTTAGATTTCAATTTTATTAACCATTTTAGACTCCCTCTGAATCAATTTTTGCTAGTTTTGGCATGAGGCGTGTATGTTCACTTGTTTTCATACCTTGCTTAACTCAAAAACTACTGGTTTTATTGAAATTTATATTTGAGACTGTTGTAAAATCTATTTAGTTGTGCATCTTCCCTTTTGATTGAAACAGGTTAAGAGGGAGGGAAGTTGAAGAAGAGCAAAATTTTCAAAAAATTACTAATTGCTCTGATTCTACAAGAGATACAGATTTGTAAATAAGATTATTGTTAATCAAAAAATGATCTATACATTATCTTCAATGGAGATATATCAATTTTAAATGGAATAACTTAAATGAAGTGCAGCAAAACATTTTGAAAAGAATTAGAAGGAAGTCATTAGGTGTCCAAATCAAATGTTCCCTTAATACAGACTGCTACGCTTTGTTTGATTTTTATAGTTCCTATCTTAAGTTCTTAAGTCATAGCCTATTATTCAGGCAACTTTTACAAGTCTTTAGGTCAAAAAGTCTATCTCAGGGGCTGCCTAAAAAGGATTTTCCTCATGCGAGGATGATCTCACCTCATGTTCTAATTCTTGTACTTTTATGTAGTAAATATATATATATATATATATATATATATATATATATATATATTCTATTAATATCATTCTAATTATACTTCAGTGCTATATATGTCACATTTGCAGGTTTTATGGCAATCTCATGTAGCTTATGACAGAGTAATAATGAGTCATGTAAGTCCCGATGGTGATGAAGGATATCCTGGCACAATAATGGTGCAGGTGACATTTCAGCTCACTAAAGACAATCGTTTCATTGTCAATACTACAGCTACTACATCTAAACCTACCATACTATCTCTTGCTCATAACCTATTTTTTAATATGGCTGGTCATGTAAGTATTTAGTTTTTAACTTACTTCCAAGAAATATGTTTCATTACATTTTCCAGATTATGTATTTATCTGACTAGTAGTGTACAGAAAAATTAGGTATAAACTTCTTGTATTTATTAGCTCAAAAATGTAACATGTCATATCTTGTAGTTTCCACTCATTCACCTTGCATTTTTTAAATCTCCTTTCAAGTTTCCTCTTCCATCTCCCACTGGCTGAATCTCTCTGTCCACTATTCATTCTCTTGCAGTAGATCTGGGACATAATTGGGGTGCCCCAAATTTGTATGTGTCTATCTGTGCTTATGCAGCTTTGAGTCTGTAATGGCTTTAAACAAATTTTCTGAAGGTTGTTTTCTAGGCTGATTTACATAAGGCAGTACTTTTTCAATTACCCAACCAGCAAGTTCTCAAAACGTCCACCACTTAGGGGCTGCGCAAACTAAGCACCACATACTGACTTGACACGCTTCTAATCTCATCACTATAAATTCACTATTTCTAAGTAAAAATCGGTTGAGTAGAAGTGGGGGTTTATGGAAGGCTTACAACAAGAAAATACGAATAACTCTCTGATTATATGGGTTAGAACATATACAATTGTTACTCTATAAATGTATTGAGCATCATTAATTTAACAACATTTGTTCTATACAATTTTTTAATCCAACTCATAACAGACTTGGAATTTTTTAATTTTGACCCCCCCCCCCTGCCCTCCTATTCCTGGTCCGATTTCAACCATTAACAAATATGAACATTAGAGTGGAATTAAACGGATAAATATTGATTAGGGTATAGATGAAATAAAAATTTTAGACTTAAGAACATCAAATCTTAGTTTATGATCTCATAACATAATGTATTTGCATGTATCTTACAGAGTAAAAGCTCAATGAAAAAATATTTAGTATTTTACCTTGGCATGAAGTGGTTCATGATATACCTATACTCTTACTGCTAATATGACATGAATAGAAGTGGGGGTTTACTGAAGGCCTAAAAATAAAATATGCAAATATCCCTGTTAATATTCATGATAGAGAAAAAATGCATATAATAGCATTTGCAGAACATTATGTTGGTATTAAGATTGGTTCTGTGCCATATTTCGTTTTGATGGATAATACTGGAGATATTTAGAATATTTGAAATTCTCCACCTACAACTGCTCGGATTTCAGCCATTAATAAACTTTATCTTTAGTTTTACATAAAACATTTAAATATTGAGTTTGGTAAGGATTAAACAAAAATTGTGGCAGCACTAGAGCACTAATAAGACAAGTATATATAGTTTTGAATGGAACTCATTTTCATCATCTTCTGGGTAAGATCGATGGACATCTTAAGGAACTTTAAAAATTTCAACACGAGTACAACCTGAATAGCTGATTTCCCTTAAGAGAAATCTGATAAAACCTATAAGGTAGAAGTGACCATATACCATTGAAAATTAGCATGTTGAAAGGAAGACTGCTAGATCAGAGAATTCGTTGTTCATTGATTTCATATTATATTTTGAATTTTTTTTTTAGTATTATTTTATACCTTCATTATTTAATAATTACCTCGTGCTTCAATCACTCACTATTCTGGATGAAAAAGTTTGCAAAACAATAAACTTTTTTGCTCAGCTATTACTGAAGGCTACATAAATTGTCAACAAATATGATTTCAACTCTGGCTCATAAAATTGTATTTTAGGAAAGTGGTCCAGATGGTCTTAGCCAGCATAATTTACTTATAAATGCAGACCGCATTATTCAAGAAGATAGATTCCACAAGAGGCCTACTGGTAGGGCTCTGTTTAATATTGTGTTAAAATGATTATTACTCCTATCAAATGTTTTTACAAAATATTGATTTTTTTTAAAAAAATCAGTATTAAGAACAGTGATAACTTTTTCTTAAATGTTATGTTAGGAGGATCATACAATTAGGCCACCTTACTTGCCTATTATATGTAGGTATATGATACAGTTGCAGTATATGATGCAGTAGTGTACTAAAATGATTTTTATGATTTATATTAAACTACTAGCTCAGATACCCGGCTTCGCTTGAGAATTCATTTGAGGCTGAATGGTGATGGTATATTTTTGGCAAGGCTTTACTTTGCACAATATTTTGACATTTACCCGTCCCAGTGTTTAGGGTTAACACCCGTCGTTTCTGTGGATATGTTAATAATAAAATTAATTTTTTATGTAGGACTTCACTGTCCTGCATATTGTCATATTTCCCGTTTCCTGTGCAATATTCATAGATTTGAATTATTAAGGAGCAAATATTGACATACATTTGAATTAATTTTTTCAGGTGAGGTACCTGGTAGTTCATATTGAAAAGAAGTGTTGAGACAATTTCTCTAAATAACAAAATAAACAACTTTTGTTATGTGCATATTTGCCGAAACCCCAATAGGAAATCACTATTTTTAATTTCAGGCCCCCCTTATAACCCCCATTCCTGCCCGTCCCTAGAAATAGTTTGGTTTATTATAAGGAAAGCGTTAGTGCTAATTCACATACCGAGTTTGGTTTAATTCGGTTGAGTCTTTTGTGACAAATAAAATTGTGGACTCCCGCTATAGTTTTTAGCGTATAACTCATTTATACTTCCGTATACGGCAAAAATGCAAATAACAAAAGTTACTCTAAATAACAAAATAAACAACTTTTGTTATGTGCATATTTGCTGAAACAGCAATAGGAAACGAAATATCGCTATTTTTAATTTCAGGCCTTCCATATAACTCCCACTCCTGTTTGTCTTAGAGAATATTAATATAGCCTAAAGTCTAAGTTGGGCTAGTAGTAATATACATACCATGTTTCATAAAATTCGGTTCAGCCATTTATGCGTGAAAAGTTAACAAACAAACAAACACACACCAAAGAAACAAAATGCAGTTATGGTGGCTATGGCATGTGAAACTAAAAGTTATCGTGAAATTTCGCGAAATAAATCAATGTACAGACAGAGGTTACAATTTTATATATATATATATATATATATATATATATTCTTGTTGCCATGACCTACAAACTATACCAGTTCCATTCACTTTAAATAGATTGCTAGCCATACAAATCTTTGGAATGTAAATTTATCTATATTTTAGTGTTAACCATATTGAACCAGTGAAATGCCCAGGATCTTCTCTGAGGAAATGCTGGCTGGACAAGATTGAGGTTAATTATGTTCCTATGGAATAATAGATTTTCTTGACCTAATAAAATTCCTGAATAACTGCAGAAATACGCTGGATCGAACAACTGGAAATAGCTTCCTGATAACCTTATGAGGATGTATGAAAAATGTGAGCATGTGCTATGTTAGAGCAAAATAAATACACTGAATATTTATTGGTTGGTCCAAAGCAACAAAATTATTTAGGCGCCGAGAGGTGTTTATATCATTTGTCTGTGGTAAACTGAAGTGTATGAAAGAATACTGCAAGAATACCAGTGCAGTTTTGTCCAGGATAATCACCCCCCAAGGTTCAACTTTTCTTAATCATGCGAATGCATGAGAAAACATATGAATTTGTTATTGATCTGCATTTCCTAGCTGTTCATTGACAGGATTAGATCCTTTAAAATGGGGAAATGAACTTTAAGGCTGTAATTACCATCAAAATGGATGTAATGAAGTAGCCGTGGAAGCAATGATCTTCTATAAAGTGGATTATATTTTGATGGAAGATTATGGATTTGGGACTCTTACCATAGTGAGACCACAGGAAACAAGAAAATGGACAAAGTGGCTAAGGTGCATGTGCTGAGAACTTACTGTGGTTCTGAATCAATGGCATTCCAAGTAGGAGATTGTTGGGAGTCTGGTTAGAGATTGGCTGTTAATGGAACAGAGAAAGGAAGAGGATTGTAGTCAAACAAAACTTCAAGTAGAAAGGTTTACTGAATTGAAATTAGTTAATTTGGATTAAAAATAAAATATAGTATGTCATTAAGATATATGATTGTAGGGTTTATTGGTGAGCTTTAATAAACATCTACTACAATTTGTAGCCAAGTTTAAGATTCCATAGAAGGTTTTCGTGGAGGGATGTCATGGCTTTAACTTAGGTTAGATATAGTTAATACCGTCAGCAAAATGGGGCCATTCATTTTCTTACATTTGTAACCGCCCTCCCTCTATCTAGCGATTGATTTGCAGTATGCTGGCCAACATTGACGTCTCCAAAATTGTGAGATCATTTATATTTATTTAGTAAACATTCTAATGAAATCTGCCAGACATTTAAAATTAATGAAAAGTATAATTTGGATTTAATGATTGTTGTTTTATCTTTTAGTATAATGGATTATTTTATATATTTCACATATATTTTAATTTTCAGGCGAATTAGAAGAGGTGGGCTCAACTTATTTTGATTTGCGAGTTCCAAGACCAATTTGGAAAGCAATAAAGAAGATACCTGGAGGTGGATACGATCATACTTTCTGTCTTACGAAGGGTTACCCAACTCGTAGTGTCTCATTCGCTTGCCGGTAACAAAAAGTTTTACTTTATCTTCTTATTTGATTTAATTTTTCAACATAAAATTAGAAATCACAGTTATGGATTATAATTCACCAGAAACGTGTTTGTAGGATGCGAATTTGAACTGACTTGCAACTTACTAAATGCTTGTATATCAGCATGATTAGGATGGTTTTATTTCAGTCCTCTATACTTATTCATGGAGAAAAATCATGAATAACATAAATAAACAAGCAAACAAAAAAAAATATGTGTTACCAGTCTGGCCGAGAGCCAAAAACACATAATCATGTATTGGTAATTGTCCAATAAATATCCTCCTTGTAATTCCGCATCACTACAATATTAAACATAATATTATATTATAGAGATGCTTGAGAGAAGAGTGTTGCGAAGATGAGTTTCCCATTGATGCAGATAGAACAATTAGTTAACATAATCACATTTGAGCTATATTAAAATAGTAAGAAGGGATTAACATTGACCCCACAATAAGTATCAAGAGTAAAATAAACAAGGTCAAAACCAGGCTATATACTCAAAAAAAAAAAAAAAAAAGATTTATGATAAATGTGTACCAGTCTAAAAAGAAAGGTTCAATGAGGAATTTGGCGAGAGGAGCTTTGAAGTTAATTGTCTCTGGTTTGGCTCTTTTGGTGTAATCCCAAGAAGATTTTTGTGTTATATCAATTTTATTAAATCATCAAGACTTATTAAGCCTAGTAGAATTAATCATTCTTGACTCATTATGCATTATTAACAGCCATTCAAACTTCTAAAAGGCTTATTTTATTTATATTTCTAATTGTTTTTCGATCAATTAACCATCATAACTCATTTATTTTATCATATATCTTGATATTTAGCTACTTAGTTAATTGTTTAACATAAATTTTGTTGTTTTAATTGTTTACATATTTTTTTCATTTTTTTTTTTTAAATCTAATTTCTGGAAGATTGATTTGAAGCTGTATTAAGCAATAATAAAATAATCGAGAATCGTTTTCCGATGTTAATGGATATGTCAGCAAAATACATCAGCTAAGCAAATGAACAATACTAACACCAAATCCTGGACCCAGAATTCTCATTCTTTATGGATTGATTTGTTTCTCCTGAACTTATTTTCTTTTGAAAAGTATATAAACATTTTCTCTTAGATAGACCCTTCAGCGATACATTTAAAATACATTTAGCATACTTATACCCATACCACTGACCTACTCTCCTACAGAGAGGTTCACTGAAAAACTACTCTTCAAAATAAATGCGAACTGCAAATAATTCTAAAGTAAGTATGGAAGAAGTGATGGCTCAAATTCATTTAAATCAGCAGATTGGAAACACAGCCATGAGTTCATGCTGTGGCACATAAACAGGAAAGTCCAAAATTGGTGAGAATATTTAATTTATTTAAAAAAATCAATAATCTTTTCGAATTTCGGAAATATCCAGCTGGTAATTAAAGTCCTGTCTAAAAAGGCTTCCTATTAAAGAAATGGAGGATTGAATAGGAGAAATAGAGAATAGTTGGTGAGTTGAGATCATCAGACGTCATATACCAGCTCGTGGGAAATTGCTTAATTTATGCAGCCCCTGCATGATTAACCTTTTTTTCTTTATTCACTCTATTAAAATTAGGTATCTATTTGAGTTAAAACTAAACATATTCAAACAATTGCAGAAAGAAAATAGGAGTAGGCTCCAAAAAATAAATAACAATAATAAATAAATTATAATTTTATATTACAGACTCATTCATCCCAACAGTGGAAGGTATTTAGAGATTCTAACTGATATGCCTGGTCTCTATATCAATACTGGAACTAAATTACCAAACCCAGAGGCTCTCCCACCTCTGGAAGCTCAAACTGGCTTCAGCGAAGAACATTATCCTCAATTTTGCCGTGAAGAAAAAAAACAAGATGTGAGCAACACCTTTTTTAATTTGTCAAGATTTCACAATGTCTTATTTACGTTTACACCAGAAACTTTAGAATTTTAGAGGGATTTTGCCTTATGAATTGGTAACATGTAGAGCAATGCTATCAACAATCAATAAAAATTATTTAAGACTGTATTATTGATGAAGATAGTTTATGGACAGAACACAATCTTCTTTCTTTGATAGTTATTCTACCTCCTTGAGAGAAGAGTCAGCTAAATGAAAACGAAAGAAAAGAACTAATGCAATTAGGTTAGGTAGATAGAGCAGAGTACATTACAAATAGCCCATTACACTTATTAAAATAACCTACTTATTTTATATATATATATATATATATACACATATATATACATATATATTATAAGAGCAATACAATCTTTAACTGTATATATAATTTTATATTTAGGAATACGCTGCTGAGTTGCAGCAGCGTATGGCAGCTAAACAAACCTGGCCCAGGGATGACCTTGCTATACCGGATGCAGAAATTGTCGAAGCCTTAGGTGATGAAGTAAAACCACCTGAACAGGAAGAGGTTCATGAGGAACCACCAGAAGAACAAGAAGTTCCTCTTGTAGCAGAAGAAGGTGAAGATGAGGAACTGGGATTGAAATTTCTGAAAGATGAAGCAGAGTCTGAAGCGGAAGGTAATGAGTGTTGTCTACATACTTCTGGAATTATAAAAAGTCATGATTGTAATTGTACTGATTAACAGTAGTAGCACAAAGTGGATATTAATAAATATAAGTCCGTTATGCAGGGGCTGTGTAAACTAAGAAGATTTCCCTTTTGAAGCTTAACAACAGATAAATCTCAGTCTCACAACACCACCATGACTATTAAGTGAATAAATACAAATGGTAATAAGGAATCTTTCAGTCAATTTTAAATAACTCCCGACCGGAAGAGTTTGAAATGTACACAAACAGGTCTGCCAACCTCAACCCGGAAAAAAAAATTACTGAAATATAACAGAATATAAAATATTAAATTTATTGAAAACTATATACTACATATAATACTGTAATTTATAATGAATCAGAATAGCTGTTACCCCAATCAATCAAATTTTAGTAGTCCAAAAACTTAAGACGTACAATTTTTTGAACCGATGTATAGTAACGGAGAATTTTCAAATTATAGAAAATCCCTCCTCTAAACCCCCTCTCCCACATGTCCGATTTCTGCCATTAATTAACTTGATCTTTCTTTTACATAAATCGATTAAATGTCGAGTTTGCTAATGATAAACAATAATTGTGACTGCTAGAGCAGAAACAGTCATATATATATATACACACACACACACAAACACACGTCACACTCAGTTTTTAACGGACCTCATTTTCATTATCTCCTAGGTATGATCATAGAGATTTGAAGAAAAATTTTGAAAATCGTGTCATGAGTACGTCCTTAATAACTGATTTCCCTTGAGGGAAATTAGCTAAAATGTATTCAATTAATAAATTTTTTATGGTTTTCAAGTAAGTGTTTACTAGTGGTACAATTTTCATTCAGCATCTCAAAAAGTTCAATCATCCAAGCATAATTCATTACTAACTGTACCATTTGGAGAACTGTGAATTCCAGATATTGAATCTGAAGTAATTTCAATGCAAATGCTAAGCTGCTCATGAAAGTCTTTACTCCATAACCATTAGGTCTCAAAGTTTTGTGTTTTGTGTAAGTGTTGGGATAAAAGTTGTCTCTGTTTTCCCAGTGTTGGGATAAAAGTTGTCCCTGTTTCCCCAGTGTTGGGATAAAAGTTGTCCCTGTTTCCCCAGTGTTGGGATAAAAGTTGTCCCTGTTTCCCCAGTGTTGGGATAAAAGTTGTCCCTGTTTCCCCAGTGTTGGGATAAAAGTTATCCCTGTCCCTTGCTGTCTGTATATTCATGCTGGTTAAAGTCTTCAGTAAGCTTATAGACGAGAGGCTTTGGGCTTCCTTGGGATGGCTCTCCAACTTTCCACTCTTAAGTATTTTTCCGTAATTTTCCTGAAGCCTTTACTATTGTGTAGTCTTATTCAAAAGGCAACTAGAAACTAATACTTGTCCTTTTGGCATTATTCCTTCACTTGGAAATCAGAATTTCCTATTCACAAGAACAATTACCTGGTATACCCGTAAGATATAACAACCTTCTTATAATTATTAAAGCCTCTAACCAGAGACTTGAACAGTAAATCAATTAATTTTATTTCTAAATCAGTCTTTAGCCCATTCCTAACAGAATAAAATTTATTTCCCTCAAAGTTTTACCTACTAATATTTTTTTTTTTTTACTTTTAAGCTCATAAATCCTTTCCAACAACACAACTACTCATTCAACATTCTCCAATCCAGTGCTCCCTATGAGAACATTAACAAAAACCTCCAACAAACAAACCCAAATAAAGTGTAGATATAGATAGATGATGATTATCATAATACTATAATACTGGATGCCTTTATGGAGGCAACATTTAAAAGAGCACATTGCAGGGCTTTGATATTAAAAAACAAATGTAAAGTCTACTTTATTTTTTGTTTGAGATTATTTCACCACTCAAAATAAAAAGAAACAAAGAATTTTGTTTTGTGATTTTTTTAATGTGTTTTATTGAAAAAAGTACCTTCAGCTTTGTGTCTGGGTTTTTGACAATGAATGAATGGTGGGATGATGACACAAAATGTGGATTGAATAAAAAGAACCAAAACTCGAAAGTGTAAGTCATTCGGGTTTACTGAGGTGCAGTAGCCTTGAAAGGTTATGGTTTTCAACAATTAATATTTGAAGGGGTCAGAGATTGTGAGTTTGTTGCTCTATCTGATGGTAAGAGTTGGTCAAGCCTAATCATGAGAGAGTTGACAGGGAGAAGGGCCCATGTTTAGTCAATCTCATAATAAATTGGGCTCTATGGACAGTCCAAAATAAGGTGGAGTTTCAGCTTTGACATCATTACTCCTTTGAGTTAAAATGTACATGATGCTGTAACTTGCTACTGACCAGATCCACTTGTTAGTCAACAGTTCTCCAGTAGCTGACATTCAGTTCGCTCATTACGTACTTTATTCACGTATTCGCTCATTACGTTCTTTATTGGGTTACGTACTTTATTCACTCAATAGGTATGCCTCTTAGCTCGAGTAAGTATCTGGCTTTATGTGCTGGTGTAGTATAGTGGATAGCATGGTCTTATATTATCAACGACATGATATTTGAAGGGGGAGAACTAATAAGACAAACACAAAAAGACTAGACATTTTGGAGGTGTTTTCTTTTTTTTCAGACGAGATCTGAATGGAACAATTCTGAAAATTTACATTTTGAATCTTGTTTCATTATTTCATAAAAAGAACTTATTTTTATATAATTGCTTCTTGTTAATTAAAATAAATATTTTATCTTTATTTTTTAGAAGAAGAAGTCCCTTCCTGGATCCCACCCAAACCAATTGTAGGGAAGAAAGGAGCTGAGTATAAACTAAATGGTGGTGTCTGTTTGATGCCACAGGAATATCCAGACTGCATGCTATATGTAAGTTTTTTTTTATTTTTAAGCCTGATTTCATATAACAGTTATCTTAAGATTTTAATTGTTTTGTTTGGGGTCTGCATTTTCTGATGAATCTGTCTTAAATGTTTTTATTAAGTACACTGACAGTTTCGTGAAATTTTCAATCTCTTCAATTCAATAAAGTTCAGGATTAAATATGAACAGAAAAGGTTGCATAGCACCCTGAAACTCCTTATTTATGTATGTATAATTGGGTGGGTGTATTCTGAGTATTGGTAGCACAGTTTGAGTTGAGAAGATTAAACAGTATTTATAGAAACTTGCTGTAATGTAATCCTGTCCTTTCAATTATTTTCAAGAAAAACGAAGAGACAAATATTATAAGTAAACAGGGTTCAGGAGGAACAACATTCATCTACAAAGATATCTCTAGAAAAGAGGCTTACAGATCAGGAAAAGAAGAGCTCTAGGTGTTTTGAAACTGCCAAATAATAATTGTTGAATTCAGTTATAACTATTTTCTTACTTTATCCAAAACAAATTTTTGAAGGCGTGTATTTAATGTGTTAATTGCTGTATTTATATCTAATAGACTATGAGTTTGTTTCTTGATACATGTATATACTGTTAAAATGGGAAATTTAAGAAAATTGTGTTTAATTAAATATATTACAGTCTATAAAAAGAAATGTAAAATGACTTCGGTGACAATGATAACCATTGTCACCTAAGCCACATTTTTAATTTATCTTTAAACTATTATTATTTCAACGTTTTGTGAATGTAATTATTCTTTTTAGTTTAAACTTACATTTTTTTAAAAAAATTGTATTCGCTTTGTCACAATGAATGAAAAATTTGACTCTATTGTTGTTTCAGTACATCTACTTATTTATTCATTTTTAATATATTTAATTAGTTCTGTAACACATTTAATTTATTTTATATTATTTATTTGGAAATATTTTTTATAGACTCTTGTTTCATTATTTTGCTTAGTTTTGTTGGTTATTTTTGTATGGTATCTCCATTGTTTTCTATATATGCTTTTATATTTTTGTGTTTTGCTCTTTTTGTACTTTGTTGTTATATATATATATATATATATATATATATAAATATATATATATATATATATATATATATATATATATATATTGTTTGTAATATATGTTTTATTTTTTTTTCTTTCAAGTAATATCACTCTTGCTGCAAAGCTCAGTATACATATAAATAAAAAGACAATATTTGAGGAATATTCGCATTGTCCAAGTTGATTGATTTAAAAATTTAAATATTTACAAATGTATTAAATATTGCAAGGTTCAGAAAAAAAACTATGCTATCAAAAAAGCTAGTATTTGTTAGAAAGAAATCAAAAGTTTTGTGGATGTATCTGTAAAGAATAATCCTTAAATTAATTTATACATGCATTTCATTTTTAATAAGATTTTGCAAACATAAATAAAGTTTTTATAAGTGAATGAAATAGCCCATGTAGTTCAAAATAGTAATAAGTTTTGTGCTAAATCTTTTCTCATATTTTCAGTCCAACTTTCCAAAACCAATTCTGAAACCTGGAGAGAACTTCAGTCGAACTACTATATATAAGTTTGGAGTTATTCCACCAAGAGTAGAACCAGAAATTATTACTTACCTTTAGTTGGTAAATGTTTCAAGGGAGAGCTGGCATTAATTAAATCTATCTGTAAATATTTTGTTAAAAGCTACTTCATGTCAATGTGTTGTTCCTTCCATATGCTTAGAAATGAATCCTATTATAAAACTACTCAATAAAAATGACTAAATCTGTATTTTTTAAAGTATTTTATTGTATATTTTTATTGTTGACAGAAGTTAAATTTCACGTACTCTTTAAATTCATGAGATGATTAATCAAGTCATTTGGTTTGTGACACCAATCCTAAAACATCTTACTTTTTTTAAGCAGATTTCCCTTAAAGGAAATCAGCTATTTATTGCAATGTCTGCATTTCTTTGAAGATAAATTTGTTAATAAGGAAAAAAAAAAAAAAGGTTACAGAAAAACAAATTTCACGGCCCTGATTAAGATGCCACACTCTATTATTTTAATATATTTACTACGTCATAGTTAGTGCATAACAATGGTGCCAGTTGATTCATAGCATCATAAAAAGACTCACTATTTGTGAGTGTTCTTATTTAATTACATGTGGGGAAAACCACCCAAACAGATATACATTTGAAAGTACACAGCAGCATATCATATTGTAATTTGAGCATTTTTTCTTTGGGTTGATACATTTCTCCTTTGTATTATTTCCCCAATAGTATTTTATATAATTTTTAAATACAGTATTTCAGTTATTTTCAGGACAGAAAATATCAATCAAAATAAGTAGTTAATTACTTTTTATTTTAGAGGCAAATTTGTTGTACCTG
The DNA here is from genome assembly GCA_019009955.1 of Riptortus pedestris. Lineage (NCBI taxonomy): Eukaryota > Metazoa > Arthropoda > Insecta > Hemiptera > Alydidae > Riptortus > Riptortus pedestris. Next base: position 62,650,418 of record CM032228.1, read on the forward strand.
CGGGAAGTCAAACCTGGCTAACCTGAATTTCTAGTTAAGTACTTTTTTTACTTGAGATACAGGCATGGCTTCCAGTATGAATAACCTTTCTCTCTAAGTCAAACTCCCCTGATATGATACCCCAGTGGTAATAACTGTCAATGGCTTAAAGTAGGAAATTCCTATTAAGTGTAAACAGTGTATTTTATTGATTTTTAGGACACAAAATATAATATATAATATAGTGATTAACCTTAGTTGGATTATCGTAATAAAGCCATTTCTTGACAATTATTGTCTGTCCTCAATATATCTATGCGTGGTTATTTGAAGAGTTTGACTACAAGAAAAAAAGATCTTCATGCTGTTCAGGATCTTTGTTTGTAGGTAAGTGGTAGAATACTGGATTAGATGCCCGAGTTTGATTCCCGGTAGATACAAAACATTTTTCTCTCAAATACAATCATTTATAATAAATTTATATTTAATTTAGGCTGATATGCACGGGTTGTCTAAAGGATACCAATTTTCTCTAACCAATAAAGGAACTAATGTCCTCTTGTGATAAAGCTAGTTATAATAGTAGCTATGATTACATTAAAGTACATTAATTTATCACTAATGTAAAATACATTACTCTGTGTTGCATTTATCTAAAGTAAAAACGTGTCATAAAATTACAACTATTTTTTAAGAAATGCCCAATTTAGTATTTGTTAAATTTAATTTTAGAAAATAATTCAAAAATTAAATTATAATTAATTACCTTTATGATGAAATAATGCAACAGAAATATTTGGGTGTAAAATTTTTAATGAAGTTCTTGACATTGCTTTTGAGAAAACTAAATTATATTTCAGTGTAAGCTTGAATAATAAACAATACTAATAATATCTTCTTACCCTAATTAACTGAATGCTTACATTTTAGAAACATTTTAATTGAACAATATTATTCAACAGCACAAATAGATTTCACAATCACAGCCTCCCAAAATAGGTAATAATTTTATTTGAGTTGTTATTGTCATTTTTTTTTTCCTTTTTAAATTAACTTAAATATTTCTACAATGGTACATTTTACTAAATAATGTAAAAAATCATACAATACTGAGAAAAAGAGTAAAATTAACTTTTTGTTTTTCTTTAATTTGGAGACTTTTTGTTTTTCTTGCGATTGTATTGTAAACTCTAAAAAGTGTTCTACTAAATAAGACACTTGAAAAGCAATAACATCATATTGTTTTATATACATAACTTATATAAACAGGAAAATATTAAAAAAAAGTATATAAAATTAAAAATCACTTCTTGCAAGACAAGGAATTTGTGGCTTAGACTGTTTTCTGGTAATAACATTAAGTATAATTAATAGATGATAACCAATTTTAGCTAATGCTCATTTTTATTCACTTGCCTTAGATAATTAGATAATCAATAAATCTGTAGATAGAATAAATTTGATGTCTAGAAAAGTAAATTATTACACTGTAGAATATTGCCATGAAAAATCGTCGGATGGTTTGAATCCTGTAGACAAACGATATATTTACATTTCAAGTAAACATACACATAATATTATAAAACTTAATGTAATTTATCATGAATACAGAATTATAATAGAAGGGTTGGACGTTCCCAAGGGTGAGTCAACTATCCCAAGGCACAGCATAGGCTAGATTAAAATTCCAATTCTATGCCAAATCACATTTTCGTCAACATATTTGTAATTTTTCGTTTTTATTGAGGACATGCAAAGAACAAATTGTGTTCAGAGTAATGATTACAGCCCTAAAACATAATTTCAACTTCAAGTTTTGACTTCCAACTTCTGAGTGCCAAAGACTTTATTCCTGTTCTATGAAAATGCCTCAATAGAATTGAGAATTGTTTTGTATATTTATTGAGGGAATGAATATTGTGACCATCTGTTCACACCCTCTTACCCACCCCCCCCCACCCCACACCCTTAGGAGTAGGGGTTTACTTGAAGTCAAAATATTTATATATACATCTATATCTTTCTTAATATTGATTTTATCAGCAAAATGTAAATGACAAATTCTATTTAGAACCATTTTTCTGCCTTAACCATTATTTAAATATATGAATTTTAAAATTTAGACTTCTGACTTCAGGACACTAATTAGCATTTATTAGTGTTCCATTATAGTTGTGAATTGTAACTAATTTAGGGATGATTGCTATAGAATCAATGTTTGTTTTCAATTCTTATTATAAGAGGTAGATTCATAGTAGAGTTCCTGATATTAAATTATGTATAGCTAAAGTTTATTATTCAATTTAATCGGTTATTTTACATGGATAAGGATTCTACTTGGTCTTACCTTCTGTATCGATTTCGTGATGATTCTAATTGTGTAAAGTCATCATTTAATAAGTAGACAGCAATAGCACGGATTGTGTGTGAATGATAACTCCTCCAGTCAAAATTTGCCATGTTGAAGTTAAATATTTGTCTATCAACTGGACTCATTTCATCCCATATCTTATCCATATTATCTTGATTGTAAATCCATTCTCTCCGAGCATAAAATTCTAAACTCAAGTTAAATCTGTGAATTTTAGTGAATCCACGCAGTAACCTGAAATTAGAAAAATATTATTTTTTAAAAGGAGTTATGTTTATTACCATGTACACTCTCAGGACGAGTATATTACTCCTGAGAAAATCCTAATTTCCAATAATACAAAGCCATTAGAAAGCCCCTCATGCAGGGACTGCATAAGCTAAGCAGATTTCCCAAACTCTGGTATGACACACTACTAATCTCATCTCATCTACACCTTCTAAATAAAACTGTGATCAGTAGAAGTGGAAGTTGACTGAAGGCTGAAAACATGAAACTACAAATATCTCTCTCTTAATATTTGAGTTCTGAAAAAATGTATATAACAACAATTGTACACAATCAATAGTTTAACAACATTGATTCTGTGTTCACGTAGGCTTCCATGGTTGTCAAATGTATGTACGAAAACTTCTTCCGGGTTGACCGTGTCTTAATTTTCATCGTTGCCGAGCTTTCGCACATCGTGTGATGGCTTCTTCAGGGCTGAGTAGAGAATGAGAGCATTTTTTTTTTTTTTTTTCTTCTGAGTCCAGCGAAACCTCTGATACTAACAAAAAAGAAATTAAAAGACTAAAAAGATAGGCTGGTGTAGGTAACACCTGGCTATGCCGTGAGCCCCCTTGGCTATACCAGAGGTATCATTAGAAGGGGGTTTTGTAATTTCTTGGGAGTTGAAAAGGGTGATTAGTTGAAGTGGGTAGGGTAGCTGGTTACCCTCTGGGTTGATGAAGGAAATGAAAGAAGAGATAAAGATTAAAGTGATAGCAGAAGAGAAGGTGAGAAAACGAAGGAAAAGGGTGTCAGTCCGTGACTGACATTTGTTTCTTTATTTCATTTTTGTTATTTTTTATTTGTTGACTTTTCTTGATGGTTGGGTAGGATGTAGGATGGGGAGGGTAAGGTATGGGTTAAAGAGGCCTACTCAGTGACGTTGATGAGAGTAGGCCTCTTTAACCCATACCTTACCCTCCCCATCCTACATCCTACCCAACCATGAGAGCATCTTGTAATCCAGTTGGTTTTATACCTGCCGTGGTCCGGGACTCGGTCGGAGCCTGCCTTCACATTGGTTGATTCTGTCTCCCGGCGCTAGGTCTCCGGTGGTGCTTGGGCTTCATGGTTGCTCACTGTTGTCGTGCAATGCTGGTATCCAGTTTTTACTTAGTCTGTATCCGTCTTCTCTGTTGATGTTGTTGGGATTTTTGCAATTTCCATGGCTTCTCTTATCGTGCGTTTGTAGTAATTGTTTTCTCTGGCTAGGATCCTGGCGTCTTCGAATTGGATGTGGTGGTTAGTGTTTGTGAAATGCTCTGCCAATGCCGACTTCTCAGTGCGTCCGTGCTTAATATCTGCCACATGTTCCTTGAGGCGAGTTTCTATGGTTCTTCCTGTTTCCCCGATGTATGACTTTCCTCAGGAGCATGGAATGTTGTAGATTCCTGAAGTCCTGAGTCCCAACTTATCCTTTGGTTTCGGAAGGATGTCGGCAATTTTCCTATCCGTGCTATAGGTTGTTCGAATTTCGTGTCTCTTCAAAATTCTTGCTATCTTCTCCGTAGTGCCTTTAACATACGGTAACGTCGCTTGTCCTTTTGTTTCTTCTAGTTCCTGTTTGGAGCGCTGTTTGTTTCTTTTCTTCAGAACCTTCTCAAATGTTTGGGGTTCGTACCCATTCTTTAGGAATGCCATCCTAAGGTGTCTTCTCTCCTTGGGCAGTTTGGAGGATTCAGAAAATAGCTCGGCTCTGTTGAGGAGTATTAAGAATGCCTTCTTTTTGTGCTGGGTGGTGATGGGAGTTCGCATGCAGATATCTGTCAGTGTGTGTTGGTTTCCTGTAGACAGAGTGGCCGAGGTGATGATCCTCTCAACAAGCACGTCCAGAAAGGGTAATCTTCCTTCTCGTTCGTGTTTATACTATTCAGGTGGTTCAGAAACTTCAATAGAGAATCACGGCCGTGTCTCCAGATGACAAACGTGTCGTCCACGTATCGATACCAGCAATGACTGTACAGACGGGTACAGACTAAGTAAAAACTGGATACCAGCATGAGATGTTGAGCATGAGACAAGATGCTCTCATTCTCTACTCAGCCCTGAAGAAGCCATCACACGATGTGCGAAAGCTCGGCAACGATGAAAATTAAGACACGGTCCAACCCGGAAGAAGTTTTCGTACATAATACTGATTCTATAACATTTTTCAATCGGATACATAATAATGGATATATTTTAAATTTTCGAAATCTCCTTCCTCTAAACCCCCCTACCTATTCCTGGTCTGATTTCAGCCATTAACAAATATACCTTTAGCAATGACTGAAATGTTTAAATATCCAGTAGGGTGTAGATGACATAAACATTTTCGAGGTTATAAATTAAAATCTTAATTTATAACATTCTCACATAATGTATTTGCATATATCTCATTTAGTAAAGATCTGTTGAAAACAATATTTGGTATTTAAGTTTGGAATAAGATGTTTCATGATATATTTACAATGATTCATCATTGTTAAAATGCAATGACTTATGGGGGGGGGATTACTAGAGATTGAAAATTAAAAAATGGAAATATCTCAGTTAATATTCATGATGGAGACAAAATTTATTTAACATGTTTATTAGATTGCATTTATAATAAGATTGGTTCTCATTTCAAATGCAATGTACTCCATTCTTAAGGTGGACGGTACCATTAGAACTGATAGGTACTGAAATGCTCACTCTTCTGATTTCTTAGCAAACTATCCATCAAATCATCCTTTACAGCAGGGATGAGCAACCTGTGGCCCGCGGTCCGCATGAGACACTTTAAACATGTTTATACCAAGCATTTCTTAAATTGAATTTATTTTATCAACGTTCTCCACTGAATAATTATTTTAAAATATATATGTATATGTAAATATTTTTTTCTTTGTGACCCGCCAAAAAATTTTAAAATTTAAATTTGCCCATTGATTAAAAAGGTTGCTCACCCCTGCTGTACAGTGTAATATCATCATTTGTAAGGGATAAATGAAAAGAGCATCCAGGCTGAGCTCAGAAACCTCTTCAAAAAATTAAACTAAGCTAAAGGAAATTCTCACCAGCAATGCCCCTAAGACACAATTCAAGAGCTGAAATAATTTTGCTCACTTTTTTTCAATGAAGGTTTGATACCTAGATTTCTATCTGGGGCCTTTATCTTGGTTCTTATAATGGCACATCTTTAGGAAATATTAGGGGTTTGTATTCAAGCAAGAAGTAACTAACCTTTAGTCGATTAGATATTTGGTTCAGGTATCTTTAAATTCACAATTGCAACTTTTTACCATAGAATAGGTATCAACAGTCTTACAACTAAGAATTGTTTTTATTGTATTAAATTTAGAATCATAAAATAAGCCTACAGCACTTCTGTGTTGAAATTAAATTTTAGGTTTTTTCTTGTTTTTTCGTGTTAAATTTCATTAATTTACTGCTCTGAAAATACTCTAATATATTATTGAAACATGCAAGCATTGACAATTATTATACCCTGAGAACAACTCTCCATTAGATATTTTTTTCTGTTGCCTTTAGGTTAAACGTGTTGCAAAAATATGAATGTAATTCTATGAACTTATATTTTTGGAATATTCAGTCATATTTTGCAATATACTTAGCATTGTCTGTTTATACAAAATAGTGGTCCATGTGGTGTGTTCTACTTATATGTTTTCAAATTGAATTGACTTTTAGCAGATTTCCCTTAAGGGAAATCAGCTATTGAGGTTGTACTCATGACGGAATTTTCGAATTTTTTCTTCAAATGTCCATCGATCCTACCCAGTAGATGACGAAAAGTCCGTCACGCAGGGGCTGCGTAAACTAAGCAGATTTCCCACGTGAAGTTATACAGTAGAGAAATCTCCATAGGAGAGGCAAACGGTGACGGCAAAGGGCTGAAATAGCTTTTCGCGAGAAATTCAAAAACCCGTAACGGCCCAAATTTCATAAAAATGCAAATATCTCGGTTACTAATCAAGATAGGGAATAAATGTATATAACAATATTTATAGTAAATTTAATTTGCAATAAGATTTATTTTGTACACTTTTTCGATCCGGCGTATAGTAACGGAGATATTTCGAATTTTCGAAAATCCTCCCCTCTAAACCCCCCCTCCCACTGGTCCGATTTCAGCCGTTAACGAACTTGATCTTTCTTTTTACATAAAACGACTAAATATCGAGTTTGGTAACGATCAAACAAAAATTGCGACCGCTAGAGCGGTAACAGACAAATATATAGATATATATATATATATATATATAGATATATATATACAGTTTTGAACGGACCTCATTTTCGTCATCTCCTGGGTAGGATCGATGGACATTTGAAGAAAAATTTCGAAAATCGCATCATGAGTACAACCTCAATAGCTGATTTCCCTTAAGGGAAATCTGCTAAAATGAGGTCCGTTCAAAACTGTATATATATATCTATATATATATATATATATATATATATATATATATATATATATCTATCTATCTATCTATCTATCTATATATTTGTCTGTTACCGCTCTAGCGGTCGCAATTATTGTTTGATCGTTACCAAACTCGATATTTAGTCGTTTTATGTAAAAAGAAAGATCAAGTTCGTTAACGGCTGAAATCGGACCACGGGGAGGGGGGGTTTAGAGGGGAGGATTTTCGAAAATTCGAAATATCTCCGTTACTATTCGTCGGATCGAAAAATTGTACAGAATCAAACTTATTGCAAATTAAATTTACTATAAATATTGTTCTATACATTTATTCTGTATCTTGAATAGTAACCGAGATATTTGCATTTTTATGAAATTTGGGCCGATAACGGATTTTTGAATTTCCCGCGAAAAGCTAGTTCCTCCCTTTGCCGTAACCGTTTGGCTCTGCTATGGAGATTTCTCTATTGTATAACTTCACGTGGGAAATCTGCTTAGTTTACGCAGCCCCTGCGTGACGGACTTTTTGTGAAGCATATTGTTTATCTCCAGCCACTACCTGAAAATTCTAACACTCTGCTTATATTTCAGGGTTATCGATAATATTAAAAGCTTTACATATATATATATATATATATATATATATATATATATATATATATATAATAAAATATTTTCAAGTGAAATCTATTATAGGAGCTCCTGAATCAAGGCATTGGTCTTAACCCATTTGGTGCCAATCAAGTGACACGGCAGCCTATATTTATGTCTCTGGGTGGCCAGTCACGCAACTGTCTTGTTTGTTACCTGCCCAGAATTTCCCCTTTGCACAAACAAAGTAGACTTGTAAATGAGGACAGCACTGAGGACTAGGGTGCGACTCTTTAAATGATTTTTTTAAAATTTGTCCCCTTCCTTTCATGTATCAAAAATTTCTCTCCCTTTTTTTATTGTTTATTAAATCTTAAAGGAACAATACATTTTCTACAGTTTCTTTTTGTTTTACTCTTATAAGCATGACACCGAAGAAGTGATTTTATCACTTTTAATTCTTGCACTATTAGTAAAAAAAAAAAATTAAAAACAGTAGATAGCTTAGTATAAAGTATTTTAAATATAGATAATACTCCTTAATTAAATAATCATACAGTTTTACTTACATTGGTGGTTTACCTTTGACTTTCAAAAAAAAATCTAACATTACTGCGAAGAGTACATGGTAAATCCAAACTTTTATTCTGAACATCCACATCCGTTTTTCCTGATGAAAATCATACTCCCGAACAAAGCGCATTGGAACAGTTTGGTCACGATAAGCATAGTATTCAGTTAATTCCATGTACTCTCCCCAAGTCTGAGGGCTTTTTGTGGATGAAACAATGTTGTACACTGGAGTGTCAATTTTTTTCCTGAAATTAATTATTGTTGTTAATAGCTTAAATTCATTAATTTGACAACAAATTTATGATAATGGAGTTGCATAGAGCTTCATCACATGATCCTTTTCAAAACTGGCAAGAGGTCACCAGATGCCAATTTGACTTTCTTTCTATTAATTTAGAGTCTATTTATAACATTTTTTTGGCCTTTATTCTTATGCCCTTTGTGAAATCAGCTATTGAGGTTGTACTGAAGAGGTGATTTTCGAAAAAGTTCCTCAAATATCCTGATCAATCCTACCCAGGAGATGATGAAAATGAAGTCCATTCAAAACTATATATATATTTACTTTTTAGCCCTGAAGAAGAGAAAATAAATATTCTCGAAATAATGGAATGAACTAAGATTTTTTCACCAACACTGACCAAGACTCCAAAAAACAACAACACCATTTATATATATATATATATATATATATATATATATATATATATATATATATATATATATATTTACAGTTGTCTGTTAATGCTTTAGCTGTCACAATTTTTGTTTAATTGTTACCAATCTCGATATTTAAACGTTTTTGTCAAAATAAAGGTCAAGTTCGTTAAGGGCCCGGGGGGGGGGATTTAGAGGGGGAATTCCGAAAATTGAAAATTTTATATCAACATTCCGATAGTGAACCACGTTTTAGGTTATAGTGCGTGTTTATAAACTGGGAAATACCGGAGTCTGAAGTGCGGCCGTGAATGGACCTATTTGTTAATAACTTTTTCATATTTTATTTTATTGTCTTAATATATGTGATATAGTTAAATCTGGCCTTGACTTCTTCTTTACGTCTCGCATCGCCCCTCCACATTGGTGACCCCGACGTGATAACCACCACACGTGAGTACGCCATTTTAAATATGCACTCCAGTGACTTATTTGACTTACTCACAATGGAAGGTGATGAGATCGGGACTCCTGCTCACAATCCCCAGCCTATTGAAGCAACTTCTATGGCCACTATTAAGTCTCAGATGCCAAATTTTTTTAAAGCTGACCCAGAGATATTTTTTCTTCAATGCGAGACTGTTTTCGAGTTGTACAATGTCCGTAACTCTTTAAAAAAATTTCGCCTTGTGGTTTCGCAACTGGATAGAGAGGTTATACGTGATGTTATTGACCTCGTCCGTAACCCCTCTGATGAAAATCCATATGGGACCCTCAAGACAAGGATCATGAATAGCTTCGGGGAGTCCGAGAATGTCCGGATTAGAAAACTCCTCGAAGATCAACGACTAGGAGACCGCCGACCATCTCACTTCTTGCACGAACTCCAGCAACTCGGAGGTACCGCGGTAACGGACGAGCTGCTTAAATCAATTTGGCTGAAGGGATTGCCCAACGCCATGCAGATAGCGCTTGCCGCTAATGAACAGCAATACCTTGCAAAGCTCAGCAACATAGCCGACCGCATTGCAGAGATTAGCAATCCTGGAGTCTGTGAGGTGGCAGCATTGAAACCTTCCAGCCCCTCTCACAGAGAAGATCGGCTACTGGATGCCCTGGAGAAGCTCACCGAGCGAATCACAGCCCTGGAGACCCGCCAACGGGATACGACACCAACCACAGCACTACGCCGACGGAGTAAAAGTAGAGACAGGCAGTTATGCTTTTACCATGAACGATTTCATGATAAAGCAAATAAGTGCCGACCACCATGCTCATGGAAGCAATTTCCAGTTCCCACTAAGCAGGAAAACTAAATTTACCGACGGCTGAGGCGGAACCCGTCGCTAATAACTCCCATCACCGCCTTTTCATTTACGATCGGCAAACCCGCATCCGATATTTGGTGGACACAGGAGCTGCCGTATCGGTTTACCCTGTGACAAGAACACCGAAAACTAAGCCCAGCGAATTCTCTTTATATGCGGCGAACGGCACCCTCTTCCCAACCTATGGTGAAAAACTTATACAATTGGACTTAGGCTTGCGGCGGAAAATAGTGTGGCGATTCATCCTCGCGGAGGTAGGGCAACCCATAATTGGAGCGGACTTGCTCTACCATTTCGAGCTGATGGTGGACCTAGCTGGCTGCCAACTGGTCGACAGGATCACAGGGTTGACGAAAAGGGAAGCCGGCTAACGTTCCAGCACCGACAATATATTCTGTCCCGGAAGGCCAGTGGTACACCGAACTTCTCAAGAAGTACCCTAGCCTCACGTCACCGACCACATTTACTAAGAAGCCGACTCATCCCGCCGTTCATCACATAGAGACCCGAGGCGCGCCGGTCACCGCGAAATCGCGAAGGTTACCTCCGGAAAGGTACGCGGCCGCGAAATGCGAATTCGAACAGATGATGGAGGAAGGCATTATCCGTCCGTCAAGTAGCCCTTGGTCAAGTGCGCTACATATCGTTCCTAAAAAGAACGGCGAAATCCGACCTTGCGGCGATTATAGGCAGCTGAATGCCAAAACAATACCCGATCGTTATGCTGTACCAAACCTTGCTGATTTCAATGTCAACCTCCATGGGAAGCGGATCTTCAGTAAATTAAATCTCAGGAAGGCCTATTTCCAAATCCCTATAGCGGAGGAAGACATACAGAAGACGGCTGTTATCACCCCATTTGGTCTCTACGAGTACGTAAGGATGTGTTTCGGCCTACGAAATGCGGCTCAGACCTTCCAGAGATTTCAAGATTCCGTTCTCCGTGGTCTCGACTTCGCCTTTCCTTTCGTTGACGACATTTGCATCGGATCAGCCGTCGAGGAAGAGCACAAGAGACATCTGGACGAAGTTTTTCGACGCCTCCAGGAACATGGTCTGACGATTAACCTCTCCAAACGTGTATTCGCAGCGACGGAAATAGAGTTTTTGGGCCACAAGGTCACTCCTCAAGACATTACTGCACTTCCGGAGAAGGTCGAAGCCATCACCAATTACCCTCGCCCTACTACTATCAAGGACCTGCGACGATTCCTGGGGATGATAAACTTTTATCGACGTTGCCTTCCCCACGCTGCTGCCATTCAAGCACCCTTGAATACTTTTTTGACGGGAGCCAAGAAAAATGACAAATCCCCCATCTCTTGGCCCGAGGACTCCATAAAGGCATTTGAAGATTGCAAGGAAGCCCTCAGGAACGCAGCTCTCATAGCTCACCCGATTCCAGGAGCGGAGCTAGTTCTCGTATGTGATGCTTCCGGCACATCTATAGGAGCAGCTCTACAGCAGAAGGAAAATGGAAACTGGCGACCTGTTACGGCCCATTTATACCGTCGCCAAAGACGGGTGATTGAGATAGAAGATAGGCGGGAGATTCCTGCGCGGGGCAAGCTGCGCGAGAGCTGAAGACAAGCGAGCAGGAGACAGCAGCGTCCACCTCGAGCTCCAGTGAGGATTAGTGCTCACGATAAACCCTTTGGCGGATCAGCGTGTAATACCGCTTGCAGAATAGCAGTTATCTCATTGTACTAAAGGTACCAAACCTATGCTTATTGTGTATACACAATTAAAACAGAAAAGGCCTATTTATTTGTATTGATAAGTCCCCCATGGGGAGTATTGTTTAATCTTTTATTTAGTTATCATTTTTATACTTAAGATTAGAGATAAGTTTAGTTGATTTATTATTGTAAATAAACTGATTGGTTTGTAGAATATTGGTTTTCGTTGTTACCTGAGGAAACAAACAACGTGGCGCCCTTTTTATTTTAATGTCTGCCGATTGATATGAGGCTAGGTAAATTTAATTTAAAAACCCACACCCTTCTCCACTGAGCGGGGCAGTTTGGTTACCCAGTCTGTGGGTGACAGACCTCTAGGATTTTTCTCAAGGACATTGACTCGGACACAGCGGAACTATTCAACTTATGACCGCGAGTTGCTGGCCATTCATCAAGCCGTGCGACTTTCGCTCTCAAGTGGAAGGTCGACATTTTACCATTTGGACTGACCACAAACCACTTCTTTACGCATTTCAGCAGAAGCCGGAAACCTCCACCCCATGCGGATTCGGTGGGTAAGTTTTATTAGCCAATTCACCACTGATATCCAGTACGTTTCAGGAGCGGAATATGATGTGGCTGACGCCTTTTGAAGAGTGGAGACAATTAGTGGCCCTGATGGGATGGAAGCCCTTGCAGAAGCACAGAGCGGTGATGACACAATACCTGACTTGATGAAGAACCCTCGTCTCCAGCTCAAGTGGATGCAGTTCCCCCATATCTCCCGTAGCCTACTCTGCGAAACATCCACGACCTCCGTCCGTCCGTACGTGCCCGAAAGTATGCGTTTCGCCATATTTAAATCAATTCACAATCTCAGCCACCCTGGTACCCGCGGATCACTCAGACTCATCGCGAAGCGGTATTTCTGGCCGAACCAGAATGTGGACATTACCAAGTGGTCAAGAGCCTGCATTGCCTGCCAGAAAGCGAAGGTGCACCGTCACACAGTCACACCACCTGGTACTTTCCCACCTTCAGGCAGATTCGAGCATCTTCACTTAGACATCATTGGCCCACGGCCCAGCTCAGCTGGTATGCGTTACTGCCTTACGATGATAGACAGGTTCAGCAGGTGCCCAGAAGCACAAGCAATTGAGGACATCTCAGCAGCTACCTGCGCTTCTGCTCTCTGTTCGTCCTGGATAGCACGTTTTGGTGTTCCTTCGCGTATCACTACAGATCAAGGGCGACAGTTTGAGTCCGACTTGTTCCACCAGCTCTCCAAGACGTTGGGATTCCAGCGCTGTAGGACAACTGCATACCACCCGCAAGCTAATGGATGTGTCGAGAGGTGGCATCGCTCGCTGAAAACAGCTCTCACAGCCCAGCTCAACAGCAACAATTGGACATCTCTTCTGCCCATGGGACTACGTGCAGCAGTCCGCGATGACAGCATCACCAGCGCCGCAGAGATGGTTTATGGACAACCCCTGCGACTGCCTGGAGAACTGTCGGATACAACTAAGCAGCGAGCCAGCACCGAAGAGTTTGTCCAGCGACTTCGAGAGCAGTTGGAGCTACTGAGACCAGCACCTCATCGGCAATCCACTGCAAAACCGTTTGTCCACAACGACCTACAGACATCCTCTCATGTTTTCCTGAGGGATGATACAGTACAGCGCCCACTCACCCCGCCTTATACTGGGCCTTACAAGGTTTTAAAGAGATGTTCCAGAACCTATGACATCCAGTTGCCTTCAGGACCCAGGACCGTGACGATTGACAGGCTGAAACCAGCTTACCTGCTCCAGGAAGACGACTCCAGTTCCAGCCAGCCTCTACCTTCAGCAGCAACACCATCGTCAGCTAGACCTTCCAATGACTCCGCCAAGGAAGATCAGCCTCCACCATTCCAGGTGACCCAGCGAGGGCGCTGTTCGCTTCCTCGACGCAGTCATTGAGGGGAGGTGATGTAGCGGCGAGGTACTCGCGAATGAATAACCTTGACAGCTAGTCATAATTTCCATATGTTCGCGAGTATCTCGCTGCTATACGTTGCTATAGAGAAGCCCCTATAAAAGTGAGGTTAGACTTAGTGAGTCTCCTATCAGCATTCGAATAGTAAACCACGTTTTAGGTTATAGTGTGTGTTTATAAACTGGGAAATACCGGAGTCTGAAGTGCGGCCGTGAATGGACCTATTTGTTAATAACTTTTTCATATTTTATTTTATTGTCTTAATATATGTGATATAGTTAAATCTGGCCTTGACTTCTTCTTTACATCTCTCATCGCCCCTCCATATATATATATATATATATATATATATATATATATATATATAAATTAAGAAAACATATAGGTATTTATATATACTACTCAACTGAATTTTATGTATCTTAGTACATGTAATACTACTAACTCAATTTAGACTTTAAGCTATCTTAACATTCTCAGAGATGAACAAGAGGGGGTGATAATGGAGGCCTGAAATGAATAATCATGATATTTCATTACCTATTGGTTTTTTGGCAAATGTGCATATAACAAAAGTTATTTATTTTGTTATTTAAAGTACTGTTTGTTATATTTTTTAAATATGTTAAATGTTATATTATTTTTAAAGTACTTTGCCTTATAATGAAGAATAAATGAGGTATATACTATAAACTAAAGAAGGGGCTAACAATTTTAAAGTGCACAATAGACTAAACCAAACTCAACAAAACTCCTATGTGAGTTAGCATTAATGCCTTCTTTATTATGAGGTATCTTAACATTTTTAGGAATGAAGAGGAGAGGGGGGTTGTAAAAGGGGTATGAAATGAACAGCAGCCATATTTCCTTTCCTATTGGTTTTTTGGCAAATGTGGAGGCAACAAAAGCTGTTTATTTTAATATGATAAGAAACTTTTTTTATATGTACTTTTGTCTGACAATGATGTGTAAATAAGATATTCACTTAATACTGTAGAAGGGCACAACAATTTAAGATGCACAAACGACTACACAAAATTTAACCAAACTGAGTATCTGAGTTATCACCAACCATTACTAGATTTTAACCTAACATACTTTGGTACGAACATGAGTGGGAGTTTTATTGGCCAGAATGAAACTAATAAGCATAATATTTTATTTACTATTTTTTTCCACCAAAAATGCTCATTAAAAAATTCCTAGCTTTGTTATTTATTTTAACTTTTCCTATACGTGGTTTGTCCAATAAATACGCGAACTAAGATCATAAAAACTTTATTTTACAAAATTTCATCTACATTGATTTTGTCCCCTTCAGAATACTCTCCATTCACTGCTATGCACTTATCCCATCTTCTTTTCCACTCTTCAAAGCTCCCTTGGAAATCCTCGGAAGTCAGGCTTTTCAGTCTCCTCGTCGTTTCTTGTTTTACTGTGTCCACGTCTTCCCAATGCTGTCCCCTCATCACATTTTTGCATTTAGGGAATAGAAAAAAGTCGCAGGGGGCGAGGTCCGGTGAATAAGGGGGATGATCAAGGATAGTGATTGAATTTTTAGCCAGAAACTGGCGAACAATCAAAGCCAAATGTGCAGGTGCATTGTCTTGATGAAGAATCCATCCATCATTTTGAGTCAAATGTGGTCGCACACGACACACTCGATCTCTCAAACGCTTGAGAACGTTAAGGTAGAACTCAGAATTTACCGTTTGTCCCTCAGGAAGGAATTCATGATGAACAACACCTTTGATATCAAAGAAAACCAGGAGCATGACTGATTTTTGATCGGCTTTTCCTTGATTTTTTTGTTCGAGCTTCACCTGTTGCTTTCCACTCCATGCGATTTCGATTCGGGGTCATACTCAAAAAACCACGATTCATCACCAGTGATAATCCTATTTAAGAATCCAACATCATTTTCCATGGAATTTTTCCAGTCAGTAACACATTCGACTCTTCTCAACTTTTGTTGCGGAATCAGCAGTTTGGCACGATTTTCGCTCAAACCTTTCTTAAGCCCAAATGCTCGGTTAAGATTGTGTGCACTGTTGATTTTCCTAAATTTAGTTCTTCAGCTATCATTCGGACAGTTTTTCGGCGATCAGTAAGGACAAGACGCCGCACACGATCAATGTTTTCATGCACACAAGAGGTTGAAGGTCGTCCAATTCTTGCATCATCCGTGGCATCTTCTCGACCTTCTTTAAAGCGCTTAATCCACTTGAAAATGGCTGTTTTCTTCATAGCATTATCACCATAAACAACTCTCAACATTTCAGCAATTTCTTGGTAATTTTTACCAAGCTTTACCAAAAACTTGATGTTAATTCATTGTTCAGTGAATTGGTCAATTTCCATATCGACGAACAAAAAAATAATGCAAAACTAAAAATAACTCTACTCGCAAGATCCGCACAGGGTAACGTTCTGCCAAGCACTGAAGGCTCATTGGGTCCCAGACAACACGTGAGGCCAGTGGGCATGGCTTAACTCTCCGTAATGGCCACCATATTCCACCAGTTCGCGTATTTATTGGACAAACCCCGTATACCTTTTTATATACCTTACCAGTCTAGCTCCAAGAGCCGACAGGTCAACATCGAAAACCTTCGGGCACTGACGATGATGCACAGCATCGAAAGCGCTTTGCCGTGTTATTAAATTATTATAGTGGAAGCGTAGCCTACATTATTTCATCCTACCTACATTAGAAGTCACTTCCACCTGCCAGAATACCAACCCAGAATATACCTTTTTGTTGTATAGCAATGTATAATGCAAGTACCCTGTTCCTCACCTTGATAAATTATCACACTTTCATTGAACTTCTTGAATCCATGTAATTTTTTAACGCCATTATCAGGTTGCTAGAAGAGCATGTATATCCCCCCCCCTTCCCAAACAATAATTAATTAGAAATCTCAGTTTCTCCTTAAATGCATTTATTTAATAAAAATATGTAAGTAAACAGAATATACACTTTTAGTTTTGTGAATATAGTCATCAGAATTATTAACATAATTTAATTTAAACAGAACTGAGATCCTAGGATGGTTTGACAAAACTGAGTGTAAGGAAGGAGGGGGGGGGGGCTAAAAACCCTTCAATGCTACTCCTAATTCTAAAAATTAAAATTGACTAACCTTTTTGTATGATTTTCTCCAACATGCCAAGCTATTGCAATCATGGCACTCACAACTTTGTCAGCGGGGATTATATCAGCAACCTTGTCAACATCTCCAAACCAAACTCTCATAATTCCTAAACATGCTGCCAGAGATACACCAGTTGCCCCATACATGTTGTTGATCCAGCCTTTTAATGGTTCCTTTTCACAACCAATTACTGGAAAAAATTTTAAATTAACAATTCATGGAGTTTCCTAGTTTTATAAAATATTATATTATATTACTGTAATCTATTATGATCCTATTAGATATAATATGTTAAATATTTAATATAGTATAGGATGTTTGATAAAATAAAAAAAAAAAATTAAATCTAAAACAGCCATTTACAATTTATGAGCTATTATCTTTATATATTGTTACGTTTTATTACCAAAACCAGTAATAAACGTTTTTAATAAGAGTTCTTTTGGATTGCAAAATTAAATACTCGCAAGTTTCACAGTTTTTATCACTGCAAAATTTATTTCACAATGCACAACACACTTGGTAATTATTCTTAATTACTACTCACAGTATACGTGTACACTGGTACCGTCACTGTTCTTCAGATTACTCAGTCCAATAATTCACTTACGATCACTGAAATTCACAGAAAGACGGCTGTCCTTTACTTCATGGCACTGCACTGTCTTAAACACGGCACTAAACTGTTACTTACAGTCACGGCACAACACTGTTCTTATAAAAACACTTTACCGCACTGCACTAAGTCACACTGTGCACCGAACGCACATATGAGCACTTGAGAAGAAAAACTGACTCGCTCGCGGCTGGCCGGTTCTTTCTATAGGTCGTCGACATACATCAAAGGGGAGAAAAAAATTAAAGTGGGAGCCAACAATTTTATTGGGCACTAACAATTGAACTGAACTTAACAAAATTCTATTTGTAAATTAGCAATTATTCTTCCATGATTATAAGCTATATTAAATTTTTTAGGTTTGAACGGGAGTTGGAGCTATAAGGGAGGTCTAAATAAAAAATTCGCATTATTTTATTTTCTATTTGTTTTTAGGCAAACGTGCACATAACAAATGTTGTTATTTGTGTTATTAAAAGCAACTTCTAATATTATTAAATTTAATATCAAATCGATTGAAATATTATGCAGGACAACGGCTGCCGGATCCGCTAGTTTATAAATAAAATACTTAATTGGCATACATTTTATGCAACTGAGTTTCATGACAGTGAGTATACGGAAAGAAAAGCTAATGATCGCTATATTACTTCAGATGAAGACAAAAGGAACCAAGCAAATTTTTGGCAAAATTCACCCTAATCTAACTACTAAATGAAATTAAAATATAACTAATTCAAGCTAATATAGACTATTTCTCCACTATGAAGAAGATTGCTCACTAAATTGAGCTTGAACCAGATAAATTATTTTAATATAAAATAGAATAGATGTTCAATCTTCTATGCAAGGGAATGGCAATTTCTTCCGTACTCAATATTTCACCATTTTTATTAAAGTTATTTCAAGCACTCAATCTAATTCCCTGGCAGACCGACCCGGTGGCAAGGACCGCTGTAGCGGCCTCTGCAATAACTTATTCTTTAATTTTTTTCAAACTATTCTGTTATTACTAATAGTCATTTATAGAATCCCTTACACCATTTTTAGAGAAATATAATTTTTCTGATAACCAGCAAAATGTGCCTTATAAAGGGTTAAAGAACAACAAACCTTAATTGTTGAGATCATTACATAATGAATTTACATGTACCTCGAATAATAAAGATCTCTTCAAAACAATAATTGGTATTTAAGCTTAGAATAAAACGGTTTATGATATAACAGCTCATTGTTAATATGAAATGAGTAAGAATTAGACTTCTAGGTAGGAGATGGGCCTTTGAGGCAATTTTTGAGAATCGCATCATGAGAACAACCTCAATAGCTGATTTCCCTTAAGGGAAATTTGATAAAATTCAATGTAGGGTTATATTCTTTTCCTTTTTTTGTTTCTGTGTTTTTCACATAATTAATGAAGTTGAGGTAAAACAAATAAATGAAAAAGAAATATCTGACATCCTTATTTCATTGGAGTTTGAAGCTGCTACTAATTAACTTTACAGGGGTGTCCCGTGACACAATGTAAAAACCTAATATCATACATAATACATTTAAATGATCAGTCAAAACAGGGAGGAATAATGGATATAATTTTTTTAGGCACGTATGTGTGGGGAAGCCGACTTCTATACAGCTAGGACTGTTAAATGTTACAATAACATGTCACATGAGGCAAAATGTGGTTGAGATCACTAAATCAGGTAGACTAAAATATGAACTACTAAGTGTGAATTGATTAAGACCACGACATAAATCTATAGGGGAGATATAAACTATATTATATAAATCTCCTATTACAAAACTATTTTAACTTTTTAAACTATGAATTCTCTGCTTTGAGTGAACTTGTTACTCAAAAATAGTATAATTTATTGTAAAGCATAAATTCCACAACCATAATTCTATACAAGGGTATTACATCCAAGGCTTGTCTTATATTCTGGTCTGTGGGATAATCCAAGTGAGCATATAAAAAGAGGTTCTGTTTAAATAAGTTATAGTATAGATTAAGTTATGTAAGAAATAGAATGACTGAAAGACCCAATTTTCAAATACATTTATCTTATCTTATATGACATCTGCATTAAATTTCTTATGTCAATCGATGAATAAGGGGACAAAAATACATTACTGTCTTGTTGATGTTTTGACAATTTTTCTTTTTCAAACCCCAAGAAGTTAACAAAATATAATAAAAAACTTTTTTTTTTTTTTAAATTTACTGAAAACAGATTGAAATCCTACATTAAAATTAAATATGATCAGTTTAGGAAACTAAACAACTTGACATAATACTAGAAAGCATTTTGATGTATCCAGTACAGTAAGAAGGAGTAATTGGATTATAAATATTATAATTAGTGCCAGGAGTGGAATAGGCAGTACCTACTATTAGTACACTCACTTCTCTGTCTCGGCAATTCGTTCTCTTTTCTGTCAAATAGGAACTATATTAATTTCCAAGTTTATCAAGGCTCTGTATTTAGTTGATATGGTAAAATAAACAGGAGGTACACAATCAAATTAAGAAACCTATTGTTATTTCCTACAAACTTTCACCCAATCTAATAAGTAAAGAAGCAAAGCTGAACAACTTGAATGTGTGTGACTGTTAGCACCATTGAATAGATCAGAGAACTTGATATTCCTATATAAACATTCCGGTTATAATAATGTGAGAACCATTCCGAAACAAATATGGAATGAGAACGTCTGGGAAAAGCTAGAAATTAGACCCATTAGTGATATCCACAAAGAGTACCAACTTGTACTTGCATTTTCAGCATGAGAAAGGCCAACAACTTATTAAGTACTGTTATCACTAATCTAAGACTGGCTGAATCACTTTTAATGGAAATATTGATAAACTTGGAAATTAATATGGTTCCTATTTGGAAATTAATATGGTTCCTATTCTCATGTTATTATAACCAGAATGTTTATATATAGGAATATCAAGTTCTCTGATCTATTCAGTGGTGCTAACAGTCACACACATTCAAGTTGTTCAGCTTTGCTTCGTTACTTATTAGATTGGGAGAACGTTCGTAGTAAATAACAATCGGTTTCTTGATTTGATTGGTACCTCCTGTTTATTTTACCATATCAACTAAATAGGTGCAGAGCCCTGGTTTTCATTTATGTTTCCAACTTTACATCCTAAACAATAAAAATAAATTATATATGTGATTGAAAATTAGCTTATTTTTAACTTTTCGTTTTCTCTCTCTCTCACATTGTACACACACACACACACACACACACACACACACACACACACACATATATACACATACACTGAAGCATTGACTCACTCACATATGAGAAGATTTTTATTTACAAATAATTATATTTATAGAAAATATAATACCAATTGATGGTCTTGATATTGCAGTGGGGATTATAAGTGAGTATTGCTCAGTAATTTTCTCTCCAAGTGATTTTGTAAAAGCATATGAATTTTTCCAAGGTCCATAGATTCTGTAGGCAAGAAGTAGTTTGTTAGTTACATTGATTTAAAGCAAGACCAATCTAATGAAAACTCATGAAATATTGATATCCATTTATTCATTCCCCCCCCCCCTCCCAATGATTGATTATACTGTGACATTCTTTAATAACTTGTGTTCATTCAAATGGTGTCAACAAGAACCTCCTATCTTAACAGTTTCTATTTTAAAAATCTGATTTCATACTCTAAAAGAAAAATATTTTCCATATAATTATGCCCTAAATGACAAAGAAAGCCCATAACGAAGGAGCTAAGCAGATTTCCCATTAGCTATTATTTCACATTGATGATGTAATCTCGAAACCAAATCTCTATTTCTCAAGTAATTTGAAATCTATTTTATATTGCTAGAAATTTAAGTTGGACATGAAATGGTTAGAAATACAATAGCTTTAACTAAAAATTCCTTAAGTAGAAGTGAGGGGTTTTTCTGAAGACTGAAAATGAAAAAATACAAATATCTTGGTTAATATTCGAGTTGGAGAACAAACATTTTACAATTTTGAAAAATAAAAGTGACAACAATATCAGTTATATAACATTTTTTGATGAGAATCATAATAATAATAATGGAGTGGCTTCAGATATTTTATAATCCGCAGTAACCCCTCTTCCTGGTATGAATTCTGCCATTTACGACTTTGAACTTTAGTTTTGCATGAAATATCTAAATATTGAGTTTGATAATGTTTAAACATAATTTATAACTGCTAGAATGGTAAAAGACATACATCAATACAGGTATATATCAATTTGAACAGACCTAACATGAGAAAGGAGAAGAAATTTATTGCTGATTTCCCCTAGTGGAAATCTATTAAAAAAAATCACAAAACATTAGAAATGAATAGGAAGTCAGTAAAACATTTTATTTCAACAAATTTATTCATTTTGTTATGTTTACCTTGCTATTGGAATATACTTCTTTAAAAGCAGGATATTAAAACTAATTTGTTTTAAAGTTATGGTTTTCTTCGATTTGAAGTGAAGCAATTTTATTTTCCTTCTGTTAATTTCTAGGGTTTTGGGGGTGCTGAACTTGGAAAAAAAATGAATTCATTCTTATGTACTGATAATTTTATATTTAAACTATATTCAAAATTCCTAGAGGAAATTTGTTAATAGTATTTAATTGTTTATTTATCTTATAGTATCCAATGCATTTATTTGAATACTTACTTTGGAGTCATGCTGGCTAGCTCTTCATCATTAAGCAAGTCAATCAATTGTTTAACATCATCAGGAGAATATTCAGTTGTGTAAAACTTTTCACTTATGTCAGACAGAAAAGAGTAAGCATATGCAGTGGAAACATAGATGAAAGCCTAAAAAAAATCAATGGATAAGAAGGTGCTTCATAAACACATTTGTTGTGCAATTGTTTTAATTTTATAATTTAAAACAATAAAAAAATATTTATTTGTTTATTTATGCCCCACATCAGAGGTGATTGGCATGAGGTAGGCTGGCCCTCTACTTAAGGTAATCAATTTACTTGATCATTTAAATGTGGTTACTTTATTTATGTATTTGGAAAACTCCCTTAAATATCTGAAGTTATTTTATATCTGATATTGGGGAAGAAATTACTATACAAGTATTGAGTCGTCCATGGTTGGTCATGGTTACTCTATATGACCGCCCCCACTTCCCCCAGTCTGCTCCTATATGAGTTCCTACCGTTTGTAAGTGACTGTGACATTAAAGCCAATATGTTCCAAACATAAGTTTTCTTCTCTGCTAAACCATTCCTACCCCATGCACCAATATCTTTGTACTTTGTCTATTAGAATATAATAAAAGTTATACCTTTGTAAATCTTCTTAGGTGTGTTTTAGACCTATTTTATTATAATTATATATTTTATGACAAATGTGCATAGTTTTTAATTGTGTGTAATATATTGGCTGTTATCCGTTAGTAGTCCAGTCAAATCATGGGGTATGTCAAGGTCTTTTTACTGAATGAGTCTCTTAATATGTGTTTTATTGTTAGGTTTTTGTTGCAGCATTCACATATAGGGATGTTTTTCCTTGACATTACATTTCATGACAAGTGTGTGTGACTGATTCTGAGTCTGGCAAGAACAACTTCCTCGCATCTAATACTCCTATGGCTTGATGGCCACTCTTTGATTGTACTTTTGATACTGGGTAAGTAATTGTTTACATTCATCCATCCTAATTACCATTTGTTTAGGATTCAGTTTCATACATGTCTCACTATGTTTGTGTATAGTAAGTTAATTTGTGCATTTTGAGTTTCTTCAGTAATTAATTTAGCCTGATGGTAAGCTGTCGTACTAGTCCAAGGTCCTCATGAAATGGCAGCTAAATTTAAATTTAAATATTTCGAAGAGTTGTAATGAGCCTAGTGAAATGGATCAAATTAGTGTGTTTGGGCTGTGTTGATGTAGGGGTCATGTTTTTATGTGCTAACCAAAATGCATGAAGTTCAGCTCCAAGGAGAGTTGGTAACTTATCTGAATTACTGCAGTGCCAACTTTGTTATTGCTTTTGGATCCAACAGCATACCCAAATAAATAACAGTTTAGCCTATGAAGGTGTAACTGACTGTAGAATGTATTATGCCATTAATAGTAATCAATTATAACAAGATTTAGAAAGCATCAATTAACAAATATTTTATATGAAAAGTACTTTATATTTATCAATTATTCAATAGTTAATCACTAGTTATTAATAGAGGTCATTTATGAGAATATATATCATAAATGCTAGTTGTTTTTTAGCAGATTTTGTGATGGAAGGACCATTGGCGCCCAAAATGTCTCAACTATGCCGTCTAGCCCATTCTCGACATTCTCTTTGATGTTAGCCGCTCGACTGTAAAAGCGGTCCAGCTTGTCCCGAGAGTTAGTTTGTTCTCAGCTCTTTTCAAGTGAATAACAGTGCGATCGGTGCAACTTTAGTGAACAGAGTGTTTTAGTTGCAGTGCGGTAAAGTGTTTTTATATGAAGAACAGTGTAGTGCCGTGTTTATGTAAAGAACAGTGCGGTGCCGTGTTTACGTAAAGGTCAGTGGTGTTTGTGAAGATCAGTGCAGTACTGTGTTTTTGTGAACTTCAGTGATCGTGAGTTATTGTACTGAGCAAATAAGAAGAACAGTGAAGTTATCAGTGCATACTGCGAGTAATAGTTAAGAATTATTTACCAAGTGTGTTGTTCATTGTCAAATAAATTGTGCAGTGATAAAGCTTGCGTGTTTAATTTTGCAATCCAAAAGTTGTCACCAAAATTAGTATAAATAAGAGTTCTTGCAGAGTATATCATTTGCATCCACTGTAGTTTGAATCTGATCCATGTACAGTTGATGTATTCCAAAAATTCAAAGAATTCTTTTTTAATTTAAGTTTTTCGGTCTTATAACAAATGTAAAATCCGCTCCCCCTATTTATTTATACAAATATATATTTAGAGAATTGAGTCTTTAATAGCCTTGATAATATTAAAAGACATTCAGTATATTCTTGTCTATTGAATTTACAGGAACAATTGGTGTCATAGTTGTTTGTTTTTTTTAAGATATAAATGTAAAATAATAAGGGCCTCAGGTTAGCCATGCGAGTTAAAGCGTTGACCTGTATTTCATATGGCAAACCTAGAGTGGCGAGTTCGATTCTCGCCTGGGCAAAGGAAATTATTTAGTGACGAAATTCATTAAATAGCATCCTAAAATCCCACCCTGGCTAGTAAAGGGCGGTAACCTGTAGATAACCCGTCCCAATTAGCCTGAGTTGCAAAAAGTGGACGCTAATAAATAATAACAAATGTAAAATTCATAATGTTTTGAGTTCAAACTAAATTGTTGTTAATCACATCATTCTATCTATTTATATTATTGGATTGATTTTCAGTTTCTTCTATTTGTCTTCTCTGAAGCACTAAGTTGTTTAATGTGAATAGATTAATCAGATAAAAAAAAAAAAAAAAAAAAAAAAAAAAAAAAAAAAAAACTTGAAACCAAACAATACAGACATAATTGATTATGAGTGAAATTGTTTACAAAAAGAGAATCAGAGCTGTTATTGAAAAATTATCTGCTTTAGAGAGTGATACAGGGCCTTATTTACAGAATTATTAATAATGATATTGCTATACCATTTTCAGACTGCCTTGTGAACGTGTTATAAATACATCCAAAAAAATAAATTATTTCCAATTCACCATTACCTTTAATTTCTTCATTTCTGTTCCAATTTTTAACAAATCTTCTGTAGCACGAACGTTCATGTAGTATGCTGTCCTTAGTGGCTCATCCATTCTTAACGCTGCTGCACTATGGAACATTATATCTACTTTTTCAATTAATGTTTGTTGATCATTCTCTGACATTCCACACTGAGGCAATGAAATATCTCCAGAAATAATTTCTACTTTCTTTTTGGGATCCTTGTACATTCTTCTAACTTTACAAAATAACTACAAAAAAAAAAAAAAAACCACAGGTAAAAGTAAATATATAAATATGGGGGGGGGGAATGGAAGGAAAATATTAATTTATTTATATTTTTAACCCATATTTTTGTAAATAATTTTTTCTGTTATATTAAATATTTGAAATTTTTAGTCTATTTGGTCAATAACTAATCACTTTTTTATTATTTTGTTTTCAATTATTCTATTAGATTAATAAATTCATCCCATCTTACATCCAGATAGACAACACTCGCGACCATTGAAATTATTTTGTTTCTGGTGAAAACAGATTTTATTATGTCTCTGTTTGTCACACTATAAGTCACTTTTCCTGCAGGTTAACTATTTTTTGCTTTACATAAATTTTTTAAAATGCCGGCTTGTGTGCTTATACACTGCTTTGAGTCCCAAAAAATAACAGACACAAACACATCTAATGAACACAACTAACCTCCAGTACCCAGTGTTTCACAAATTCAGTTGCAAAACTTGTACAATAGTTGCTCCATCACCGAGTGTCATTAGTCCTGACAGAACTATAGTAGTCCCTATAAAAACAGCATACACACTACCAATTAAATTGTTGGATCAGAATTATGTATAACTAAATGAACCATGACAGCCATCAATGATCCAAAAAGGAGAGGGGGTGTTTTTACCCATCTCATATCTTAAACAATGCCATTAAATTTGCTTGAAGAACTGCTATCTGCTACAAATCAATTAGACATTTTTTTTTAGAAGATGTCAGACCATGGCGTACAGAGAGTAAGTACAATGCCCAGCAACGAATATTGATGGAAAATAACCCTTGGCAAGGCTGGGGATGCTCTCAAAAAAATTTGATCTTTCGTGTAATAAAAATTCTGAAAAGAGGAGAAATGCAAAAGGCTGCTACACAAAAAGAAAAGAGCTTATGATGCTAAGAAACTTGAGGAGATGGAAGAGCCTTTACCTCACTATAGTGGCTTTCTGCAAGGAAAGGGTTAAATTAGTTAACTTAGTAGGTAATAATAAATGCATTGGCTTAAGATATGTCCCTGTATGCAATTTTTTTTTTAATCATAAATAAAGATTCTGATTGTGTATGTTGAGTTATTGATGATATATGTGTATTGTACATGCTAGTATCATTGGAAAAAACGCAAGATGCTAAAGGGGACTATTTCAAAGGAACTCAACTATTCTAAAGTAACAGATAAGAATAAGTGGAACAACATCACTTCCACCCCCCCCCCCATTTAAAATTGAAATTAGTGCATTTCTTTCCAGACAGACCCTTTACTTCATTCATACAAAAGCACATCAATGAAATGAAGTGGTGATCCCACATCACCCGAATGAAAGACATGTATGTATGATGCACTTTCTATTGCTACCTTAGAGTCTTATGTTTATTTGCTGGTTTCTTTCTTTTACTTTTTTAATGGTTTAGGCATTTATTAAAAATTTTAGAACTTATAACAATTGAAAGAGCTTTCATGAATACAAATTTTTGTGATATGACACCAAGAATGAATGATATGGTCTAATTAGAAATAATAATACCTGTGTTTCAAATATACTATTCAGTCTTTCTTCAGGTGACTTATCTTTCTTTGGCCTCAAGAGAATATAAATTTTTCCAATTTTAGGGCAGGTTCTGCAACAATAATGAGAAGAATCACAAGGCATGTAAAATAATAGTTATTAGTATTTCTTATGTAAGAGACTTCTTCTTACAGGAAGTGTTTACAATGATTCCACTATGAGGCAAAGTTTATAATTAGAATAAATACTACTCTTAACTTCTCAAATAATTGGTTATCGATCTAACGTTTTAATTCCTGTTTACATTGGCTTCTAACCATTTGCAAGAGAGAATAGATGTTGAGATATCATACATGATTCACAGGCAGCTCTTCTTAATAGAATGGATGATATCCACTATACTTCACTTCAACAGTTGTAAAATGTCCTCCTTAGGGCTCCCCCCTTCCAATATCAGATGAGCTTCTATTCTATTGCCAGATATTGTTTCACAGCCGTACATGTCAAGTGGGAATATTTGTATGATTCCCCAAAATTGAAATAAAGATTAACCTTGGGATAAGTTATTTTTAAAGAACTATTTAGGAAAATGTTATGTTATTAAGTAAGATACTTTTGAAAATGGTAATTTCCAGGTTAGAATATATTTTTTGTGCCCTTTCAAGTGTGGAAATATGTAGTATCGTATATAAAATATATAGCTTTTACACACACACACACACACACATATATATATATATATATATATATATATATATATATATATATATATATATATATATATATATAATATTTAAAACAAATCCCTCAGGAATGTGCCCGTTAATCTTGTTGGAAGAAGATGCTAGATACCTACCTGACAAGGATTCTATGGCAAGACTGGATGGTATCACAATTGCAAAAAGAAGGAGGGGGACTCCCAGAAATTCTTAACTGAAATTTAGTGGGGGATAATTGTTTGACATTTTCACAAAATCCAAAGTGGTGTCTGAAATCCGGCATGTTCTAGAGCAGAAGGAGTGTTAATGGAGCCACCTCCAATGCTTTTCTACTTGACCCTCTGCTATCGAATGAATGGAGAAAGAAAATGTACTTTTGTTTTACAGTTGTGGGTCCCACTTGACTCAGTCTGGATTTTCCCAGTGTTTGGCGTCTCCTCTGAGGATTCTTTAAATATCCTGAAGGTGGGTTTTGGTTTGTATAATGGTTGTCTGTCCCAGAGGGCTGTGTTCAAAGAGTATTTTTCTTGGCTCCTTGGTCCTTACTCCTTATTGAGGCAGAGTGGCCATCTTTCTTCACCTTTAGCTTGTCGTTCAGGACCATATCTGAGCTTCTATAACTCGAGTTGAATATTTTTAGCACAATTACCGAATCAGAATTGGTCGATGACTTAATGCTAGTAGCATCCTCCGAGCAAGACCTCAACATCGTCTATGAGCTGGAAGTGGCGCTTTGGTTTTGGAGGAAAACTCAGAGAGGCATGCCGATTTGGAATTAAACGAATAGGCTAGAAAATAGTTGTATAGGAATGCCTGATTTCTATTGCTGGGCGTTCCATTCTCCCACAGTGGCACAGAGGCAATTGGTACCTGGCTGGTTGAGTAGTCTCATCTACACAGTGCCCCATTGAAATCACAGTAGAAGTTACCCCAAAGGTTTCATAGGTTGGCTCGATGAAAATCCAGACCGATATCTATATTGTCTATTGGATGAATTTATGAAAGTCGTGGATGAATGGTCGTTTTGGGAAAAGGTTTGTCCATGCTTCCTGGTATAAAGGGGTCTGAGGAGTCCTTCAATGTGGTCTCACTTCATAGGGCCAATGGAATCAATGGATTTTCCGTCCAGGATTAGTGGTAAAGTGGAGAACAAAGGTGACCACACTATGTATAGACTGTGTTTCTAGGATATATCCTAGACCTTTAGTAAGACGCATTCCAAAGGAAGAAGTCCGTCACGCAGGGGCTCCGTAAACTAATCAGACCTCCCACGCGAAGGTTTACGATAGATAAATATACATACAGGCTGAATAGATAGATATACCGGAAAGACAAACAATTAATGAAATATATCTGAATATAACATATTAATTTTATTGAAAACAATTTACTAAAGCTAGTGCTGTAATTTGTAATGAATCAGAATCAGTTTTATCTCAATCACTCAAATTTTAGTAATCCAAGAACAAAAGAAGGGGGGGGGGCAACAGAATGTATTAGTTATATATATATATATATATATATATATATATATATATCTCACAAAGTAAAAGTTCAATGAAAACAATATTTGGTATTTAACCTTGTAATGAAGTGGTTCATGGAATAACAGCTTATTGTTAATATGACATGAATAGAAGTGGGGGTTTGCTGAAGGCTGAAAAGAACAAATATCTCGGTTAATATTCAGGCTAGAGAATAATTGTATATATCAATATTTATAGTAAATTTAATTTGCAGTAAGATTGGCTCTACACAATTTTTCGATCCGACGTATAGTAGCAGAGATATTTCGAATTAAACCCCTCCCCTTCCCCTCGTCCGATTTCAGCCGATATCGAACTTGATCTTTTTTTTTACATTAAATGATTAAATATCAAGTTTGGTAACGATTAAACAATAATTATGATCGCTATAACGGTAACAGACATATGTATATATATATATATATATATATATATATATATATATATATATATATATACAGTTTTGAACGGACCTCATTTTCGTCATCTCCTAGGTAGGATCGATGGACATTTGAAGAATAATTTCGAAAATCGCGTCATAAGTACGACGTCAATAACTTAAGACCCTTAAGGGAAGTCTGCTAAAAGATCTAGACAGTAGCAGAAGAGATCAACAAAGTTGAGCCATGCACTGTTGGTCCCACAAGGTCCCTGACTCTTTCTTACGAAAAGCATCTGATGGATGAAGAACTCGGACTGTTGGATCTGGGTCTGAGCAGTTCAGGCATATATTGTATAAGCATCCTGGATTGTCTGGAATATGTTTGTGGTGGGTCATCATGGACAACGTGGTCGTCATAGTGAAAGGAAAGGCGTCTCCTCCAAGTATCAGACAGGAATAATTCGATCTGCCAGGAAGTAATATAAAAGAAATAATAAACACACCATAAACTCTTATTTATTTTTGTTAAAAACAATATTAACGAAGTTATTGTAGAATATGCACATGCTTTATTTAATACCAGCCATGTTTTCCATCTTTGAGGGTTGAAATAGAAATGATTTTTCCGAGAAATAAAAAGATTGTTTACACAATAATAGAAAAGTAATTAGAAACTTTGTTATGAGTCTTTGTCACTTGAAATAAATATGTTTTTCCGTGGAAATCTTATTAAAGCTATTTGAATGACAATATTCATATCCTTGGTACTTATTTTAAAAAAAAAATGCAATTATATACGAGTATAGGCGATTCTCCTGGACCACTAATGAATTCTATTTAGTGATCGGAAGTCAATATTTGAAATTACATACAACTAAATAACTTTTTAGGACCTTAAAATGTATCCTAAACACAATTAATTCTTTACATTTTCCCTACGAATCAATATAATGGAAGATATTAACGAATATATGTGTAGACATCGAAGTAAGCCCCTCTCTCTAGAGGGTAAGCCCCTCTCTCTAGAGGGTTTCAGTAAAGTATCAGATCACTCATGTTAACAATACTCATTGTCTTAATACACATTTCAAAAAATTCCCAATTCTATATAGGAATTTTAATGAAATAAGAATAAAGTTTTTGGCGCCGGGTAGGCGGGAGTTATAATTTCGAACTTTATAAATTTAAATAACGATTTAGGACCATAATTATTATTCTAAACACAATTTGTTCTTTACGGAGATATTGATGAATTCGCATTATTAAGCCGAAGTAACCCTCCCCCTCTCTTTCTTCGTTGAAAATTTGGATTCTCATAGCCTATGTTCTACTTTAGGATGATTGGCTCACAAACAAAAAAAATTCATTGAAATCCTCAGAGAGAATCTTTTTGAGCGATTGAGTAACAAACGGACGGACAGAGACAAGATTTTCAATACTGATTTTGGTCTGAAATGTAAAAAAAAGAAAAGATCCCTGCCGAAATAAAGTAGAAAATCAGCAAACATTAGAGTTTTATCTCAAACTCAATTTTTTCCTTTCCATAAAACGAATAGTAAGGGAGATCACCATGATCTGGGATTTTTAACAGTAGTAACATGGTCTTCTGATGGGGGGGGGGTTATCTTTTTAGGTAAAGTTTGTAATATGTAATTTTAACATAACTTTTGTTTTTCTGGACTGAAGTAAGCATGATTAATAAAGACTCAAAACAGTGAAGTTAAAAGTGTCCAGGTTGTAGAAGTATATTTTCGGAATGTAAATTATTGAGAATATTGCCCAAAGTGGCAGTTTTGGTGATACAATTCTGGTGCGGAGACTGCCCCTCTCGAATAATGTTTTTGATTATATATGTTATATATTATCAATATTTGAATGGGAGAGTCAGGACATACATAGACCCGTCTATATCCGAAGAAAGTGTTAATTAAAAAAAGTTTTTCAAACTTTGACTCCAGGTTTCAGATTACCGATTTAAAGATCATAGGTCTTAATATAAGAGTGCATCATGTCAACATTCATGACGCTATACATATGCCAATCATTATCTTCATTATTATTAGTTTCTTGGAAGAAATGAACTGGAATAATTAATCGATTCAGAATGAAATATTGACGTGGTATATGATTTCCAAAATTGTGACCTCCAGTGAACAATTAGA
The DNA here is from genome assembly GCA_019009955.1 of Riptortus pedestris. Classification (NCBI taxonomy): domain Eukaryota; kingdom Metazoa; phylum Arthropoda; class Insecta; order Hemiptera; family Alydidae; genus Riptortus; species Riptortus pedestris. The sequence continues at coordinate 62,682,302 of CM032228.1, forward strand.
ACTTATTGTTGTGACTTGATACTAACAGAATTGAAAATATGTATATACAAGAATTAATTACAATGCTCTAATAGTGATGAACAGGGATAATTTAGAGCTTAAATTCCGTTGAAATTTGTGTGCGTGTGGCAATGTTGCTTGAATGCATTTGAAAGTTGAAAAACATCGTGTGTGTAGATAACCAGAATAACTAATTTCCCATATGATAAATCTGCTAAAATGGCTTGTTATTTTCCTTATACATTAACGTCCACTTTATGTTAGTAATGCTAATTGGGATAGGTTATCTACAGGTTACGACCCTTTTCTAGCCAGGGTGGGACTAAGGATTTAGGTAATTTATTCAGTTCATCACTAAATAAATTCCTATTTTCAGGCAAGAATCTAAGTCACGACTCTTGGTTTACCAAGTGAGATTAAGGCTTTAACTTGCAGGGCCGTTACCAATTGGTTAAAGGTAGCAAACATTACTTAGTGCCCAATGTTAAAATAAGTTAATCTAACATAGAAACAGAATTTGTGAACAATTCCTACAGCCACTTCAAAAAATAAAACGCCCGTCACGCAAGGGCTGCATAAACTAAACAGATTTCTCAGGAGTTAGTACATGACGCTGTGCTGTCAAGTCACCACCTAATTTCTATTTCTCTCCTATGTAAAAAAGAAACAAAATACATGCTGGATATGAGATGTTTAGTGACTCGGTTACTCAAAGTGAAAATCGCAATGAGTAGAAATGGTTTTCTTAAGGCTGAACACTAAAACATGCAAATATCTCCGTTAATATTAGAGATTCGGAAAAACTGTATAGACCAACATTTATTGGATGTTAAAGATTCAGTATTGGTTATATAAGATTTTTCGATCCGCCTCAAATAGAGACATTTTGAACTCTTCACTTTCTCCTAGTTCGATTTCTTTCCGCCTTCCGATTGATATTTAGTTCTACAAAAGAGTTCAAACATCACGATTGGTGATGATTAACGATCATAAGACCCCTAAAACGTCATAAGGCAGACAAATCTCTCTCTCTCTCTCTCTCTCTCTCTCTCTCTCTCTCTATATATATATATATATATATATATATATATATATATATATATATATATAAAATTGTAACCTCTGTCTGTACATTGATTTTTTCTCGAAATTTCACGATACTTTTTTGTTTCACATGTCATAGACACCATAACTGCATTTTGTTTCTTTCGTGTATGTTTGTTTGTTACCTTTTCACGCATAAACGGCTGAACCGAATTTTATGAAACTTGGTATGCATATTACTACTAACCCAACTTAGACTTTAGGCTATATTGATATTCTCTAAGACAAACAGGAGTGGGGGTTATAAGGGAGGTCTGAAATTAGAAATAGCGATATTTCGTTTCCTATTGGTTTTACGGCAAATGTGCACAGGATAAAAGTTGTTTATTTTGTTATGTAGAGTAACGTTTGTTGTTTAACAAAGTATAAACGAGATATACACTTAAACCTAAAGAGGCAGCCAACAATTTTATTGGGTACTAACGATTGAACCGAACATAACATAGCTCTATAGCTTTATGTGTAAATTATAATTAATTGTTCCATGATTATAAGCTATATTAATATTTTTAGGGAGTGGGAGTTATAGCGGTATTGACGCACCTAAAACAGGTGTCACCATTGGGTTTTGTACCGCATCAAGGGAAAGGAACTTTTATTCATACATGGTTTAGAAGATAGAATACTTTCTACGATTATGAATTATATGGTCCATTAAGTTATTAAAAAAAAAAAAAAAAAAAAAAAAAAAAAACTACATGCACAGGAGACGGGAAATATAAAAATATTGAGGACAGTGAACTCATAAATAACAAATAATTTTATTATTAACAAATTCACAGCAACGACGGGTATACATTCTAAACACTGGGACGGGGAAATGTCAAAATATAGTGGAAAGTAAAGCCTCGCCAAAAAATACCATCTTCATTCAGCCTCAAATGAATTCCCGGGCGAAGCCGGGTACCTTAGCTAGTAAATAAATATATAAAAGGGTAACCATACTGGTTCAAAGCACAAAAACTTCGTTTCTTTTTTAAAACATCTACTTATTTAAATCCTCAACGCGTTTCAAACGCTCCAGATCCTCATCAAGGAATTCCTTTCTCTATAACTTTTATGACCACTATCTACATGCTAAACCAGCATTGCCAAATTTTGGTCACTTTTTCCACAACATTCAAAAATTTCATTAAAAGTACATCTACATTTGTTGCAAATGACAAACCAATGGTTTAATGAAATATTTGTCAATGCTGGTGTACCATGCAGATATTTGTCATAAAATATAGAGAGAATGAGACCCCTTGATTAGGAACTAGAGAGAATGAGACCCCTTGATTAGGAACTAGAGAGAATGAGACCCCTTGATTAGGAACTAGAGAGAATGAGACCCCTTGATTAGGAACTAGAGAGAACGAGACCCCTGATTAGGAACTAGAGAGATTGAGACCCCTTGATTAGGAACTAGAGATAACGAGACCCCTTGATTAGGAACTAGAGAGATTGAGACCCCTTGATTAGGAACTAGAGAGAATGAGACCCCTTGATTAGGAACTAGAGAGAATGAGACCCCTTGATTAGGAACTAGAGAGAATGAGACCCCTTGATTAGGAACTAGAGAGAATGAGACCCCTTGATTAGGAACTAGAGAGAATGAGACCCCTTGATTAGGAACTAGAGAGAATGAGACCTCTTGATTAGGAACTAGAGAGAATGAGACCCCTTGATTAGGAACTAGAGAGAATGAGACTCCTTGATTAGGAACTAGAGAGAATAAGACCCCTTGATTAGGAACTAGAGAGAATGAGATCCCTTTATTAGGAACTAGAGAGAATGAGACCCATTGATTAGGAACTAGAGAGACTGAAACTCGTTGCGGATCTCATTTAGGTCACCTGGGTAGGATCGATGGGCATTTGAATAAATATTTCGTAAATCTCGTCGAGTAAAAACTCGAGTAGGTGATTTCCGTTAAGGGAAAAGTGATAAAAAACATTAAAATAGTTAATGTACCTCAACAAGTGTTCCATTAACAGACTTCCTATGAGCCCTGTTGAACCAGTGATGAAAACTGACTTTCCCGCGTAAAAAGATTGAATTTCTGTATTTGTGTTTGTTGAATGAGGGGTATTTTCAGGCTCAAAATCGAATACTCCATCTCTTGTCTCGTAATATTCCATAGTCACTGCGAAATAATTATATTAGAAAGGAGTATATGTTTGACTGCTCCGTTAACACTGATCTGACGAGCGCAGTTAATGTTTGACCGGTTGACCTCCTATTGTTTTGAACTTCCGCTTAAGTTGCTTCTTTAATGAGTTTCTTTTCTTTTCACAAATGCATTCTTTAATTCTTTCTCAAACGTATAATGTCTAACAGAGCTCAATTATATAAGTTATTTTTGTCCAGTGTTATGAGGATTTAACTTTTCGAAAATTCTAGATGTGGTCACTCGTGAGTTTTATACATTGTCATTCCAAAACGATACTGTACAATAGTGAAACAGATTATTTTGAGTTTCTACTTGGGGACTGAGGTTTGTGTTGTGTATTAATGGCTTTGTAGCTCACAATTTGCTTGGTTAACTAAGCAGAGATCCCACGTCCTGGTTTGACACACTACTAATCTTATCTTCCCATATATCCTCTATTTCTACCTATTATCCTATGACTACAGTTGGGGGTTTACTGTAGGCTGGAAACAAAAAGTACGAATAACTCGCTTAATATTGGAGTTACGTAAAATTGAATAGAACATCAATTATAGATCATCAGTAGCTAAGCAGATTGGAGCTAGAACAATTTTCGATACTACTCATAGTGCAGTATTTACTGGCTGCACCTGTTATTTAGTCTCGTGAACAGGTAAACCTGATTTTCACGGGGCCGAACTAGGGAATAAGAGGGCCAAAAGGATATACAGTGGTTTTCCATTCCCTTCTGCATCGGACCATCCAACAATAAAGGCTCCACGAGGAAATTTCCATTCACTCCAATGAAGGCATGAGTGGAGAAAATACCATTCAAGGCATGAGTTGTTAGACAGCCATCCCTCCGTAGCTGATTGATGAAAGTCCGTCACGCATGGGCTGCGTAAACTAAGAAGATTTCCCACATGCTGGTATAACACACTTGTGATCTTATCTTACCACATATTCCCTATTTCTATGAAAAAGAAAAGAAAAGAAAAACGATGAGTAGAAGGCGGGGAGGGGTTACTGAAGACTGAGAACACTTGTTTAATACTTGAGTTTCGAAAATACTGCATAGAACAGTAATTGTTGACTATCAATAAGTTATCAACACATGGTTCTATAACATTTTTCGAACCCACTCATAAAAACGTAAAACATTGAAAATTCGAATTCTTCTCCCCCTCTATACCTCCACTTATCCATGTCCGATTTATACCGAAATGCCCCTTGAAAACAATATTTGATATTTATATTTAAATTGTTTTTTTTTGACCTTCCGCCATAGACTAATTAACTTAAAGTTAGATAGGTCATATTTTCACCATAAAATTATTAAATAACGAGTTTGGTAACAATCAAGAGACAAATAATATATATATATATATATATATATATATATATATATATATACATAATTTTGAACGGGCCTCGTTTTCGTCATCTTCTGGGTAGGATAGATAGACATTTTTTGAAAATTATATATATATATATATATATATATATATATATATATATATATATATATATATATATATATAATATATATATATATATATATATATATATATATATATTTTATTTGTTTCCTTCCTATAGTAACCCTATAAGAAGGCCGTTTATTAGTTTCTGCATGTCCCATGCAAGTTAGCATATCACATGCATTTGTAGTGTTGCAATTAATTTATACATAAATAATTTAAAAGTATGACATATATATATAAAGAATTATCAATAACAACGTTAAAAGTAAAGTAAAAACATATAAAGAGAAAATTATTAATTTTAAAGAGAAAAAAAAGAAATAATGATTATCCTATAAATATTTTAAGTATTATAGTTATATTAGCTATAATAAGTATTCAACCGATTAATTGCATCAAAAGCATGCTCTGCAAATAATTTAAACGCATTATTATATTTTAAAAATAACTTGTCTTCTTCTATCGGAAATTTGCCTTTTTTTTTTGTTCAATGTCTTGTTTTAGTTTTTGTCGTTCGTTAGTCAGTAGTCTGCAATCGTATATTAAGTGTTGACTTGTTTGTGGAGTTGAGTAATCACAGAGGCAAGTATTGTTGTCTTTTATGTTAAGTCGTTGGTAGTAAGAATTTAGTGAACCATGTCCTGTTACTAATTGTGTAATATAAAAGTCGGTTTGTAAGTTTTTGCTGTTGAAATATTTGTTAATGTTTGGAATGAAAAGTTTTAAATGTTGTCCTTTATTAGTTACAGTCCATTGTTGTTGCCACTTTTCAGTTAGATGAGCTTTTAACATATATTTTACGTGGGCTTTGGAGATTTTATTGTAACATTCCGGTAATTGGGAATCATTTGAAGCAGACTTAGCAGCTCTATCGGCCAATTCATTTCCAAAATTATCAGAATGTGCTTTAACCCATGAAAAATATATGTTAATATGATTTAATTCTGCTATGAGTTCTCCGATTTGTTGTTAACGAGTCGTAGGTTGTACGGTTCTGTAGTTTTTGTATCGTTACTTTACTGTCGGTGTATATACAAAGTGTATTATGTTTTGTATGTTCAGTTTGTATTTTTTGTAAAGTTTTCAGTATAGCGTATTGTTCTGCTTGAATGTTTGTGCAATTGTGTCCCAGTCTAAATTTATGTATCTCTGTCAATTCCTGATCAATGAATATTACACATGCGCAGCCTACATTTTTCCCATCTTTACTCCCATCTGTATATATTTCCGTTCTAAAAGTTTTATTTCCTTGATGTATAAATATATTTGGAAATTTGCCGGGGTGATACCATCTTTTGTATTCCAATTCTGATTCAACAAATTCAGCTAGAATATCGTTTGAATTAATAAACTTTTTAAGAAGGTTATATTGATCAACAAAAGAATGTGCTAATAAATCGATGGGGACTATTTTAGCTAGAACGCAGGCTGCATCATACGAAACTGTTTTAATGCCCTTTATAATTTTGATTGCCATCAGTCTTTGTACTCTTTGTAATTTCTTTAAGTTATGTTGTTTGTTAAGTCCAGTGTGCCAAATGTTTATTCCATACGTGAGGGAAGGAAGGATAGCACCTTTATATAATATGTGTAATGCGTCTGATTTCAGTCCCCTGGTGTTTCTTGCTGCTATAGATAATGTGTTGATGAGTTTCAATAATCGTTCTTGTAGTTTGTCTATATGAGTATTCCAATTAAGTTTACTGTCAAAGAATATACCTAGATATTTAATTGAATTTACGTTTTTTATGTTTTGTCCATGTATATGTATATGAAAAGGTGGAGGTGATTTTTTATGAGTAAAAATAATGTATGAAGATTTTTGAATATTAAAATATAGTTTATGTAAATGTGCCCATTTTTCTACGATGTCTGTAATAATGTTTATATACACCTGTAGTTGTTCAAATAGTTTAGATGTTATCAGAATAATGATGTCATCTGCAAAAGCCAGTATCTCAGCTTTATTTGGTAATCTATTATGTAGTAAATCATTTACTATAAGATTCCATAATAATGGTGAGATTCCCGACCCTTGCGGTGTACCTTGTGTTTGTGATTTATGCAATTTAATGTTTGGTGTGATGATGTATGATGTTCTGTCATGTAAATAGTTGTTGATTAATTTATAAATATTATTGGGACAGTTCATTTGTTGAAGTGCATATAAAATTGATGGCCACCAAGGATTATCAAAAGCACCTTTAATATCCAGTGAAATTAGAATAATGTGTGAATTATTGTGTTTTGAGGTGGTAATAAAATCTATTACATGTTGCAATGCTTCAATCGTAGATTTTTTAGGTGTGAATCCAAACTGATTCTCATGCATTAATGATTTTGAATACAAATAATATGATAATCTTGAATTTATAATTTTTTCTAAAACTTTTCCACCAGTTGGGATCAGCGAAATTGGTCTAATTGATGAGATTTCACATTTATTCCTACCAGGTTTATTTAAGGGTACTAATTTTGACCGTTTCCATATTCTAGGAAATATACCACTTTGAAAACATGTTTTATACAAAGTATTTAAAAATTTTGGAAAACATCTGTATATTTGTTTGTAAATGTCACCAGTTATACCATCGATGCCTGGTGAAATATTTCGTTTTAAATTTTTAATTATATATTCTATTTCATCTTCTGTTAGTGGTAGGTCGTCAAGTGTGTTAAGATCATTTAGTATGTTGTTACGAATAGTCGTATGTATTTCTTTGTCATTTGAGATAGTCAGTTTGTAAAAGTATGTCTAGTATATATTGGTATGTGTCCTCTGTATTAATCGTGTATGTTCCGTCATCTTTTTTTATTGAATTGAGCGTAAATGAGGTACGCAACTTTCCACTTGCAAACTTGTATGGCCAGCTCCAAGGATTTGTAGGAGTTATGCTACTACAATATTCTTTCCATGTCTTTAATTTGTTAGCTCTCATTGTTTTCTCAAATTCACGTTTTTTCAGTAAGTATGCTTCCTTTCTAATTTCACGCAAACTTTCATCTTTAGTAGTCTTTTGATATATTCTTCTTAATTTATTTGAGTCTTTTCTAAGTTTAGATAATGAATCGTCCCACCATTGCTTCGGGTTATGAATAGATTTAGTTTTGTTATATTTGAAACTTCTAATTTTAAAAGATTTATTGCAAGCTTTATATGTTGCTTTGAAAAATTTGTTCATAATGTTTTCTATTGTATCCGATCTTATATTTTGAGCTAAATAAAGGTCAATATTTTCATTTATGTTGAATTCTTTTGATATTTCAAAATTTAAATTATTTTCAAAATTTTGCCAATTGGCATTTTTAGTATTATATAATAATCCAAGTCCTTTTGTATTTTGTATCGGGCGAATAATAATATATAAAGAGAATTTAAAAGTTAAATGATCAGAAAAATTTTCTATGGTAGAAATTTTCCAGTTGATTAATTGATTCTGAAGATTCCTGGAAGTCATTGTGAGATCAATGTTACTGCTTCCATTAGGACCATCAAAAGTTGGTAAATTTTGATTTTCATTTATTATGATTAAGTCATTCATTATTATGAAATTTTCTAATTTGCGTCCTCTTTGATTAGTCCTGTTATCAAACCAAAATTTTGATCTGGAATAACTGTCCAAAAAAATGATAATATCTTGAGATTTTAAGTCTTTTAAGATTTTAGTCAGTTTGCCAGTGTTTGATTCAATGTCATGAGTTATATCAAAATAAGCACTTATTAATATTAGTTTTCGTCCATTCGTTATGACTTCCACCACAGTTGTGTCTGGATCACTATAATTAATTAATAAATTAGCATCGATATGGGGGTTATTAATAACTATTTGTGAACGTGATTTACTTTTATCAGTGGTATAAATTTTATATTTGGAGGAATTTATTTTTGAACCTACATAGGGTTCTTGTATCAATGCAATATCGATATTTTTTTCTTGTAAATATTCATATAAGAGAATCGTAGAATTAATTTTATGTTTGAGGTTAAGTTGTAGAAAATTAATATTAGAGTGAGCATCTGTTACTTTCCTATTCATTGCCATAGCAACGTAAACATGATAATATTTAGGTTACGGTTCTATATGAATTAGTTAGAACACATGTTTTTCTCCAAATATTTGGTAAACAGTTAATATATATCATCCTATAGGTTATGTTGATTCCATAGTAACGAGTATTATGCATAGCAACTAGTGAGAGTGACTTGTGTTTTTTGTAAATGAGTGATATATTAAAGGTGATAATGATGTATGCTATTATATAATAAAGGATTGTTAATTCAGTGTTCGTATATATATTCATTGATAGTCTGTATTATTGATTAGTCTATTAAAGGCATTAATATAAGAAGGGCAAGTTTTACTTAATGCAGAATGGGCTGTTGATACCTTTAATTGGGGTTTACAATACTTATTAAAGCTGATGCAGTTAATGCAGGCATGATCTTCAGGCTTCTCTTTCTTCGGGCAGTCCTTGGCTTCATGTTCTTCTGAACAATGGGGGCAGGTAAGTTTCCCGGTGCATCTTCCCGAGTGGTTCAAACGCTGGCATTTCCTACAGCGGCGAACAGACAGGAAGTCAAAGGCTGAGCCAAGACTCTCCTGGCTAGTTTAGTAACGGGTGCCGATACATATGACACGATAGGCCTGAATGGGATGTCCGGCTTGTGAACTTTGGGGGCACAATATAAGCGCGGGGGGAGGGGATTCATCACAATAAGTCTCTCACCCTCAAATACATTAAACAAACATTGTATGTCCTTAATTGCTTTTCTTACGATGTCTTGGAAGTGTTTTGTAGGGCCATTCAGGCCTATCGTGTCATATGTATCGGCACCCGCTACTAAACTAGCCAGGAGAGTCTTGGACGAATTTAACTCATATACTTCATACAAGCCGAGATACACGGTAACTAGTAGTCGCGAAGTAGTTAACTTATTAAATAGCTCACCACACAGTGCCCATTGCATAATGGTGTCGTTTGACATAGTCAACTTGTTTACTTCCGTCCCGTCATCCCAAATCCCAAATAATACCGCTGATCCGCCATGTACTTGTTACTAAAGGATGTAGCCCGAGCATCAGCAGTGAGATTTGTGATCTATATAAAATAGTGCTCAGCCAGAGTTACTTTGTGTTCCAAGGAAGGTTTTATAAATCGGACCACGGATTGGTTATGGGCTGCCCGGCAAGTTCCCTCTCTGCAGACCTGTTCATGGACTGGCTGGAGTGCCGTTACATAATGAACAAAAAGAACCCATACTTTGGGAAGATACGGCATTGGGTACGCTACGTAGACGATTGCTTCTGTTTGTTTGAGGGCACGGAAGAAGAGTTGGCGGACTTCCTTGAGTATATGAACAGGGGACACAAAAACATAAAGTTTACGATGGAAAAAGAGAATGGGGGGGGTGTTAAATTATTTAGACCTGTGTATCATGAGAAGAGACGGAAAGTTCACATTTAACATCTACAGGAAACCCACAACAACGGACACAGCAATAGATACACATTCCTTCCACCACCCTAAAACCAAAATAACTCCTTTCATTTATTATATAGACCGGCTACTGACCTTACCGCTGTCATTGGAGGACCATCGAAGAGAATTCGAATTCATAAAACACGTCGCCAAAAGTAATGGATTTGAAACCTCTCTCATCCATGGCATTTATGAACGGAGGTCCAAAAAACTTGCCCTCAAACAATCCTTTAGCCACTTCTACGAAAATGCTAAGAAGCTCCGTTGGTGCGCTATTCCATATTTAGGGAAACTCTCGGAGAAAATTGGATGCGCACTAAGTAAGATTGGAGTGGGAGTAGCATATAAGAGCGGGCCAAATCTGGGCGATATGCTATGCAGGGCTAAAGATCTTATCGATATAAAAGACAGGTCCGGTGTGTACAAAATCGTGTGTGGTACATGCAAAGGAGCGTACATCGGCCAAACAGGAAGAAAGATAAGAACTCGGTGTAGAGAACATGGCTATCGCTCAGATTCCGAATTTTTCTGCCATCAAGAACAAGAGGGCCATAGCGAAGGAGCCCATGAAGTGTGCTTATTACATGAAGCCAAGAAAGGTAAGAAACTAAGTGCATTGGAGGGGCTGGAGATCGCATTGAATAAGAAACTTATTGGTAGTCGCTCTTTAAACAAGAAGACCGATTGTTATAAGTCTGCAATGGTGGGGGTACTGGACCTCGACGTTATCTCCCGCGTGCCGGCCAGTCGCTTGCTGTCTTTCCCAATGAGCGCATGCAAGTAGGTCAGTAATATATTCCTATACCACAATAGATCTCTCACTCTCTGTATTTTATTTTAAGATATGACTTAAGTGCATTTATTCTGTTCATTGTTATACATTTTATTTTGTATTGTATTTTATTTATTGATGTTAACATGTTTATGACCCTGTTGCAATGTATAGAGTTTTTATTAATGTTATTGTTTTTCATGTGTAGCTCTGAAGATGGAGACATTAGTCTTTGAAAGCGCTTAGCGCTGAAATAAACAAATTGTGAAGAATTGGACGTTTTTTCTCTCTCTCCAAGTAAACATTCTTCACTTCCAACAAACACTGCCGTGAAAAATTGTTTCAATTAGATTTTCATCGTTTATCTCTTCAGAAATATTTTTTATAATGATTCTTGGTCTAAATTTCTTAATATAATCAGACTGTAAATTAGAGTTTGAAGTTAAAATGGTTTCATGAATTTTATCAATATCAATATTTTTGATTCAGTCTCTACAATTAAGAAACCTTTATGGGTAGTTTTAAGTTGCTTAATGCCAACTTTTAATTGGTTTGGTTTAATAATTTTCTTAAAGTCCTTTTTAGTTTCGTCTGGATTAGCATTTAAATTTGTATTTTTTATGATAAGTTTGTGGGTGTTGTTTGGTTTTATTTTGTTCTTCAATACATGTGCATATGTTTTCTGTTCACTAACCTGTCTTGTGACTGTTTGTTGAATATTTGCAATGCAATTTTCATTTTTTTCACGTAGACTTCTCTGTAATCCTTGTAGTATCTCTATTCCGTTGTATAAGTCACTTTTCAGATTCTTTTTCAGTACTGGAAATTCACCAATAGGCAATAAAAGTTTGATCACATTTTCTAGTAACTCTACACTGTCCTCCATCTTGGACCATCCATATATATATATATATATATATATATATATATATATATATATATATATATATATATATATATATATATACTAGCTAAGGTACCCGGCTTCGCTCGGGAAATCATTTAAGGCTGAATGATGATAGTATTTTTTTGGGCAAGGCTTCAATGTTTACAACTACACTTCCCGTCGGCGCGCATTGTTTTGCTGGAGGGTCAGGCAGGCGACTTATGAATGAGAAATTTTATATTTGAAGAATAAATAAAAATGTGTTCCTAATCTATCCCTTGCCACTTTTTAACTCACCTTTTTGAATACTTCAAACCATAATCATGGATAGTATTTATTACAATTAAATATCGTCTATAATGAAACTTATTTCCTGTCAAAAACCAATCCGAGCACATATAGTTTAAGCATAGTTTAGCACGTAAGGTTATATTCATAATAGGAGATCTCAGTGGTAATCACTTCCCGTAATACCAGCATTTCACAGGAAATTAGTAAACTCAATTAACTCTATTTGTCTCCGTCTATTTCCGCTCTCGCATTAGAGCTATCAACACTCTTCTCCTTAAATTATTAATTCAAAATATTATTGTAATAATTTATCTACCTGATGGAATTAAATAATAGTGTTACCCTAAAAATAATTTAAATTATATTCAAAAAGCTAGTCGGGGGAAGAGATCGTAGCCGTCCCTGCAACCTAAGTAATACTTTAAACAATCACATCGAGTTTAAGAGCATTTTGTCTTTTGTCATAATGACATTAACGTTTAATTGTTATGATAGTACATATTTGTTTCAATAACATGAAGATATCGGAAATAAGATAGTATATAACCAAAATCAAAGACTTTGATTCCCTACTACTTCCCCTATCACTCCTTGAGGAAATTCAGCTCGGTTTTTTTTTTTAAATAATACATTATACAAATTAAATAATGGAAATGCTCTTATAGTTTAAATTTCTATTGGAAATAAATAGCAAAGTTATTTTCTAGGGAAAATAAATAAATGAGGCGAAGGGGGAGGGGGATTTATAATCTCACTAATCCGAATCATACTTAGTACTAAATAATCGAAATAGATAAGGCTAAAACATAACATCATTTGTCATAATATGCCTATATTAAAAACACTTAAATAAGTACTAATAAAATCGTCGACTCCCGCTATAGATTTAGCTTATATCCCGTATTTACTTCATTTTATGACATAAGTGAATGAAACAAAAGTTGCTCTAAATAACAAAGTAAACAACTTTTGCTATGTGCACCTTTGCCGAAAAACAAATAGAAAATGAAATATCGTGAATTTTTATTTCAGGCCTCCCTTATAACCCCCCTCCCGTTCGAACCTAAAAATTTTAATATAACTTTTAATCATGGAAGAATTAATGCTAATTGACATACCGAGTTTTGTTAAGTTCGGTTCAGCCGTTAGTGCCCAATAAAATTGTTGGCTCCCGCTAAAGTTTTAACGTATAACTCATTTATACTTAGGTATACGACAAATGTGTATATAACAAAAGTTACTCCAAATAACAAAATAAACAACTTTTGTTATGTTTATATTTGCGGAAAAACCAATAGGAAAGAAATATCGCTATTTTTTAATTTCAGGCTTCCCTTATAACCCCCACTCCTGCCCGTCCATAGAAATGTTGGTATGGCTTATTATAATGAAGGCCTCACTGCTAATACACATACCGAGTTTTATTTAGTTCGGTTGAGTCTTTTTTGGCAAATAATATTGTTGACTCCCGCTATAATTTTTAGCGTATGACGCATTTAAAATTCGGTATACGACAAAAGTGTATATAACAAAAGTTACTCTAAATAACAAAATAAACAACTTTTGTTATGTTTATATTTGCCGAAAACCCAATAGGAATCGAAATATCGCTATTTTTAATTTCAGGCTTCCCTTATAACCCCCACTCCTGTTCGTCTCAGAGCATATTAATATAGCCTAAAGTCTAAGTTGGGTTAGTAGTAATATACATACCAAGTTTCATAAAATTTGGTTCAGCCGTTTATGCGTGAAAAGGTAACAAACAAACAAACAAACAAACAAACATACACGAAAGAAACAAAATGCAGTTATGGTGTCTATGACATGTGAAACGAAAAGTTATCGTGAAATTTCGCGAAAAAAATCAATGTACAGACAGAGGTTACAATTTTATATATATAGATATATAATTTTGAACGGGCCTCGTTGTCGTCATCTTCTGGGTAGGATAGATAGACATTTTTTGAAAATCGCGTAATGAGTACAACCTCAAAAGGTGATTTCCCTTAAGGGAAATCCGCTAATATGCACCAGCCAGGTTGACTTTGCAGACTACAACTTCAATGCGCCCTCCATTCTCGCCCCAATGAAATGTTGTAAGCGAGAATTTAGACGAGGGCATACTCATAGTAACAAACATACAATACTTATAATTTTCGATTTCTCGATCCTCTAAACCCCCCTATTTCTGATCAGACTTCGGCCATTAACGAATGTGATCTTATGAGTTGAATGAAGCGGTTAATTACCCAGTATGATATCGATCAAATTAACATATTCGAGCCACGAACGTAAAAATGTTAATTGATGACGTTATTACACCGCGCATTTGCATATATCTCATCTACCGACGATCTGATGAAAACAATATTAGGTATTTAAGCTTTAAATGAGGCGTTTCACGATATATTCGCTTATTTTCAATGTACCTAAAAGTGGGTCGTTTAGACAATGAAGACTCTGCTATACCTTGTAAATTAAAAACACACGATGTTTCGTGAAAACGCACATAATAAGAAAAAACTAAATAATATTATATTTGCAACTTTTCTAATAGTAACCTCCAATACTATTATAGCGATCACTATTTAATTAAGGGGTCAGGTTAGCCATGTAAGTTACAGCGTTGACCTTAATATCACATGGTAAACCTAGAGTGGAGAGTTCGATTCCCGCCTGGGCGAAGGAATTTATTTAGTGACGGAATTCATTGAATAAAATCCTTAGTCCCACTCTGCCTAGAAATCCGTCCCAATTAGCATAAGTTGTAAAATGTGTAAGAATAAATAACCGTATGATTAATACTGTATAGATTTAGGAAGAGAAAGACTAAGCACTGGTAATGGATTCAGGAAAGATAATACTTATAGAGTATAACTCTAAAATTCGTACACTTTTGTCGTATACTGAAGTATAAATGGTTTACACGCTAAAAAATATAGCGGGAGTCAACTATTTTATTTGGCACAAAAGACTAAACCGAACTAAACAAACCTCGGTTTGTGAATTAGCACTATATCCTCCATGATAATAAGCCGTACCAACATTTCTAGGGACGAGCAGGAGTGGGGGTAGTAAGGGAAGCCTGAAATTAAAAATAGCGATTTCGTTTCCTATTGGTTTTTTGGCAAATATGTACACGACAAAAGTTGTTTATTTTGTTATTTAGAGCAACTTTTGATATATTCACTTTTCCGCATAACAAAGTATAGACGAGATATACACTTAACTAAAGCGGGAGCCAACTATTTTATTGGGCACTAATGGTTGAACCGATCTTAACAAAACTCGGTTTGTGAATTAGCATTAATTCTTCCATGATTGTAAGCCATATTAAATTGTTTAGGGGCGAACGGGAGTGGGGGTTATAAGGGTGGCTTGAAATAAAAATTCGCGATATTTCAAACGCACATATAACAAAAGTTGCTTACTTAGTCATTTAGAGTATTTTTTTTTTCTTTTTTTTCCCACATATTTTCGTATAACAATGTACCAAGCGCCACTTATTGGTCAAATGTAGACAGCATAGTATGGAGCGAAGGGGAAAGGAGAAAACGCAAGATGCAAGACTCCCAAAAACATAAATTTCACAAGTTGCAGTTAGCACAACAGCCAAGACCAGCTAATACCCCAAAAGATTTGGAAAACGTCGTCTTTAACCTTACAGAAGAACCTCTAAAAAAGGAATGGATCAAATTACTTTCCAAAGGCTTCAACTTTGCAGTCGCTCCTGGAAAAATCCCCTACGACAAAATAATTGTGGGCATTGAATGTGCCATACGCCATCTGGAAGAAGAGAAAGCCGAAGAGATACGCGGAGAGGTTTCACGCATACTACGCCAAGCCAAACCACCTAAACGAAATCTTACAAAAGAGGAACTCCATGCGTTGAAGGAAATAAAACAACAAGACGACGTACTAGTCCTTCCAGCCGACAAATGAAATGCAACCATTGTTACGAAGAGAGAATTGTACATTGAAAAGATGAAGAAACTACTTGAGGATGGATGGAACTTACAAAAAAACTTTAACACGACCCAACAAATAGAATAAAGAATGAAATAAACAAGGCAGTGAAAGCCACTTCTACGATCAAGAAATGAGAATACAACCGTTTACTCAAGTTCCACCCAGACTTTACGGATTACCCAAAATACACAAGGAGGATGTTCCTATGAGGCCAATAGTCAATTCGATTGGGTCTGCATGCTACGGGATCTCAAAGTATATTTCGAAGAAAATACAACCAAGTATTGGCCTGACCCCGCACCACATCAAGGATTCATCAGACTTCGTGAGGAAAATAAAAGATATTAAGATCGATGAAAACGATCGTCTCGTCAGTTTTGACGTTAAGTCACTTTTTACGAGAATTCCCATTCAAGAAACGTTAAATATCATGAGGGAATTCTTAACGGAAGAAGAAGCCCAGCTAGCCGAAATCTGCCAACAATCAACATATTTCTTCATGGGGTCGCCATTAAGTCCAAATGCAGCCGATGCTTACATGGAGAAATTTGAAAATATGGCACTGGAAACAGCAAGACTAAAACCGAAAACATGGTTTAGATATGTGGATGACACGTTCGTCATATGGTCACATGGAGAGAAGACCTTAGAAGAATTTCTACAGGATCTTAACTCAATACACCCCAACATTGAGTTCACCATGGAGATCGAGCGCGATAGAAAGATACCATTTCTGGATGTTCTGGTGGAAAGGAAACCAAACGGACAGCTGGGGCATGCGGTTTACAGAAAACCAACACATACCAACAGATACCTACACGCTGGATCTCATCACCATCCAGCACAGAAGAATGGGATAATTCGCACTTTGGTCACCAGAGCTGAAAGAATATCAGAGCCACAGAACCTCCCAAAGGAAAAACGACACCTGATGACTGTTCTGTTAAAGAATGGCTACGGGAAAGAAGAAATTAGAAATCAATTTAAAAAGAAAAAAGAAAAGAAGACAAAATCAATTGAAGATGAACCCTGGAAAACAGCCGTAATGCCTTTTGTTAAAGGTACAACAGAGAGGATCTCAAGGATACTCAAGAAGCAGGGAATAGAAACAGCATTTGGCACTGACAGGAAAATAGCACACATGTTACCCAGCTGCAAAGATCAACTCCAGACAAAAATCCCAGGAATATACAGCATACCCTGTTCTTGCGGCTTAGAATATATTGGACAGACCGGCAGATTGATAAACACCAGGGTCGCCGAGCACTTCAAGAGTTTAAAAAAGTTTCGGACAGAAGAATCAGCCATAGCGGAACATTTCTGGGAAACCAACCACAACATTAAATTCGATGAAGTCAAGGTACTGGCAAAGGTGGACCGTTACCAAGAAAGACTGGTTCGAGAAGCTATAGAAATAGCGAAATGCCCTAACAACTTCAATAGAGAGGATGGATACAGACTCAGCAAACTCTGGAAGCCGGTAATTCCACAGAGACCTCGAAAAGAAACGAAAACGACGGTATAGGCGATGAACGACCACCGGAAGAAGTATCCGTAGACACCTGGAAGAGAAGACTCCGCTCAAGGAAACCGGACAAGGCCTATATATATACCTGACGTGAACACACACTCTTCAGTCTCAGAGATAGCCCTGAGGAAGCTAGAAGCATGTCTTATTCACAGGTTTGATCATGGGCTCTCCAATATCACCTCTTGCAGCTAACCTCTTTATGGAACACTTGAAGACGAAATATATCATGTCACCGAGAAACCCATGTTTCAATTTAATTAACTTTTATGTTCGCTATGTGGATGACATATTCATAAGTTTCGAGGGTAGCATAGACAAAATCAATGACCTTTTAAATTATGTCAATGGCTGTCATAGGTCTGTTAAGTTCACAGTAGAAGTTGAAAAAGAGGGCCTGTTAAATTTTCTTGATCTCCAAATAAGAAGAGAGGGGAGAAGTCATTCCTTTAATATATACAGAAAACCCAGTACGAGTGACATCATGATACCCGCCGATTCCTACCACCACACTCAATATAAAATGTCGGGATTTACTTTTCTAATCGACCGCCTTATCAATATCCCCCTATCAGAACAAGACTTCTACCAAGAATTATCCTTTATCAAATACTTGGCGCTCAAAAACGGATACACGGAGAACTTAGTCGACAGAATGTTGGAAAAACGTCTCCGAAGAAAAACCGAGATAGAGTTACAAATCACTCCCACCAACAAAAGGAATGATGATTCCGGCTACCCACTTAGCATCCCCTTCATTAAACCCCTCTCAGTGAAAATAGGCAACTTACTGGGAAAAACAGGCACCAAGACAGCTTACCGGAGCAAGAAGACCCTCAAAAATCTCTTCCCCAACCCCAAAGATCCTGTTTCCGCTCTGGAGAAGTCTGGCGTCTATCGGATATCTTGCCATTCCTGTGAAGCTACATATGTAGGGCAGAGTGGCAGGAAGATAAAAACAAGGGTTAAAGAACATTTCACCACAAAAACAAGTGAAATGAAAAAAACACCTAATGGCTGAAAATCATGACCAGGACTCTCTACAATTGGAAGTTTTGCACCACCTACCTAAGGGAAGGAAAATGGACAGGGTTGAGGGACTAGAGATTAGATTGGACCTTCTAACGGCAAAGAAAAACATTAATATTAAAGAGGATGTCTGCCCTCTAAAATTTGTTCCAACAGCCTCTTTACCTCAACTAGCTGGAATGAAAAGCCAGTCTAGCTCCAAGAGCCGACAGGTCAACATCGAAAACCTTCGGTAAGTCCCCTTTGTCTCCCTTTCTCTTCTTTGTTTTGTAAAACGTCTTTGTTCATATAGGGTTTCTTTCAGTTAGCTTTAACTGTCTACTTGTACCAACCTAATTTAAAAATAACTGTTGATGATTGAAATGTTTTATATTTTATTTAGTTCCACGTTAGATTTTATATGTTTTTAGTCCTAAGAAAAATAAGTTTTTTGTTATATGTACCTAACATATTTTATAGAAAATTGTAACTATTATTGTGTGTGTCAACAGGGCACTGACGATGATGCACAGCATCGAAAGCGCTTTGCCGTGTTAATAAACTATTATAGTGGAAGCGTAGCCTACATTTTTTTATCCTACCTACATTCCTTTGTTCTCTCAGTTCTGCCGCCTCCCTGCCATCTTCATATTGGTCTATGTTTTCATGTTAATTGATGCTTATATTTTTAGCAATGTAGTGTTATTATCAGAAATGTGAATTTGTTTAATTATCATAAATAAATTATTTAAAAGGATGAACGCTGGGGAGGCGCACCCAGTTATTTCTGGTATTTATTAACTCTGCTCCGTTAAGATATGATATACTTTACTGAACACACTATGTACCAATATGAAAAACCAGTTTACAATCGAGAATTAGTGAAGAGTATTTTTAATAGCGGTTATGACATACCTATAACAGTTGTCACCGTTGGGCTTTGTACCGGAATAAAAGGGACTTTTATTCATACATGGTTTGGGAGAGAGAATACTTTCTATAATTGTGAATTATATGGCCCATTACGTTATAAAAGAAATAAAAAAAAAACTAATGCACAGGAGACGGGAAATATAAAAATATTGAGGACAGTGAAGCCTTACATAACAAATAATTTTATTCTTAACAAATCAACAGCAACGACGGGTATATACCCTAAACACTGGGACTGGGGAAAAATATTGTGCAATGTAAAGCCTTTGCAAAAAATACCATCATCATTCAGCCTCACATGAATTCCCGGGCGAAGAAGGGCAACTTAGCTAGTAACATATAAATAGAGAATACATGGTGAGATGAGTGTGTTATACTTGGGAAATCTGCTTAATTTACACAGCCCCTGTGTGACGGACTTTTTTAATAATTTTTCTTAGGTAGAACCAAACTTTGTGTAAGGAAAACCTTATGCGTTGCAGAAAAACAGATTTCATTTATGAAGTCAGCACTAAAAAATACATTGAAATAAACTATCTTAATAATAAAAAAAATGCAGAAAGTATTTTTTTACAAACCTTTGTTATTAATATAAGATGGGTAAGAATAGGGGTTTACTGTAGGCTGAAAACTAAAAAAAAACTGCAAATATCTCGCTTATTATTCAACAAAGACAAAAAAATTAACAGAACATCACAGAAAATTAAATTTGCAACAAGATTGCTTCTATAATATTTTTTGATGACTGTGATATTTTGAAGGTTCAATGTCCCCTCTAACCCCCCTCCCCTCCTCATGGACAGATTTAAGCTGTTAACAAAACAGATCATTAGTTTTACTTGAAAATGATAAGTATCGAATTTAGTAACATATACATATATATATATATATATATATATATATATATATATATATATATATATATATATAATATACATTCATTTTCGTAATCTCTTAGGTAGGATGGAAGTGCTTTGAAAATGTTTTTCAAAAATGGCGTCATAAGTACGACCTAAATACGTGATTTCAGACAGAAACTAAACAATGAGGAAAAACTATGTTGGGTCAAAGGTGACCTAGAAGTGTTGTGAAAGCATAGGGATTGAAATTATTGGAATTCATAATATTTTCAACCTACATTTGGATTATTGAATAAACATTTTGCTTGGTCTAATGTCAAGAGTCTTTTCCATTCATGCATTGTTTTATTGAAATCTATTTATATCCTCTCCACTTGCACGCACCATCTTTGATACTACGTGCATAGGTGTAGGTTAGATACAGTAATTTGATTTGATTTAAACTGTTTTCATACAAAAAGTAAACAAAAATAAGTACAAAATATATACAATAAACCATTATGTAATATTTTGAGTCTCAAAACAACTCCGTACATAAACAGGGGCTCCCTAACTCCAACATTGTCCCAAGGAGACATTATTAATAATGGTGCAAGCTCACTGAGAGGAGTTCAGTCCGCCTATTTGCCAAAAAACAAAAATAAGAATATAATACCTAAAAGAAAACTTAATATATAACATATAACACCACACGTATTGGCCTTGGAAAACGGATTTCTCTTCCAGCCTCAACCAATACCTTGTCTCCCACAAGGTTGTCCATGATACATGAAATACATTTTTTTTTCTATACTCAAGTACCATAAGATAAATATAAGACAAATAATAATTACAAAATACGAAAATTATTTGTAATAATAAGAGAGGAAAAAATCAATAAAAAAAAAAGAAAAGAAATTACGGGAAAATAAAATGAAATTTGAATCATGTATTGAAGATGTAGTGCAAAGAGATTAATTGTCCTTTGTTTACATATTTTACCCTCATTATATTTTATAATTGATATCACCTATAAATGACAAAATAGCTGATTTCCCTTAAGGTAATTTATAATGAATCAGGATAATATTTATCTCAATCAACCGAATTTAAGCAGTCGAAGAATTTAATACGGGTGGGGACACAAGAACATATTTGCATCTATCTCGAATAATAAAGGTCTCTGGAAAACAATATTTGGTATTTAAACTTCGAATAATGTGGTTCATTATATAACAGAGTATTGTTTATGTAACACGAGTAAAAGTGGGGGTTTGCTGAATGCTGAAAAATTTAATTTGCAATAAGATTTATTCTATACACTTTTTCGATCCGAGAGATATTTCGAATTTTCAAATTTCTCTCCCTTTAACCCCCCCCCTTCGATCTAGCCCATAACGAACTTGATCTTTCTTTTTGCATAAAACGACTAAATATCGTGTTTGGTAACGATCAAACAAAAATTGCGACCGCTAGAGCGGTAACAGACAAATATATATATATATATATATATATATATATATATATATATATATATATATATATATATATATATACTAGCTCAGATACCCGGCTTCGCCCGGGAATTTATTTGAGGCTGAATGGTTATGGTATTTTTTTGGCAAAACTTTACTTTGCACAATATTTTGACATTTACCCGTCCCAGTGTTTAGGGTTAATATCCGTTGTTGGCATTTGTTAATAATAAAATTAATTTCTTATGTAAGTCTTGACTGTCCTCCAAATTGTCATATTTCATATTTTGTTATATTGCCATATTTCCCGTCTCCTGTGCATTATGCATAGATTTCAGTTACTAAGGACAAAATATTAACATAGATTTGAATTAATTTTTCCAGGTGAGGTACCTCATAGTTCAAATTAGAATGAATTGTTGAGCATATCAATATTTCTACGCAAATTACTTGCTCCACACATTGTTCCTGGAGAAATGTATAAAACAAAAGTTAATCTAAATAACAAAGTAAACAACTTTTGCAATTTGCTTGTTTGTCAAAAAACAAATAGACAATGAAATATCACGAATTTTTATTTCAGGCCTCCCTTATAACCCCCACTCCCGTTCTAACCTGAAAATTTTAATATAGCTTATAATCATGGAAGAATTAATGCTAATTGACATACCGAGTTTTTAAGTTCGGTTTAATCGTTAGTGCCTAATGAAATAGTTGACTCCCGGTTTAGTTTATAGTGTATATCTCGTTTATAATTCGGTATAAGAAAAAAGTGTATATAACAAAAGTTACTCTAAATAACAAAATAAACAACTTTTGTTATGTTCATATTTGCCGAAAAACGAATAGAAAACGAAATACCGCTATTTTTAAATTCAGGCCTTCCCTACAACCCCCACTCCTGCCCGTCCCTAGAAATGTTGGTATAGCTTGTTATAATGAAAGCGTTAGTACTAATACACATACCGAGTTTTATTTATTTCGGTTGGGTCTTGTGTCTCAAATAAAATTGTTCACTTCTGCTATAGGTTTTAGCGTATATCTCGTTTATAATTCGTTATAAGAAAAAAGTATATATAACAAATGTTACTCTAAATTACAAAATAAACAACTTTTGTTATGTTCATATTTGCCGAAAACCTAATAGGAAACGAAATATCGCTATTTTTAATTTCTGGCTTCCCTCATAACCCCCACTCCTGCCCGTCCCTAGAAATGTTGGTATGGCTTGTTATAATGAAAGCGTTAGTGCTAATACATATACCGAGTTTTATTTAATTCGGTTGGGTCTTTTGTCCCAAATAAAATTGTTCACTTCCGCTATAGGTTTCAGCGTATATCTCGTTTATAATTCGGTATACGAAAAAAGTGTATATAACAAAAGTTACTCTACATAACAAAATAAACAACTTTTGTTATGTTCATATTTGCCGAAAAACCAATAGGAAACGAAATATCGCTATTTTTAATTTCTGGCTTCCCTTATAACCCCCACTCCTGTTCGTCCCAGAGGATATTAATATAGCCTAAAGTCTAAGTTGGGTTAGTAGTAATATACATACCAAGTTTCATAAAATTCGGTTCAGCCGTTTATGCGTGAAAAGGTAACAAACAAACAAACAAACAGACACCAAAGATACAAAATGCAGTTATGACATGTGAAACGAAAAGTTATCGTGAAATTTCGCGAAAAAAATCAATGTACAGACAGAGGTTACAATTTTATATATATATATATATATATATATATATAATATATATATATAGAGCTATATATATATATATATATATATAATATATATATATATATATATATATATATATATATATATATATATCTATATATCTATATATATATAAAATTGTAACCTCTGTCTGTACATTGATTTTTTTCACGAAATTTCACGATAACTTTTCGTTTCACATGTCATAGACACCATAACTGCATTTTGTTTCTTTGGTGTCTGTTTGTTTGTTTGTTTGTTTATTTGTTTGTTTGTTTGTTTGTTACCTTTTCACGCAAAAACGGCTGAACCGAATTTTATGAAACTTGGTATGTATATTACTACTAACCCAACTTAGACTTTAGGCTATATTAATATCCTCTGAGACGAACAGGAGTGGGGGTTATACGGGAAGCCAGAAATTAAAAATAGCGATATTTCGATTCCTATTGGTTTATGGGCAAATATGCACATTACAAAAGTTGTTTATTTTGTTATTTAGAGTAACTTTTGTTATATGCACTTTCGTCGTATACCGAGTAATAAACGAGATATACGCTAAAACCTATAGAGGAAGTGAACTATTTTATATGGCTCAAAAGAATCAACCAAACTAAATAAAACTCGGTATGTGTATTAGCACTAACGCTTTCATTATAACAAGCCATGCCAACATTTCTAGGGACGGCAGGAGTGGGGGTTATAAGGAAAGCCAGAAATTAAAAATAGCGGTATTTCGTTTCATATTGGTTTTTCGGCATATATGAACATAACAAAAGTTGTTTATTGTGTAATTTAGAGTAACTTTTGTTATATTCACTTTTGCCGTATACGGAAGTATAAATGAGTTATACTCTAAAAACTATAGAGGGAGTCCACAATTTAATTTGGCACAAAAGACTCAACCGAACTAAACCAAACTCGCTATGTGAATTAATACTAACGATATCCTTATAATAAGCCATACTAACATTTCTAGGGACGGGCAGGAGTGGGGGTTATAAGGGAGGTCTGAAATTAAAAATAGTGATATTTCGTTTCCTATTGGGGTTTCGGCAAATATGTACATAGCAAAAGTTGTTTATTTTGTTATTTAGAGAAACTTTTGTTATTTACAATATCGTCGTATACCGAAGAATAAATGCGTTATACGCTAAAAATTATAGCGGGAGTCAACAATTTTATTTGGTACAAAAGACTGTGTATTAGCACTAACGCCATCCTTATAATAAGCCATACTAACAATTCTGGGAGCGGGCAGTGTGGGGGTTATAAGGGAGGCCTGAATTTACAAATTTTATTATTAACAAATCCACAGAAACGACGGGCATTAGCCCTAAACGCTGGGACGGGTAAAAGTCAAAATATTATGCAAAGTAAAGCCTTGACAAAAAAATACCTTCACCATTCAGCCTCAAATCAATTCCCGGGCGAAGCCGGGTATCTGAGCTAGTATATATATAAAATTGTAACCTCTGTCTGTACATTGATTTTTTTCGCGAAATTTCACGATAACTTTTCGTTTCACATGTCATAGACACCATAAATGCATTTTGTTTCTTTCGTGTCTGTTTGTTTGTTTGTTTGTTTGTTTGTTTATTTGTTTGTTTGTTTGTTACCTTTTCACGCATAAACGGCTGAACCGAATTTTATGAAACTTGGTATGTATATTACTACTAGCCCAACTTAGACTTTAGGCTATATTAATATTCTCTAGGACAAACAGGAGTGGGGGTTATAAGGGAGGCCTGAAATTAAAAATAGCGATATTTCGTTTCCTATTACTTTTCAGCAAATATACTCATAACAAAAGTTGTTTATTTTGTAATTTAGAGTAACTTTTGTTATATTCCTTTTTGCCGTATACGGAAGTATAAATGAGTTATACGCTAAAAACTATAGCGGGAGTCCACAATTTTTTTTGGCACAAAAGACTCAACCGAACTAAACCAAACTCGGTATGTGAATTAGCACTAAAGCCTTTCTTATAATAAGCCATACGAACATTTCTAGGGACGGGCAGGAGTGGGGGTTGTAAGGGAGGCCTGAAATTAATAATAGTGATATTTCGTTTCCTATTGCATTTTCGGCAAATATGCACATAACAAAAGTTGTTTATTTTGTTATTTAGAGAAACTTTTTTTATATGCACTATCACCGAATACCGAAGTATAAAGGCGTTATACGCTAAAAATTATAGCGGGAGTTAACAATTTTATTTGGCACCAAAGACTCAACCGAACTAAACCAAACTCGGTATGTGTATTAGCACTAACCCCTTCCTTTTAATAAGCCATACCAACAATTCTAGGGACGGGCAAGAGTGGGGGTTATAAGGGAGGCCTGGAATTAAAAATAGTGATTTCATCTTGGGGTTTCGGCAAATATGCACATAACAAAAGTTGTTTATTTTGTTATTTAGAGAAATTTGCTCAACACTTCTTTTCAATATGAACTACCAGGTACCTCAAATGAAAAAAATGATTCAAATGAATGTTAATATTTTCTCCTTAATAATTCAAATCTAAGCATAATGCACAGGAGACGGGAAATATGACAATATGCAGGACAGTGAAGTCTTACATAAAAAAATAATTTTATTATTAACAAATGCCAACAACGGGTGTTAACCCTAAACACTGGAACGGGTAAATGTCAAAATATTGTGCAAAGTAAAGCCTTGCCAAAAAAATACCATCACCATTCAGCCTCAAATGAATTCCCGGGCGAAGCCGGGTATCTGAGCTAGTATATATATATATATATATAGAGCTATATATAAATATATTATGTTTATTATTTAAATCTATTTAACCGTTTTATGTAAGAATAAAGATAGAGTTCGTTAATGGCAAAAAATGGTTTTTCCATGCGTTTTTTCGTAGCTCAAGTATTAAGCTTGTCCTTCTTGATTCTGCTGTCAGTAACCCCCCCCCTCCCTTCTAGTCATCAGTTTTTTACAAATAAATACAGTATAAGTGGTGAAACGAGAACACAAGTGTGCTAAACGGTATATGGAAAATCTCCTTAGTTTTTTTTTTTTTTTACATGAATGCAGACAGAGTGGCCAGGTGCCCTCCAAAGCAGAAAACATTGAAGGGCCAGTTGAAATTAAGCTTGACTTACTGTGTATTTTAAGCGACTGCCAATTAACTGAATTTTTCATATTGGCTAATTCATACCAGTTTTAATCTGTAGATAGATCACCTGATTTAGTGTATAGTTTCAAAAGGTTTTTCTTGGAAAAAACAAGGGCACTCACTGTATTGTATTGTATTAATACTCAATTGTATTCTGTATTTTTCAACTACATCACATTAAAAAAGTAGACAATTCTAACTAGTAGTATTATATCTAGTACAAAGAAATTGAATATTTCTCATTTCTCCCAAGCTTTATTCATTGGTCATTTACAAATATTAAAAATAAAATACGAAAAATATTTCTAATCAAGTTATTTACATAAATATCCAACACATCAGGTCATAACCAATTTGGATATCGTAATTTGAGGCTTATACCTATTTTCTACATACATTGACTATAAATAATAAATAAAGAGTACTTATAATATTTACAAAAATAATTACAGCCTTATTGCACCTTTCTTAAATTCTAAATGTCTATAATAGCCCTGCTTATACACAATCAAATTAGTCATTCACATCACTCCAATCACAATTATCTACCTGATAAATGGTAACTGGGTTGTTTAAAAACTAGTTCTGATAATGAATCTAGAATAAAGTTATTTACAAGACATTTTGTCAGAATAGTCACCCAAATTGTTACATTTATAATTATAAAAAATATGTTTGGTGTTGTCACAATAACAAATTACTTACATATATCAATAATTCAATGTAAAAAAGACTCTTGAGAAATCATTTTCAAAATATATCAGCAGTTATATTATATTTTATTTTAAATTAATTTGTGTAAGCTATTGTATCTAATTGATTTAAAATGTTACTAATGGAATCAAACATGAGTCTCATCTATAAAGATGAAACATCTAGCTCACGGGTCTTTTTTGGATTCTTTGTGAGGTATACTTATATTTTTCTAAATGTCTAATAATTTCATGTATGATCAATTGCATTTAAAAAAAATAGATTATATAAACATTATTTACACAAAAAGTAACACTTTAGCCACACTATCGAGTCCTCCCTTCATGGGCGGGTGTAACTGGAGAAGAGGCAACCAACTGTGAATATCGACTGTTTCTCCAAATAACCTTTTCTTGCTGTCTCTGCTTCTGCTTGTAGCTGATGAGAGTTGCTGTTCGTCTGCTGTTCAATACCCCACTGTACCATGCATATCGAAGGTTTGCAATAAATACTAGTAGAAGGCCTAGAGTGAAGGAAGCGATGATAGCTACTATTTGTGCCACTGGGCCAATTTGAAGTAGAAGTACGATTAAAAAGTTCACATTAAATGGAAGTCCCAGATGCTCCTGAAACACACATAGAAGTTAAATTGAATAGTTAATCTATATTAAATGCAGATATGAGCATCAAAAATGTTGAATTGTAAAAGGCTTTAAAAATAGTTCTAACTCCACCTCCTGAGGGCTGGTGGAAGGTATATATCAAGAAGAAACTAAACAGGCCTGCCTTCCACAAACAGTATATTTAAAAATAACAGATCTTTCAAAACAAGCACTACATCATCAGTGACAATCAAAGCTTGTCTCAACTGAGGTCAACATTGGACTTGTTATTTATTTTTTCATATTCCAGAAATGTTATAAAAATTATCAACTGGTGGGACATATAATTACCAACTGTTTGACTACCTAACCGTTTAATGGTACAGTATGAGAAAGCACTACAGATTTAACTGTCATAACCATCATCCTAGACCCCAAATAGATAGATATAACTGAAGTTCTCTTCCTTCAGTTATCATTTAATTGGAGTAACAGCATCTTTGAGGTATGAAATTAATTTTCTGAAATTCAGCCAACCTCAGAGTTAGACATTGTCCTTCTTACTAATATTGTGGTTAAACATCCTTCCTCTTTCCTTATTTCTTATTTCCTGTTATATTCATGCTCGTAAAATAAATAAATAAATTGAAAACGAGAAATGTAAATTCTCAGAATTTCTGAAAACTAACTTCAACGAAAACTTTTATTATACATTGTAAAAAGTTTAAGTAGCAATTTTACAAAAATTAACAAATACTCTATTCCATTTTCTTTTATCCACAATTTTGGTTTCAATTCATCAAAGAATACTCTGAATTAACAATTAATTTATTTAGAATTTAGGTTAGATTTATGTCTTGCTGCATTGTTATGCTTGAACATTATTTTCTGCTAAACCAAACCATTAATTATTATAATGTGGTGGATGGTCAAGGAACCACTATTTAATCCTTCGTCGGGCGCAGCTAGCCTGAGAGGCCAGGAAAACCTATTTTTTGATGCCCCGCCTCATCCTGCCTCCCCTGTGAGCCGCCATTCCCAGTAGTTTCCTGATTCGTGTTCATGCTTAGAATCTCCTACTATAGTCTATTGCCATCCTTCATCCAGCCCGTCTGGTCCCTAGCTGGCTTGTGAGGCCGACTGCGCCCAATTGCTCCTTAATTTCAAAGATGAGTTTTTTTCATGATATATCTATTGCAATCGTTTCTTTTACTAAGATTAATGCTATTCTGTAAAGAAGTTCGTCGATATCTTGAAAAATAAGTGCTAGTCTAACTCAGGCCTCTCAGGCCGAATGCGCCTTATCAATTTTACTTGTTTTAGTTTAAGCTTCATTCTATTTTAATAAAGTTATTATTTTACGTACTAAATAGCATATTTGCTTTCCTTAGATCCTAGCAAATTCTGTCCTACCAGCGTTTTAAATTAAAATTAATTAGATGGGGAGTGGGGGGCTAAAATATGTGGGCGGCCTCTCAGGCCGTGTGCGCCCGATTTTGTTTCGTCCAGAGGTGCGCCCGACAAAGGGTTAAGGGTTAACAAGAGTCCCCCCCCCCTTCACAAGTATTTAGATTACAGAAACTGTAGCCACACAATATATCTCTTTCAGCCACTGAAGATGCGACTCGAGCACTAAGTGTACCTTGTCACAATGGATTCTTGTAGTTAAAAAAAATGACCCCATCCATTGGATTTTAACACATCATTTCTGTGGCGGGCTATCTTATTTTGTTAAACTTCAAAACAATTGCACCTTCTAATTTTCATGAATGACTAATGATAATAAATCACTTTTGAAGATTCATTTTAGCAGTTTTCCCTTAAAGAAAATCAGCTATTGAGAGGTTGTGCTCATGACACTTAATTCAAAAGATTCCCTCAAATGTCTATTGATCCTTACCAATTTGTCTTTGTATGCCATATATTAGTTTAGTACATTCTTCATTGAAAAATCTACAGTCATAAATGAGATGTTAGTTTGTCTATGGAGTTGCGTAGTCACAATTGCATGTATTTATGTCTCTGTGTCTAAATTGAAAGTAATATGAATAAATTGTACCATGTCCAGTGAGCATAAAAATTGGTTGGGTTTCATAAAAATATTATATATAATCAAGCATGTTACAAATTTAATTCCATATAAATGCCGTTCTATACACATGTTCTCTATCTCACATGCTAGCTTTATTTCTCTATTAAGTATATTTTAATTATCTTTTAACGCCCACTTTTTGCAACTAGGGCTAATTGGGGCGGGTTATCTACAGGTTACCACCCTTTTCTAGCCAGAGTGGGAGTAAGGATTTTTATTTAATGAATTCCGTCACTAAATAAATTCCTTGGCCCAGGCGAGAATCGAACTCGCCACTCTAGAATTACCATGTGAGATGGGAATGCTTTAACTCACATGGCTAACCTGAGCCCCTTCAAGTATATTTTCAAACTATAGTAAATGCCCATTTTTAGATATTCCACATAAGCCACTGTATCATGAAATGTCCTACTCCAATTAAATTCCAAATATTGTTTTTAATAGACATGACATGAGACACATTATCTCATCAAGTGTGATTTTATATTATTGACTCAAAAGTGTTTATTTTATGTATATCATACTTGATACCTAACCATTTCATTGAACATTACCAATCATATTTGATAATGCCTGAAATTGGAGAGGTTTAGAGGGGTATTATAAATTTTGAAAATCTTTATTGTTATGAGTTCAATCAAAGAATCTTGCTAAACTATTCTTCTATACAATTGTTGTTCTATACATGTTTTTCATAACTCAAATATTAATCGAATGGTTAAGTATTTGTGCTTCCTTATTTTCTGCTTTCAGTAAACCTACATTTCTACTCATCTTTTAATTAGAAATAAAGAATATATGGTGAGATAAGAACACTTGTGGGTCATACCAGCATGTGCGAAATCTGGTTAGATGCTGCTACGGTTGTGATGAACCTTTTTATTTATACAACGGTATGAAAAATATCTCTCTTAAAAATATTAAAAGAAATATCTCTTTCATTAATGTAAACAATGTAAAACATCAGCATATTTTATGTGTATATCTGAGAGGTTTCAAATGGTGCTTGTTAGATGTAAGAGTTAGGAGTGCTTGTTAAATAATAATTCTTTTACCATAGGCATTGTTGAGTAATGGGTTTTCATAACTAAGTAGCTAATGGAAAACAGTTGTTAAATATTGTGAAAACATTAGGTGTGGTAAGTCACTGCAATTACCAACATATTTTAACTGGGTAGTTCATGCTTGATACAATATAAACTGTAATTAAAGGTGCTTTTAAAATGAATGTCTAAAAATCGGAATATGGACATTTAACAGGTAACAAAATCATTTTACTTAAGGATTTTTATCATCTTACTCAAATAATGGTTTTCGTCACATATGCGGTTAGGAACACAAGTCTCTGTAAGTGAGAGTTCAGTTGAATAAATGACACCTGCATTTTCCAAATAACCTATGTTGCTTTTACTATTCTAATTGTATTTTTTATGAGTTGAGTACAATTTCTTTTTTTTTAAATATGAATTTTAAAGGATGCCTGTACCTTTCAAATTTGTTTATTTAATTCTTTAAGTCTGTAATCACAAAAACTATAAATGTTCAGGCGACAGCAGCTTTGTGTATTTTTGTTTATTGAATTTTGATTTCCTCTTCCATTTTTATTGCTTGGTAAAGACAAAAAGCATACTTTTTAAGTAGGCTCAATTTTATTTTTCGTTGTCCACTAGGCCAAGATTGCACAAAAAGGATTAAAATAATTTTTTTGAACAAATTGTACTTGCAGTCTTTTCTGGCTATAAATATTATTATTTTCATAATGACTCGAAATTTTAACTTTCAATTCTTTTATATTTTTTGATTTTGGAAAGTATGCTAATTTAAATAGAGAAACTATTAATTCACTTGTGCCGATCTGTACAAATAGGTTGGCAAAAACAGTACATCTGGGACCAGGGACTATTAATTACAGTTCCTTTTGAATTAGCCTCAATGCTGTAATGACATTAGTCCTCAGAAAAATAAGTTTTACTATCATTAATTCCAAAATAGCTTTCTTATACTCTGTGTGATGGATTAAATCATAAACTCAAGAAAAGGTAAAATCATATAGGAATCCAATAATTAATTGTTCAGGAAAGTAATGAAAGCTGCGATAACATTCAATTGTCTTGTTTCCCTTTTTCCCCAGACAAAACGAAATAAAATTTATCTCTTTAAATATTCTATGAACACTCTTTTATTGTTTAGTCTGAGAGTAATATATTAACATATCTTTGAGGTCCATTGTTCCTGATGCTGTATACCTTTTTGAAACATTGTTAGTTTTTTTAATTCAGGAGTTCCATCAAAGCTAATTTAGAATTTTGATTGCTAGGAGTAATCAAGAGCATGTTGTTTGCACAAAAAAACTTATTCTCTTTATTGCATATAAAACAATGTGGTTCAAAATCTCTTGTTTTCCCCCTATTGCCACACTAATTAAATAACTAAGGAGCAATAATTTAGTTGGGCATAGGTTAATCAATTTACACGTATATTTATTATATATTTTTCCTTATTATAATCAAGGCTTTCAGGCATTGACTATGATGTTACCGATGTTTCACTATATATGCTTTCTGAGTGAAGGTTAACATTTATCTGAAGATCTTGTAAAAAAATTAAATGGATGTAGAAATCTATAAGAATTTGTCCCTCATTGTCATAATTTTTGAATACGTATGTTGTACATTTTGATAAGCTTTCTTAAATGGGAAATGGATCTCAGTGTGATAGAAATTTCCATTATAAATAGTGTTATTATGCGATACTTACTACTTGCATCCAGAATATTGGCATCACGAGATTATTGAAAGGCTTCACTCTTGGGATGAATCTGGTTTTCTTTACCACCAAATTTGTTTGTAGTCTTGTCTTTACCATTGTTGGTACTCCTACTTCCTAATTAGTAAAAACAAATTACCATTATTTTTCACTCTAATCTACAATAAAAGCACAAATTATTGAAATAGCACCACTCTTAAGTCTCTTGTTTTTAAAATGCTATTTATTAACGAACCAATTTGTGATACTAAGGCTAATTAGGATGGGGTATCTACAGGTTAGTACCCTGTTCTAGCTAGGGAGGGTTGAAAGATTTTATTTAATGAATTTGGCACTAAATAAAGCCATATTGCCCAGATGAGAATCAAACTCACGAATCTACGTTTATAAAGTACATTTTTATTAATTTATTTTTTCCGTTTTATTAAATTCTGAAATTTAATAAAACAAAAATTGTGGCTCAGGTTAGCCATGCGAGTTAAAGTGGAG
This sequence comes from Riptortus pedestris, assembly GCA_019009955.1. Lineage (NCBI taxonomy): Eukaryota > Metazoa > Arthropoda > Insecta > Hemiptera > Alydidae > Riptortus > Riptortus pedestris. Next base: position 62,715,712 of record CM032228.1, read on the forward strand.
GCCTTAATCTCACAGTATAAACCTGAGTTCAGTTCCCGCCTGTTTAGTGACGAACTTATTAAATAAAATATTTAGTCTCACCCTGGCTAGATAATGTTGGTGCTTTAGATATCCCATCCCAATTAGCCATAGTAGCCAAAAGTGGATATTAATAAATAATTATAAAAATAATAATAATAATAAAATGCTGAAATTTAAATATTGAGTAACATGGTTCAAATTTTTAACAGCCAATATAATATGAAATTAAGTTAAATATGTTTACCGGCTGCACAGCAAAGAATGAATCATGTTTTTCGGGGTCTGGAGACAGACCGTCTATAGCTTCATGCAATGATTTGTTTCCTTTCAGGAAATGAGGTAATGAAATGGCAACTGGGATATCTGAAAAAAAAAAAATTAATGTATGCACACTATCAAGTCATTGTTCTATATTAAAAAAACAAAACATTTTTCTCCCGATAGTCTATTTGAGTAGATCATTTTCCCTACTACATTTTCTTTTTTTCCTAGTATTATTTTTTCTCCTTTTTAAGATTCTGAGACTCTATGTCAGGAGGATAAGTCTGGAAGTAAATTAATGGTATTGTTCGGATTCTCTAATTGACTAATGGAGATCATTAAGAGTCTATCACTATGAAGGAATGGCTCTCTAAAAATAAATTTCTCAAGTAGGATTCTGTTCACGTTTCCAAACCACTGCATGTACCATTTGACTCTAAGCCATCTCTTCTCCGTTTCCATAAAAATCAGGACCATTATTATTTTAGTAGAATTTCCTCAAAAATAAATTATTTAGGTTGTAATCATGATATAATGATGAAATAATATAAACATTTCGTAAAACTAATGATATTCTTAAAACTGGAGCAGCCGTAATTATTATTGGTTTTTTCCATACTTGATGCTTAACTATATAAAAAAAAAATAAAACAGATAGTTTACTAATAATAAATCCAGATTGCCATATCAGCAATCTAGAAAAGAAAAAAGTCTTGTTGCAGGTTGAGTAAAACAGCCACACTTCAATAATAAAGATTTACACAAGCGACAGAGTGCTTTCAGCACAGTGGATCATCTTCAGTACGCTTCCACTAACCAGAAAACCAACTTAGAATATGGAAGCCCGGACAAGCTTTACCTGACATCACTTTTTGACACACATTTATGGCAATGACGATGATGCTCTGAATCAAAAGTGCTCAGTTGCTTGAATAAATCTTTATTGTGGAAGTGTGGCTCAGTGTGCAATACAATTTCCCTTGTTGTTGTTTTTATAAGTGATTTAAAGTGAAAATTTAATTGTTGATTTGAATGTAACATGAGAAGGAGTGGTTTGGTAAAGGCTAAAAAAATCCATCATGCAGGTGCTGCATAAAATGAGCAGATTTCCCATTTTCTTCTGGAATGTGACAAACTGATGATCTTATCTCACCATGTATTCTCCATTTATTCTAGAAAGAAGCCTAAAATTTTGACTGAAGTATTTGAAGTGCAAATTGCATGAGTAGAAGTGGAAGTTTACAAAAAAAAAAAAAAAAAGAATGATCGAACCAAAAAAATACAAATAACTCATATGGTATTCAAATAAACATGAATAGGATAATTGTTGTAGAAAATTAAAATTTCAAAATTGATCAATCCTATTCATTCTGTTCAAGATATTTCGAATGTTGAATTATTTCTCCCGCCCCTAACCCCCCCCCCCTCAATGCTCTTTTCAGCCATTATGTAATATCATTTTTAATTTTGCATGAAACGGTTAGATACTGAGTGTTGTATTGATAAAATATAGATCATGTAGTTTAGTACTTAAAGTGTTAAATAATGCCAAACCGAAAATATTTGAATATATATCTCACACAGTAAAATTTCAATGATATTGTTTTTGTTTTTTTTATAAATATATATAATTTTAGACCTTAGTTTCGTCATCTCCTATGTAGGATCGATGGGCATTTGAAGAAAAATTTCGAAAATCGCATCATGAGTACAACCTCAATAGCTCATTTCCCCTGGCGAAATCTGCTAAAATTCGTTACTTCTCCCTGGAAGCGATTATCAACTCCAGATATTATATTTCGTAACGGCTTTCTCGTGAAGCACCAAAACGGTTTATAAAATTGCAATTACGTAAACTGCAACAAGAACACCTCCAGGTGTAATACCCTCTTTGGACGTGGCAGTGGGTTGTTGGGGCAGAGTGCATAACAGACAATAGCCAAGGTATTACATAATCGAATAACGCGGCACTTCAAGAGTTGTGGAAACCTCACGTCTTGTATGATTCAAGGATTGCCGAAAAAAACTGTTAACATTTACAATTATGGAGATTGCCAGTATTTCGATTAGTATAAATCAGGAAGTGAATGTCCTTCTTAACGAACCATCAGAACTGGCAGCGTTTTTCTAGCCTTTCTGGTGATTTACGTGAAGGTTTATGTCCCATATACTGAATGTTGCAAGTTATTTATTGCCGCATATTTTGCAATGTGGAGTTGTGATCAAACGTTTTTGGGCAGGTCATATATTTCTCAGTACTGGACCAAACGTGAGAATTTTAATGTATTTCCCTTGGAATTCAATTTCATCATTTAAAAAAATATATTTAATACTAATTTGATTGAAAACCATGAACCTCTAAGAAAGCAATGCTGGGTTCTCAAATAAAGAGATATTTAAAGTTTCCAGAAGTACTTTAAGTAGTTTGTTAATTAGGAAATAACCATTTGTACAGCTTCCACCCAAATTAATACTTTAAGACATTTTGGCATTTTTGGCCATCTTCAAATAATCCTTATATCAAGCCTCAATCACTTATATTCCTTATGGAGAGCATGATCAGCTATTTGTCAAACTCACTAAAATTACTTGACTCCTGTCATAGTGCAGGAGTGTATATACATAAAAAAATCATGGACTCGTTTGAGTGGCTTACCAAAGAACGTACGGTAAAACGATGAACTACGAATATATATGTATGCAGATATAAAGTAACAATATGTCTTCGCGTCCCCCTAGATAATTATCCAGCTCCATCTAAATCGATGTTTTTTTGCCTTATTAACGTGAATAAAAATTTATATAAGTCCGCTGTAGCTAGTAGCAACTGAAGTATAAGCATACGCACCGAAATGGGAAATGTAAATATATTGACCAAAGAAAAGTCTTTCCAAAAAGTATCACTATTGTCCAGCCTCTAATGATTTCCTGAGTAACGCCGGGAACCTCTGCTGGTTAGTTTTATAATTGAAGTCCACATTATGCAACCAAGATGAATTGGGGTTGATAATCTACCTGCTACATTTTCAGTTGATGTTCCTTAAGCGAAATCGTCTATTGAGGTTGTACACATCAAGCGATTATCGAAAAATTCCAATAAATATCCATCGATCATACTCCAGAGATGACGAAAATAGGGTCCGTTCAAATATATATACACACATGGTATTCCTATATCCGTTCCTAATGTTAATATTTAGTTTGATTGGGATTTGAGATTGTATAAATTGGAATGTTCTAAAGCACATTTGTTAGTGCTTTTGTAGAAACGTGTTTCACTAAGGCAGAGGTCAATATCTCTCGCAAAACGGACTATGGGGGGAGTAGCCAACCTTTTTTAAAAATGCTTCATAATACATCTGAACATAATAAGGAGACTACCAAAAAGAAAAGATAATTTCCACATTAAAAAAAAACCAAAACAATTTTTTTCAATAAACTAGCTGTAATGCATACATCTCGTCGGAGTGCCATTGGCGTGGGCACATCTACTGCTACCCTGAATAAACTAAAGGTAATAAATAATAGGTAGAAGTTTACGAGTTCGCTACCATAGAGCGCTAGTGTCACCGCGCTTGCGTATTAGCAGGAGACTAACGAATATATACACGTCTGACATCCTCTTAGAATGACTAACGATCATGACTCTCTTAGATCCCGACAACAGGCGGGCTGACTGGGTAAACTGACCAATGGCCCTCCCGGGTATAATGTGCCCCGTCAGTCTATTGGAGACAACTCTTTTCAGGTCCTCCTTATTTAACGGGGTTTGTACGCATAGACTTTAACGCAAAAAAAAAATAAATCCCATTATGATACGAATACGAAAATAAATTGTCCGTCACGCAGGGGCTGCGTAAACTAAGCAGATTTCCCTCTTGAAGTTTAGTAATAGATAAATATACATACTGCTAACACAACAACACCGTGAATAAATACAAACGGAAATAAATGTTTCATCCAATTTCAATAACCTACTGACAGGAAGCGTTAGGTTAGAAATGTAAACAAACGGGTCGTCCTGCCTCATACCGGAAAGAAAAACAATTACTGAAATCTACCAGAATATAACACATTAATTTTATTGAGAACTATTTACTATATCTACTAGTGTAATTTGTAATGAGTCAGAATAATTGTTATCTCAATCAATAAAATTTTAGTAGTCTAAAACTTTAAGATGGGGGGGGGGAGTCACCAGGGCATATTTGCATGTACCTCGTATAATAAAGGTCTCTTGAATACAATTTTTGGTATTTAAACTTCCAATAATGTGATTTATTATGTAGCAGAGTATTGTTTACGTAAAATGAGTATAAGTGGCGGTTTGCTGAAAACTGAAAAATGCAAATATCTCGGTCAATATTCAAGATACAGAATAAACATATATAACAATATTTATAGTAAATTTAATTTGCAATAAGATTGGTTATATACAATTTTTCGATCCGATGCATAATAACGGAGATATTTCGAATTTTCGAAAATCCCCCCTCCCTCTGGTCCGATTTCAGCCATTAACGAACTTGATCTGTCTTTTTACATAAAACGGTTAAATATCGAGTTTCGTAACGATCAAACAAAAATTGCGACCGCTAGAGCGTTAACAGACAAATATATATATATATATATATATATATATATATATATATATATATAATTTTGAATGGACCTCATTTTCGTCATCTCCTGGGTAGGATCGATGGACATTTGAAGAAATTTTTCGAAAATCGCGTCATGAGTACGACCTCAATAGCTGATTTCCCTTAAGGGAAATCTGCTAAAATCAATCAGGACATCTATGGGCAATACTGGATTAAAGATAAGAGGTCCGTGAAGGAAAATACTCCTTTCTTATTTTTTTCCATTATAAGCCCACTATATCAAATGGAATTAGAAAAAAAAAAATCGGAAAAATTGGAAACATTACTATGACAAATAATAATAAAATTGAAAACAGTTTCTGCCATCTAAAAGACGCGGAAGATAGATAATCGAAATATAGAGAGTTTTAAATCAACTGTTTAGATTGTAACATTCATTGGGGAGTCAACATTTTAAAAAAAGAGTCTAGAAATATCATTCTTAAAATGTAGACGAAAAGGACAATAGAACTTCTCTCACTGACCTTGCTTTTAAAGTCGACCTTAGATCTGGTTCTGATAATATTGTGGTCTTCGGGGGAAAAACATAAAAATATACACAATTTCCTATTAGAAAAAGTAGATGAAGTATTCTACTTTTTCTATGAGGAAACTGTTCATTCATTTACGAATTTTTTTCTGAGACTTTAATTTGTATATATATTAAAAATATTTGGTTTAGTGACCAATCGTGTGTATCAGCTTATTCCGGGTCCCATGAGGTGCCTTGTCATCTGTTTTTGGAATGCCGGTCTAGAAGAAGGATGTATTTCCCTGTCATGAGCTGAGTTTGGTTTATATTTTTACATTTGGTTTCTGATGAGTCTTTAAAGTGTATTCGACCATTTTAGGACAGTTTTTCAGAAATTTAATGAAATTATGTGGTATTTTTTTTTATTTGCTTCTTTGTCTCTTAGTGACATAGTATTCAGTAACGTTGGGTCACTAACCGACAATAAAATTAGGTATTATTAAATTATATATTTATAGTAATTGCTGTCGGTTTATTTCGTTCATTAAAACATAAAGGTATGACGTATTAATTAAAAGATACTTACTGTAGTAACATGGTGATAAGTCAGAGAGACCTTTGGGGAGGCATTGTTCTGTTTTGCTCTTGCAGTAGCAGGCATTCTCGGGATTGTTGGGGTCTAGGATATCGTCTGGGAACTTGAAGTATACGACAGGATAGCCGACAGAGCTCATTCCTTCGCCGTTATAAGCGAGAGGCAGAGGCCTGCAGAATGCTTTCCTGTACACTGTGAAGGACTGCCCTTTGTGGATGTTCCTCGGGAATAAATAACCTTCGATCGTTCCCTCGACTCTGTTGCAGTGACCAGTGCTGCAAAAAATAAGAGGAATAGATTTAATTGTACCTTGTCCTTACTGAGACCAATGATAGGTTTTGAGGGAATAAAAAAGATCTTCAGGTCTCACGATTCTTCAGGAGAGTAAAGAACTCTTGATAAACAATGATAGTTGTCAATAATAATTGATGACCAATTAAGACATTGGTTAAGGCTGTCATCATACGTTTTTTGATCTCCTGCTGAGTTTTAGTTTTATAGTGACTTAATGGAGAATAATTTTAAAATTCAGCATTGTAAAGGCTCAAAAGAATGAGTCGTTTAACATAAACTGGAATTAGTAAGACCTGAAGATCTTTTCTATAAAATATGTATATATATTACTGATGTACCATACATTACATACATATGTGCATACTATACATAAATGTTTTTTTACATACATCATAGAGGCTCTGTAAACTACGAAATAAGGTTTATTAATGAAAATGGTGTCCAGTCGATAACTGGTAATAACATTCTTTTATATTTTTCTCGCGTTGAAACGAGAAACACCGCAAAGTGAATCGTTGATAAGGTTTTACATTTTCCAATAATTCTTTGGCAGTCTAACGCTATTAACCGAAACCACAGCAATTGCTAAGTAATCAAATTAATCTAAGGAACCAAAAAAAGATTAGCTTTGACATATACGGCTATTTTTAGGATCAGGTGAGGATCTTACTGATGGGCCTTCCTAATATCTATTGCCTCTTTTGTGAACCGATCTTTTTAACAGATTCAATGATTTGCATTTTAATGCATACTATTAAGATTAACAACAATACTGCTTTTACTTCATTACACATGATTTTCGCTCAAAAACTATTTTACTATATGAAATGTTTTTATAATTGTTATGTTAATTTTTACAAGCTAATAGAAGACCATCCGCTAACTTAATATTGATTAGAAACACTGGCCATGCTTGTCTTGCTTATTAAAACCACCTGCTTTGTATTCTTTGGAAGTTCATTTTAATTTTTAGTTAAGCAAATAAAACAATTTTAATTATAGATAAATAACTGTATATTGAGAATAATCAGTTATTCATTAATTACAAGTCTGAAGGTGAACATATGAAAATTTTAATTTTTTTTTTGCTATGGAGTTGATATTGAATTTCAAATAAAATAGTAAGGAAACATTGAAGAGCCAAGAATAAGAATCCTGAGTTATCCAAAACCCAAATTATTCCATAATTTGGGATTGAACTACGTTTATAACGTAGTAATTTAGTATTTTTACACAAAGACATCAACAAGCGAAAGCATGTTATGAAAAACTAACACATTTTTAGCAAAAACTTTTAATGAGCTGATCATTACGTACCGTTCAACAGCCCTATTCAACTAGTTTAAAAATATGTACCAAAGAAATGTTGTACAACAATCCTTCGTTTAAATTAGTGATAAGAAGCTTGATAAGCATAAATGATATTCAAATATATTTCAGAATGTGCTAATAATGACCCTGACTGTGCAAATAAAAGAGGTAACCCTGAACTGTTATATGTTCAGTTGTATGCATTACTAATAATAATATTGAAACCGAATTAGCAGAATCGATCCGGTACACGAATATAAGCTTTCCCAGGGGAATTGGACATTGGCAAATACATGAACTGTCTTGGCTGGGATCAAAGGTGGTATTAAGTAATGGATTGTTCTCAAGATTAAAGGAGAATCATTTATAGCTTATATAGTTAATATATACCATTCAAACAGTATTATTAATTATTAGACATTTGAAAAAGTATCTGTAAGTTTTTTAATGTTATTATAACTTTACGAATGATAGATTTTAATTCCTAAACTAATTTTATTTTTGGTAGGTTGTTAATGGAACATTTCCATCTCGGTCAATAAATATTGGCATAAAAACAAGAAACTTGTTTATAATTGCCAACGTTTCAGTATAATTAACACCTTATTTAAGTCCTGAAATACAAGAATGACATATACAGTAAGTCAACAAATAAAATACTATTTAATACTACTATATGTGCTATACTAAAAAGTCCGTCACGCAGGGTCTGCGTAAAATAAGCAGATTTCCCACGCGAAGTTTTACAATAGAGAAATTTCACAAGAGACGAATAGTTACCGAAACGGCCGAACTAGCTTTTGCCGGAAATCCACTACTAGAACCGAAGTTAGCCGATCTCATCTTGTCCGTTACGGGCACACACTTAATAAACATGCAAATATCTCGGTTAATATTCAAGATACAGAATAAATTTATATAAAAATATTAATAGTAAGTTTAATTTGCAATAAGATTGGTTGTATACAATTTTTCGATTCGACGTATAGTAACAGAGATATTTCAAATTTTCGAAAATCCCCTTCTCTAAACCCCTCCCCCACTAGTTCGATTTCAGCCATTAACGAACTTGATCATTATTTTTACATACAACATTTAAATGTAGAGTTTGGTAACGGCAAGCAAAAATTGCGTCCGCTAGAGCGTTAACAGACAAATATATATATATATATATATATATATATATAAAATTTCGAACGGACCTCATTTTCGTCGTCTGGACATATGAAGAATATTTTTGAAAATGGCGTCCTGAGTACGACCTCAATAGCTGATTTCCTTTAAGGGAAATCTGCTAAAATACTATCTTAAGTACTGTATATACACATAAAAACAATATTTTCTTACTACTTTTATTTATTATTTAAAGGCAGACTATGTTAATTATCTAAATATTGCATGTGTAGATTTTATTTAATATAACATAGGAGAATTATTGTGAAATAAAACTTGTGACTTTTTTTCTCTTTATGGAGTCTTCAACATAGTAAATTTTTTCTGTAAGTGCTGAAATAAAGCTTGAAAGTGAGCTAGAAAACATGACCATACATAAATACCAAAACCACAGTCATCAGTTGCATAACTAATATAAATAAAAATAAACAAGAAACATCGTCCTCTGAATAACTTTTTTTTTATGTATTCCTATATCCACAATATCGAAAGCTATCCCGCCGATTCTTATAAAGTTATCCTTTCCTTATATTCCTAAAGGAGCTCCAGGAAACGGCGAGTTTTCCTGTTTTACACTTACTAAAAGGCTGAACTTGGTTGCAAGTCATCTATACACCAATAGAATACCAAGTGGCATCCACCTAAGGTTTCTATGTACTTTACTGGTCATTTATTTGCACTGTAGAAAAGTGTGCTAAGGACCTTTGGACTATAGAAGGTCCTTCACATTTCTGAATACTTCTGCTTGATTGGATTGTAAACACTTCTATACATGTTGGACACCATTATGCGTTTAACCAATACCTTTTTCCCCCCAATAACATAATTGTAAGACCACAATTGAGTGTGCAGTGATCCATTTAACTGTTTGGAAGTTGCGTAACATATTTAGATTTAAGGAATAGGTGATGCGCATATAATCGGTATTTCGTACGTCATGAGCGTATATATTTAGGCCAGTAGATCTCATTTGCAACAAGGAAGTACGTTCATATGGTTCTATTCTATTCATAGGTTATTCCATAAAGGAAAAATAAATTTTCATGAGTTTTTTAGTTAGTTGCAGAGCTGGGCTATATTTCAAATAAACTATTTTAAAATACAAAATAAAAAAGATAATTTTGTATTTTAATATTAAAAAAAACCATATTACTTGGAATGGTGTGTTACTTTTTCTTTAATACAAAATACAGGCAATGTATTTGTATTTCACTTTCTAAAGATATAAAAAAAAAAGGATTTTATTTATTATTTTAGATACACCAAATAAAATACTTTCACCTGGGGAAATACTTTTCTTAATATGACTACTAACACATTGGATGATTACCAGCACATTTTGGACAATTCTTTCCTTAATTGGTAATCACTAATTTTATATATTTCATAGAAATTTCGGACGGAATATTTTTACTACGGAATTATTATTAGTAGAGAAAACTATTCTCTCAAATGAAAAATAATGAAACCAGCAATTGATGTTAATTATGATGCTATATTTTAAATTTGTTTGCATTGATTGTGTGTGTGCGTGTGCGTGTATGTATGAGTGCAATTTTAGTTTAATTGATACCAAAATAAATATATATTAACAAAAATTTATAAACACTTAAGTATTATTAGCAATTGTATAGGTTACAAGAGAATAAATTTGTATAACTTTCTAAATATCTATTACATATATAGAGTGGCGAGTTCGATTCCCGCCTGGGCAAAGGAATTTATTTAGTGACGGAATTCATTGAATAAAATCCTTAGACCCACCCTGGTTAGAAAAGCATGGTAACCTGTAGATAACCCGTCCCAATTAGCCTTAGTTGCAAAAAGTGGGCGTTAATAAATAATTTAATTTTATTACATATATAACTTTTGTTATCTTTAACCCATTCACTTCACTAATCATAAGGCGATCAAATAAACCTTGGAAGGCGAAACTAAACTCGCAGAACTAGAGTAAAGTGAGCATTTAATTATATCATAAATACTGAAGAAAAGAATTGATTATTTTTTTTTTTCTACAAAAGTTCTTTTTTCTATGCCCAGTCATTGTTTGCATAAGTAGGAAGTCCTAATTTTCATAGAAAGGATCAAGAGAAGTGATTCACTAAGAAGCTTTGGTCTTTCGTTGCTTTTCGCATGGTTCGAAACAAAGAATGAAACAATGAAAAAAGGAATAAGGCATTAACAGCGGAAATAACTCTACGCATACCCCAAATTGTTAGAGTGCCATCCAGCAGTTGCCAGCAAGAGCCGGCTACTTAGTAAGGTATTTAACAATATGAATGGGATTATTCGGTGTGAAACTGCAATTGAAACAGCAATAAGTGAGTAAAGTAAAATATTTTAAAAGTAACGACCTTTTCACTTTAACTTTCTTTAAATACTTTAAAGAAGTCTAATAGTAAGTTAGCATTACCTCTGGGTTTCTTGGTCACCTTCTACGTAGCCCCAAGCTTTGAGTGCTGGAAGGCCGTTGAACCTCTGTATCGAGAACTCTGATGTTTCATTCGTGTTCGTTAGTGCCATTGTTATTCTATTTTTTCCTTCGTCCATCATCTGGGGAAAAAATGGTTAGATTTCTTTTTATTTATAGAAGAGATTGAAATGTGTAATAATGTAGAATCGATATGTATATTTAAACATACACACACACACACACACACACAGAAAGATGATTCTAGACACAATTTCCAACAAGAAACTTCATATATAGTCTGGTCCGATTATAACTTGTTTTGGAGATATTATAGTTTTTGATTTTCAAAAATGGAGCTCTTTCCCCATATAACAAGCCATAACTCTAGAAATTATTTCAATATCAAAACTTTTGAGTTTGCCATTCGAAAGAGCAATCGATTTTCCTTAAATTGATGCCCCAAGCATAACCACATGCTATAGGAAGAACTGAGGGGGTTTAATGAGAAGAAGTAAGTAAATATTCTTCATCCCAAAGATATTCAAAACTACAAAAGGGATTTCATTTAAGCATTACAAAAACTGAACTTATTATTAAAATGTTTTGTTTTCTACCAATTTGGCTTATATATATATACATATATATATAAACCCGCTCACACACATACACATGCGACACAGACATTAATTCCCGGCTACGCATAGCTTCTGTTGCTATAATTCGTAAACAACTGCTTCTTCTCTATGTTTTTTTGGTCATTCTTAAAATATGAGATTTATTTCTTTACTAGAGTACCAATCCGGTGATGATGCTGAATGGGCACCGAACTGAACCGAAACGTAGATAAAGAAAATCTATTTATGTGAGAAAATATTCAATAACTTATAAGAAAGTTGCCGTTTATATAGTTTGTAGTAGTTTTGTATGTAAGGGTGGAGGTGGCAATTACAAAAATATTTCTTATTGAAGAACGTGGGTATCGTTTTTTAGGTTGTAAATAATGTATTTTCTTAATTAAAATGCTTTAGGACTATTAATGTCCATGAAACATTTTCAAGTTGACTGTCCAATACTATTAAATATATATTTATATATTATATTACCTCGATTTCTTGTAAGAGTTGAAAAAGTGAGAGGAAGTTACAGTTAAAAGAAAAATAAAATGATCTTTTTTGCACTTTAATTGTGTGCATTATTTCTAGAGTAGTCAGTGAAAATTTTAATTCAGTTCGATGAATAGTTTTATTGATATTGTACAACTGGACGACCCTTTTAATATTCATAGGATGCACCTCGGGTGTCAGAAGGGTACGTGACGATTAGTTAATTGTTCAGCACCTTCTCAGAAATAAAATACCACTCAGCTATAAGGTTTATAATAAACTCTACGAAATTTCGTTTACAGTCTATTTTTAGATGTTAGTCTCTTAGGAGGTAGTGGAGAAGGCATTTGGATTTAGTTAGTAGCCCTATGACAGTGAAACTGAGCGGTCAATAGTTACAGGAGAAAATAAATTTCAAAAATTTATCTTGTGATTTATATGAATAAAGTTTCAAATGGATATATGAAAATTGTTGAAAAATACTCGAAAATGAAGACTTGGCCATAGGCAGAAGTAATGTAAATGACCCAGAAGTAGATACCTTTATGTGAGTACTTTCAATACATTTTTATTCATTATTCAAAATTGAATCATTATAAAAATGTTTTTGCCAAAAGTTTTGTGACGATTATGAGTTAAGTGGCCACTACATTTAAACAAAATAAAAAAATCACTAAATGGATTTACATCAAATTCATATAAAACATTCAACTAACACAGTTCTCAATATAAAAACTGTTGTTTTGAAAACAGAAATAAATCACCTTCCATCAATCTTAAAATAAATTGATAATTAACAATATTTTTTCTTATATTAATTTTCAATGAGCCACTAACAAGAACTGACGGCCACAATAACAACACATTTTTATTAGAATAGAGGGATCACTATTAATTTGATTACGACTTCCAAGATAAATATCTTTTTTCTTGAAATTGTTTTGAAAAAGACATACTTCAAATGTAATGAAGGAACATGGTTTTCATGTATGAAAGAAAATATGCTTCATTGTAGTTAATATAAAAAGCTTTAAAATATCTATTTTTCACTCCTCCTGGCTACCAATAACCATAGAAATCATATAGAAAATAGATCAACATAATTGTTTATGTTTTATAAACTACAAGAAATAGATATTCAATAACTTTTAGCAATGTTTTTGGAAATTGTCAAAATAAAAACAAATCAAATATTTTATGATAACATCCTTTTACTGTTTTCATTTCTGGCTTAAGACAGTTTGATTAAATTGATATTAATACTTAATTAAAATTTCATAAAAAATGTATTCCAACCAAAATATTCTGTAGGTCGTACTATGTCAGGGAAATGTGAAAATGATATAAATAAATTTGCAATTTCCCATCAACAACAGAAAATTTATTAATTTCGATATCAATGGTCATTTAAAATAACAACATGGTTTCAGAATTAAAGATAAACTAGTTAGCGTGTAGTTCATTCTCTCGTTTACAATGTCACTCGAATGAGAGGTCAGAAGAATTACATTATATCATTAATTTTCAAGATAAATGTACTAACTCCGAAAAATGGGAATAATGCTGCATGAACTGCCATGAACTATGATGCTCCATTCATAATGCTAAATAATAGATTCAATGTTCAATGAAATAATTTGTGACTCGGTAGAATGTTTTATAGTCGAGGAAAATATTTGAGTATATTTCAACACGTCCGCTCTTTTCAGTCAGACATTATCAAAAATTATTTTTTTTTAATATATATATTCCTCATTTATGTAGATTGAAAAATGTTGGCAGTTCTGTTGACCTGGCAGTGTCTGGAAACAGAACTTACACAGTTTAAAGGGCAGTGGAGACAATTCATTTCAACACAAACTTTTTCTCCCCTTGAAGAAACTAAAGTAGAATCTTTTTTTTAAATTTGTCTACTTTCTTACTCATTTAAACTTAAAATTTCATTACGATAATTTATTATCATTATGAATGATCGATTTGCTAGCAACCATTTTGTACCCCCTTATTAATGAGGAAATTAATTAAGTGCTTTTTCTCTCTAACATGCCATGTAATTTTCCCCAAAGAAATACTCGTGTTATTCTCAGAGAATAGTCGGAGTAGGTAATAAAATTATTAAAAAATAAAGTAATATGCCTATAAATTATTAGATAATTTGTCTCACCCTATCTAGAAGGCCGAACTGCTCGAAGTTAATCCAGCTGGGAAGTATCCTTTGGGCTAGGCGCACTAAAGGATCGTCGTAGCCCCAGAGGAAAGAATTAATAGGCATCTTGAGTATGGGCTGAGCATCCAAGTAGCTCACGAGTGTAGATACTGCCAGGTTCATGGTCGCTGATGAATTGTGCATCATTGATGCTATACCCTGTAAAATGCATAGGTGAAGTGAGGTTGAAGTGTTAAAAATTGTCTCAATCAACTTAAATGAAAGTCTTAATGTTGTTTTTAACACCAGCTTTTAATCCATACTGTTTATCTTTATAAATATTTAATTTGTAATAAATATACATCGAATTTTGACCAATAATTGTTTTTTTCACAATATTCTCTTTATGGGGTCAGGTATTGAGGTTGTCTAGTTATCGTTCCTCTCCTAGGAGGTGACGATAATAATCCCCTTTCAAAAGGATGTATAAATATTGCTCTAGTGGTAACAATTTTCGATTAATCGTTACCTAACTGAATATACAAGCGTCACATATAAAACTAAAGATCAAGGTCGTTGCAGAAACCGGTCAGGGCGAGATGGCGGGTTTACAGGGAGGAAATCCGAAATTTCCAAATATCTCCGTTATTATGAGTCGCGTCGAATGATTGCATATCCAATCTTGTTGTAATATTATATAAATGTTGTTCTATACAGAAGATTAACTGAGATATTAGCAGTTATTTAATTATCAGCCGTCTTCAGTAAACTCGTACATTCAGTTACCGCTCATTAACAATAAGCCAGTATATCCTGAAACGTTTTATTTCAAGACTATAAATCAAATATTGTTTTTAATAGACCTTTATTATGTGAGATAGATGCAAATTCGTTGTGTGATGACATTATCAATAAAGATTATATTTTCTGGGGAGCTCAATATTTACAGGATCGATACCATGCAGAATAAACGTTACATATAAAGCAATAGAAAAAATTCCGTCACGCAGGGGCTGCGTAAACTAAGCAGATTTCCCTCGTGAAGTTTAGTAATAGATAAATCTACATACTGGTAAATAAATACAAACGGAAATAAGAAATGTTTCATCCAATTTCAATAACCGGCCAACAGGAAGAGTTAGAAATGTAAACAAACGGTTGTGCCCGCCTCACACCGGAAAGAAAAACAATTACTGAAATATATCAGAATATAACAAATTAATTTTACTGAGATCTATTTACTATATCTAGTACTGTAATTAATAATGAGTCAGAATAATTGTTATCTCAATCAATCAAATTTTAGTAGTCCAAAACCTTAAGACGGGGGGAGGGGGGTCACCAGGACATATTTGCATTTATCTCGTATAATAAAGGTCTCTTGAATACAATTTTTGGTATTTAAGCTTCGAATAATGTGATTTATTATGTAGCAGAGTATTGTTTATGTAACATGAGTAGAAGTGGCGGTTTGCTGAAGGCTGAAAACTGAAAAATGCAAATATCTCAGTTAATATTCAAGATAGTGAATAAATGTATATGGCAATTTGCAATAAGATTGGTTCTATATAATGTTTTGATCCGACACACAGTAACGGAGATATTTCGAATTTTCGAAAATCCTCCCCTCTAAACCCCCCTCCCCCTGGCCCGATTTCAGCCGTTAACGAACTTGATCTTTCTTTTTACATAAAACGACTAAATATCGAGTTTGGTAACGATTAAACAATAATTGCGACCGCTAGAGCGGTAACAGACAAATATATATATATATATATATATATATATATATATATATATATATATACAGTTTTGAACGGACCTCATTGTCGTCATCTCCTGGGTAGGATCGATGGACATTTGAAGAAAAATTTCGAAAATCGCGTCATGAGTACGACCTCAATAGCTGATTTCCCTTAAGGGAAATCTGCTAAAAAATAGTCGTAAACGGACCACGTGGATGGGGTTGAAATAAACAATTTGAAATATCTCCGTTATTTTGAATTGGATTGAAAAATATATCTACAGTCTTGTTAATCATTTAATCTTCTATCATTTTTGTAACATTTTCACTCATTTAAATTTGAATTTCAGGAGATTTTTATTTTATCATTAATCATTTTATGCCCAACTTAAATTTCATGTTGCAAATAGGCTTTTTATTAGTGGAGAAATAGAATGTCGAATTTGTCGACAACATCGGCGTGATATTCCAACTTGTGGTATAACTGCTTGTTTTACGTACCACTTGCGTGGCTAACTTTTCAATAGCTTTACGAAGTACTCTCATACCATGAAATGAAAAATGGGCTGAGCTTGTTTTGATTATCCATAATTTGGCAGAATAAAAAAACTAAGATAGCTGTCATATACCTTCTCGTTTTGGCTCGTTCCGCATAACTATTTTGAAGAAAGTTAAAATTTAATGCATAAATCCTTGTAATGGCAAATTCTCCCGATTTCAATTACAATTAAATTACGGAGGCGGTAAGCTAAAAGTCTCATGTGCCCCAGAGGTTTTCACTCTTATGGTACTTTAATATGAAACTCGTTGTTCATTCTAGCAACTATTGACTAAACTTGCCAAATTAGAAAGTTATTGGCTCACGTTACTTATTAAGGACGATCATTTTTTGAGTAAATGTATTTTTTTTCTTCTGATATTTAAGACATACTTTCGTTTTTTTTTTTCTTTTTCACTTTTGAACAGGTTTAGCAATATTTCATAATAGCAATTAGAAGGCCTGACCTACTCTTCCGATATTTTGGTTTATATTTCATTTCTCGTCCTAAAGGTATTTATTATATGTCCACATCACTGGTCTTGAGACATATTGTATGAAACTCCCTTTACGGTGGACATAATAGAAATATTTATTCCTAAAATTTCTTAGGATTTTTTCAATTAAGAGTCGTTGGTCCTAATCATGAAATAAATAAAATACTGACGCTTAGAGATCATTTACTAACCTAACCTGGTCTTATTAATTTATGTTCCTACTATTTGTTTCATGGTGTTTATATTTCATGCTTTAGAGTTTTCGTAGTATAATGTGAGTCCTCTGACTTTCATAGTTTCCTTTCCATTACTTTTAACATAACTTTTGGGTCCAGTAAAGTCTACTTTACATATTGGTTCATTTACCCGAATTTCACCAGTGTTTTGTGGTATTTTTTTCACCATCAATATTAACAACACTGCCGCTTTCATAGTATGTCACATTATCACCCCTTTAGTATGTCTAACATGTAAAGTCTAAGTCACCGATATAAAATCTTTCCACCACCTTTTCTGGAGATGCACCAGAGAAGAACTGGTAGAGGCTCGAAAGGTGATTTCAGAGCTAAAAGAACCTTAACTCTACAAAACTAGCTTCTACAGAGTTTCATTTCGAATTTCTCTAAAAAGTTGAAAAAAGGGAGTGAGTATGGAGTTTGAAACACCCTTTATAAGGGGTGTCCAGGATAACCACAAGAAATGATCTCCTGGGCTAAACCGGTGACTTAAACAAAAAATGTCAGAGGGAAAAGTTGTCTGAATCCATATCTAATTTCACCATAGAGCAGTAATTTCCAACTTATTAAGCTCTTCCAAAGTCCTTAAAATGCTATTCAAGAACCAGTAAACGGCATTTCTATATCTTTGAAATTAATGGATCTGTCGTTGTGTAATCTGGTACCCTCAACATCATCATAATTTTTCAGGCGACTTATGAATTGGAATCTTGCAGATCTAATGCTTCATTCTCTTGTATTTTTCTTTGTTCCTTCGTTTAAAAATATCTTTGAATGTGTATGTGCTACAGTTTTTTAAAAAAAATTTTTTGGAGATTCTTCAAATTAAAAATAAAAAACTAAACTAATCTTACAATATTTCCATAAATTAAAAAAAAATAATGTTAAAACAAACAGATTATCAGTATAGATGAGAGAAAAGGGAATCTTTTCTTTTTATTTTAAACAAAAAGAAGCATTTTTTTTGGACATCATTGCAAAATTTTTGTAAATATGTTTTCTTGAGCTCTAAAATGTCTCCTTGCTCTAATACACTTCACATAATGCAATGCCAGATTGCGAACAGCTCGGCAAATTTCCTCACTTTGTATTGTCCTACACAACTCGGCAGTCCTTCCTCTGAGCTGGACAGCCCGATGAGTTTTAGTAGGTAGTATCCCCCCCCCCATACACACAGATACAAATTTAGTGGAGTGAGATCTGGAGAACGGGGAGACCTACATTTCCTTAAACCATTTCTGCTACAACTCTCCTAGCTTCCAATGAATAATGGACCTAGGAACTCGTCTTGTTGCAGCTACATTGTTCTACAAGAGTAAAGAGGCACGTCCTCCGATAAGGATGCAAATCCCCCCACAAAAACGTTTTATAGCTTTACATGTTTAGGGGACGTTAAAAAAAATGAGGACCAATTTCATAGTCGCCTAAAATGCCAATCCATCTTCTCTGACCAGCGATGTTGGTTGCTAAAAAAACAGTAAAACGTTTTCTTCCGTCGTGAGCCAAAATTGAAACATAATTCTCTATGGTGGAAACAAGGATGGAGACGTACAACTTTCATCAGTTTAGCCGTAAAAAGCATTTGATCCGGTTTATATTTGATCCCTATAGGTTAGCTTCGTTGGCCTTTAAAATCTTTGGCAACACCGAAAGAATTCTTGATCTGGGTTATTAAGTAATGAGCGATCAACTCTACGTACAAACCTCGTTAGCAAATTTCTCCTATAGTCACACTGTCCCCATTATAGTCGGGGAGTGTGCAGAGGTTACCACGCCTGTTGCAGGGTTTCAAGAGATCAGAAACCTTTGTCAGAGATATTTTCAAATTTACTAGTCTCTCACAACTCAACTAGAGCATCCTGGTTGTGAAGTAGACATTTCCTTCGTATATATATTCCTTGCTTCCTAGGATCGAGCCAGTATCTATTTTTCAAAACACTAAGTGTAGTAGCAGATTTATCTACACATTATGCCGCCCCGTCCCAAATAAAGTAATAAATATATATAGTGTCCTCTCATTGCACAAGAACATGCGATTTCCTTGTACAATAATTATAACTTAATTCATTAATTATTACTCGATTGAAAGAACATTCTTTATGCACCATAGAATATACATCTAAAACCTGACCAGCAAGTTCTAGCATTTACGTTTGACATATTAATATTCGTGTGTTCAGATTGAATAATTGTCGTTAAAACAGCAAGTACATATGCATTAACGGACAATAGGGGTTGTTCGTCCGTGGCCCTTCTATTCCTGAGAAGTGCAATGCAAGGTTGACAGCTTGAAAAATCATCCGGCCTGATTGGTTTTTATGCAGAGGAACTCCTTTCATTATCCGGTGGCCTAGAGATGCAATAGCTACTTGCCGACAGAAGGCTAAATGCCATTAATGTAGGACAACCTACATCGAACACGAATAAGCGTATGTTGTCATGTTGCTAAATTAGGCCCTGCAATAACTCTTTTCTATCCTTAATTAGTTGTTAAAATATTTAATTAATGAATAAAAGTTAAAAAATCGAAAAAGATTGATTAAGTCGTCATGGTACAGTTAGTATTAACGAATACACGGATGCCAAGTCTTACTGAGAATATGTAAATGATTTATTTTTTTTTAACCTCTAAAACACATTATTAAAAGTGTTGGTTGAATATACAGATGGGGATGTATGAGGTATAAATTTATCAGTTTAGACCTATACAATGGAATATAATGGATTATGGATTTACTGTAATAAACCTCTACTTGTTTCAGACCTTTTCCCATACCTCTTCAGGAGCTCATTTCTAAAAATAAGCTCTTTCTGTTTTCGTTGCACAGACTGTCCTCCATCATTGCGAAATTCCTTGACTGATAAATCTAGGAAATCGATATATCTTATATACCAGTGAGCTTTGTAATAAAAAAAAAGGATGTGATTTCTCCTACGTCGCACACTTCTCTAATCAGCAGACACTGATGATGGAGTTTGGTCTCCAAAAGAGCACTCAACATATAATAAGGGACTTGTAGAAGACAATGCGTTTTAGTTGATTCTTAATAAAAGGATGAAAACCCAAGCAGATTTCACGTTGATTATGTCATCTCAAATTCGATTCTCTATTCTTGTCGTAATAAGATGCTTATGTAAAAGCAACATGGAATTTATGTTGGGCAAAAGATGATTAGTGACACCATTTCTAAAAACTGTAAATTCCAAAAGTAGGAGAGGAGTTAAACTGAAGGCTGAAAATAAAATTACAAATAACTCGTTTAATATTATAGTTACGAAAATATTACGTAAAACAAGAATAATGTAAGTATTCACTATATTATAAAAATTCTTTAAAAATTGAATTCAAATTAAATTTTCCATACTATAATATAGTGCTTTATTGAAGCTTGATTGCAGATTAAAAAAATCCTCCTGCGACACGAGGTTGGGTGGGAGTGTTGTGCACTTATTGCGTTCTGCCGTATTCTGATTGTATTGCAGATAAAAGTATGCTACTTCTTTATTCTAGAAGCTATTTAATCATCTCACGGTGCTGAATGGGAGATGGGCTAACCTATAGGAGCCTATTATCAACCCAGGAAACCGAAAAACTATAGAAAATCTATTGTGCGATCCCCAACCGCGAATAAGGCGACCCAATGATGGAAGTATTTCGAGCTACTCGTGCCAACTATTTATTTATTTAACATATTTCAATCAATCAGTGTATTGTATTTCGATTAAATAAAAATAAAACTTTTTGTGTTAGTTGTTATTAAAAAGTTGCTTTGACTTGTGGTCTTACTAATTAATTAATATTAAGACTAAAAATTAATGTAATTTCGAGTAAGAAGATTGATTTAATTTTTTGTTAATGAATGAATTACTCCAAAAAGGATTTTTCTAAAAATATTATTTCATATTTTTGTAAATCAGTATCTTGGCTTTCAACTTATTTCGTTAGTCGATTACTCGATTAATTAAATCATTAAACATTAACCTCGAAAAGTGTAACCCTACAGTTAAATATTATTACTTCGCTGGAATGAAATTAAAAACTTAGTTACTCACCTTTTCTTAAAAGCAGAAGCCGATCAAATCGCAGCTTGTTAAAATCAATTTCAGTTTAAATAATATGAAAATATTTAGAATTATAATTTATAACTCAATTTTATTAATTGAGTAAGACTAAATAATCAACTTACCAGGAGAGGAATATTGGGTACCACAATATCATCTTTTGCGGGGTCACCTATCGACATTTCAGGTTCAAACTGAACATTCCTGCTTGGTGTAAATGAGATAGTATTATTTGGATTCCAGACAACATCTTCGTTTGTCACCGTTTCACTAGAAGAGATGTATTATATTTAATATACAAAAAGAAAGGAACAAGAGAAGGAGAAATGTATCATTCGATAAAACAATAATGACCCAAACACATGGTAATAATATATGGTTTACAATAAAACTAAAAGTGGGGCTCAGGTTAGCCATGGAAGTTTAAGTGTTGGTCTTAACCTCACAAGGTGAACCTAGATTCGCGAGTTCAATTCGCGCCTGGGCAATAAAAATTTATTTAGGGACGAACTCATTAAATAAAATCCTTAGTCCCACCCTGGCTAGAAAAGAGTGGTAATCTGTAGATATCTGTGGTCCTGTCCCAATTAGCAATAGTAGCTAGAAGTGGGCATTTATAAATAATAATAACTAAATTAAGACTGTATACTGATACGAAGTGACTAAATTAAATTTTAATTTTTAA
The DNA here is from genome assembly GCA_019009955.1 of Riptortus pedestris. Classification (NCBI taxonomy): domain Eukaryota; kingdom Metazoa; phylum Arthropoda; class Insecta; order Hemiptera; family Alydidae; genus Riptortus; species Riptortus pedestris. The sequence goes on from CM032228.1 coordinate 62,737,909, forward strand.
GGAGTAACCATTCAGTAGGCTGAAAAAATGTTCAATTTGTATTTTTGGAATCATTCAGATGGCAATTACAATCATCATGTCCTTTCATGCATCTATTTCAGCTGATGGCAGCAGCACCTCCCCTGACTGACTATCCAAAGACATGGTGCACAGAATAGGGTGTCATGGTGCGCAGAAATTAGTAGTAGTTGAGGATAGTTTCATAATATATGATTTTGTTAACATATTGCATATTGATTTTGTTCCCATATTGTATATGGATTTTCCAGAGGCTTCAAATTAGTGCAGGACTAAATTTTCGAAACTTCTGCATCACCCTTTTACTACTAAATATTACTTTGATCCCAGGCCTACAAATAAGAACTATGAAGAATCCATGGTTTATCTAGTTTATTACTATCATTGCTCATCGTGAAATGCGTGCAGACTAATTTGTAGCCTCAGTCTCATAATAGAAACTTATAAAAGAACCATATATTGCCACAATAATCCATGTACTTATATATATATATATATATATATTTCCTTGTCTTTTTTTTTCCATTTTGGGAAGTAAAGCCATGAAATTGTTCTTAAGGAGTTGACGATTTTTTTTTTGGTATGTCTGCAATGCTTAGTTAATTCTTATTAATTTACTAATGACAACTGGGGCGGGTTGTCTATAGGTTACCATCCTTTTCTAGCCAGAGAGGGAGTAAGAACTTTAATTAATCAGTTCATCTCTAACTATATTCCAATTGCCTAGGTGAGTATCTAATTCACGACTGTAGGTTTACCCAGTGTGATCAACACCTTTTCTCACTTGGCTAACCTGAGCCCCAGTTAATTCTTAGCTTGGCTTTGAATGATTATTGTAATGTTCTGTTCATACTTTTTGAGCTGATATCTACATTTACGTATAATCTATCATCTTACCTGTATGTATACGGCCCTACTTCTGTTACCCGGAGCTTCTTATCATAACCCTTTATAAATCTTTCAGCATTTGTTATGTTGAACATAAATATTTTAATGTATAGTTTTATTGGAGGTGATCTCCACATCTTATAAAGATATGATCCGTCCTTCATCGTCATGGTCTGAAATAAACAAACCAAATGAAATGTATTTATTTCCACTAAATGTTAACATAACGTAATACGATACTTCAAATATTTTTGTTTTGTAATTTCTTTAGATAATATTAAATAGAATTTATACTTATATAAAATTACCTCAAATTCCATGAATACATTTTATAAAATCTATCAATTTAATAATTATATAATAAATTAATTTCGTTAACAATGAAATATGACTCTGAATATACAACATCCATTTTTAATTTATTGACATGTTTTGTTATTATTCTAAGATTTATTAAAGGATGGCATGCTTTATATATTATGAGAAACATGTCTCTACCTTAAAGAAATAAATTACCTCATCATAAATTGCTTTTATGTAAATATTTTGTACTTTTATGAAATAATTGAATATTTTTGATAGTGTCCATCTTGAGTTCAGATATAAAATTCTTTAATTTATTTTTAAAATGAGGGTATTTTGTTTGTAGTTTTAATACATTCGGGATGTGGGTTTAGGGATTTTACTCCTTAAAATGATATTTTTTTCTAATGAGATAATATTTGTGGTTGGTGGTATGAAGTGTATTCATGTATTTTGTTTTATGATTATGTGTTATACTATCTCTGCAAAACAAGTTCATAATAGTTGGAATATTTAAAAAAAGAAGGATTATTAAAAAGAACTTATAATTTAGTAATATTTAACGAAAAGAAATAATTAATTAAAACAATGCAGGTGAGGGTTTACTAATGTTTGCGCCGGGGTTGACTAACCTGCATAACCTACAAGTGATGATTCTAGTATTTGTTTATACAACCCCCCGGCTTTTGACGGCCTTAAAAAGCATTAAGAAATTAACCATTCACTAGAAATATTGGCATGTTATCAACCTTTTCTAGAGTTAAAATTAATTGACGACAATATCTGACGTCAACAATGAATAACAAGTTTTTACGAATAATGCATAGGCTACGATCGTAAATATTTCGATCCGTCAGAACTGTTATTGGATCGTAATACTTGAAGCAGGCTGAATATGAATGTAAACCTATTCAGATTTATGCAAGTTTATTCTGACATTGTTATTTCCTTCCTGTATTCTAATACTATACGACCTTTCCCATGATAGTGATTTTTATTGTTTGAGTCCTTAAAAGGTTAATAGACTTTTATGGAATTGAATAACACCATTAAGCAAAACTATGACAGCATAATTACTGAAGGTAAGCAATTCATGACCTAAAAATCTGCGTAGCCGTTAAGGACCTTCCGAAATGGTGTATCAGAAGCAACGTCCAAATAATAAAACTGTATGGTGAACCTGATATCTGTGTTATTAAGATAGGCAGATCATGGTGGTCGGGAAATGTTGAAAGAATGATTGGTGCCAGATTCAACAAGAGGATACCATTAAACGAGGAAGTAGGAAAAGAGGGTCCCAAATCAATAGTTAATTTTTTATCTGAAGGAGCAGTTTTAGAAGTTGGACATCCCTAATAGGCAGAAAGTATACTAGAAATCACGAGGGATGTCAAGAAATCATGACTGCAGAAGAACAGGTCCTTCAGGAATGTAACCCCAAAAAGTAAGTTAATTACACCTGTTTCTATTTAATTTTGACTCCTAAGATCTAGATCTAATTTTTCTCTCCTAGCTAGATTACTACAAATCAATCATAGAGATGCATAAATACGACCAAAAACCTGGCATTATCTGAGCTATTAGGTCAAATCTCTACAAATATCAAACGATTTAACATAAAATTATCATGCATTATACATTTTTAATATTAATCCCTTATTAAAATTATAAGGAGCTCTAGACCTAACTAATCCCCTATTATTGTACGCTATTGTTTTTCTATATTACAGTCCCTCTATTGATTTATTTCTCATTGACGGATTTTACTTATATTGTTTTATGTAATTTGAAGGTTTCACTGTGCAAAATCAGCTAACGTATGACAAGGAGAGTAACAGTAAGTTGTAAAATACAAACAATGTGTGTGTAATGGCATAGATGAAAATTGTACAAATATTGTTACCAAAATGTTTTATATTATTTACTTTATTATAATAATAAAAAAACCATTTAATGCTCACCTATCTCATGTAATTTCTTATATATATATATATATATATATATATATATATATATCATTATTACTGATTTATAAAACATATAAAATATTCCATTTCCTTTAAGTCCTCAAGACTAATTTTTATATATGAAGATTAATGTATAATAGGGAGCTATTTACTTACAAAATCTCTTGCTATTTGTACTGGATCAAGAAAGTGGGTTAAATAAGCCACACCCATCAGTGCGATACCAGAGAGGCAGAGTTTCATGAAGCCTGAAAACAAGAAAATTCATTTTAATAAAGAGGTGAAGGTTCAATATTAAATTAAAATATTATTTATTAAAATGGCGTAATAAGAGTACTTTAGCTAGTCTTTAGCTTATAACAACAGCACGACTTCGACAGTTTTCTGGTAGCCAAGAGCTCACTCTCATGTTCTTTTTTTCACTCTGAAGATAGTGGAATTGCGCCACCAAAAAACAAAATATTTTCAGGTGAAATGAGTGTTTTACTAGATTTCACAATGAGCTATTGAGGTTGTACTAGTAACGTGCGTTTGCTATAATTTCTTCAAATCTCTTTTGAAAACTTTATATATATCAGGATCAATAAAGAAGGCCAAGTCCTCTACAGTTTTTCATATTCCAGAGATATCACTTTATATATACATATGTATTTCCATCAGTATGGTGACCGGTATATATTCTAGTATCGTCTCTATATATATATCTTTATTTGTTAGCCTTTTGGGTTAAACAACCATTATCAAAAAAATGTTTTTAGTTAAAACATCTTAATTTTCACATACCCCCAATGCATTTCGAGCTTGTGCACCGTTTAAACGAGCAAAACCCAAATTCTAAATTGGATTCCAATAAATTAGTTTAAAAGTATAATAACATTAAGCAATGTATAATAATATTAATTAAGTCTATTTCTTTCCATACTTTCTGAAATCTAGTCAAATAAAAATTTTCTTTTAAAAATAATTAAATTTGTCATTTGAGAAACTTGGTTGTGTTTTAACGACAAATCAAATTTCAAACACAAGAATAATATAATATACTAGATTATTCCCAGGTTAATTATTCCACAATATCTTAATTCTGAATTAAATGTTTTAGAATACATCCTTTATTATCAAACATAAAGTATATTACGGGAACATTTAACTATTGTTTGGTGTATATGTGATGGCTATTTAATCACTTTTGTAAATAGGTTATTATTGACTCTACAATTCATCATTTTGTTCAAAAAGAAAATATTAAATTTATTTTATGATCTTTATAAGGGTCTCGAACATTTTATATACCTCGTAAGCAGTGTCTATATTTGAAAATAAAGAAGATTTAAATAAAAGAATTTTACGATATTACGAATGTGATGTTTAACCTAGATGGCTAACAAGTAAAGAAATATATTAATTGGACGATATATATATATATATATATATGTGTGTGTGTGTGTGTGTGTGTGTGTGTGTGTGTATGTATATATATATATATATATATATATATATATATATATATGCTGAGACTGAGGACAATTTATATCTATTTGGACCTGAAGGAGGGGATTTTAAGAGAAGAGGTGAAATGTAAAACCGAGTGCGTTTCTATGTGCTACAAGCACGTTATATCACCAATATTGTTGAAAATAAATAACATTTTTGTCTGAATAGTTTCCTCTATTTGAATACAGCAAGAAAGAGGAAAATATTATCTATGAAGAATATAATCTTTGAGAAACATATGATCGTGCTGGTTCATTTGTAATTTTTGTTTTCCCTATTCAGTCCACTGCACTCATCCTGTTCATATGATCTTAACATTTGGCTACTATATCTTTTAGCACTAACCAGCCAGTTTGGATTTCGTGTATTATTCTGATAGGGCATTATCTGTGGGAAAAATTGAAGAATATATACGCAGGCCCGACATGACAGACGTTTTTTTTTTAATGCAATATCCGATTTATATGATAGTTATTTAAGTCTAGTGATTACATTGGTGGGTTGTATCACAGGATGGAGCGGAATGACCCCATGAAATGTCTTGACACCTTTACCATGACACCCGTCAGTAGAATGATTTATAACTGGTAGGAAGCTTTTACTTCCTCATTCAAGGTGCTCCTTGATTAGCTCACAGAGCAGAACTGTTGGAGGAGTTACACACATTTGTAAGGTGTCTATAGGTACGGACATCTATAGGGTGTCTATAGGTACACACACCTATAGGGCGTCTTAGGTACTCCCATCATGTGGAGTCTATAGGTACACAGATCTATAAGGCGTCTTTACGTACACCCATCATAGGGAATCTACAGGTACACACACCTACAGGGCGTCTTTAGGTACACACACCTGTAGGGCGTCTATAGGCATACACATCTATAGGGCGTCTATAGGTACACACATCTATAGGTGCAGACATCTATAGGGCGTCTATAGGTACACACATCTATAGGGCGTCTATAGGTACACACATCTATAGGGCGTCTATAGGTACACACACCTATAGGGCGTCTAAAGGTACACACATCTATAGGGCGTCTATAGGTACACACACCTATAGGGCGTCTAAAGGTACATACATCTATAGGGCGTCTACAGGTGCACACACCTATAGGGCGTCTAAAGGTACACCATCTATAGTGCGTCTATAGGTACACACACCTATAGGGCGTCTAAAGGTACACTCATCTATAGGGCGTCTAAAGGTACACTCATCTATAGGGCGTCTATAGGTACACACATCTATAGGACTGTCGTCTGTACTTCACTACTATAACATTTGCCTATATTTGCCAATACCTACTTGGTTCCCTCAAGTTTAAACACTCTGTAGTCCTAACGACGTCATGATAATTTGTTGTTACAATCGCTAATCGAAATCAAAGTTTTTATTTGTTTTTAGTGGTCGATCTTAATTTTTCTCTGTTATAGCAATTTCATTTTGCTCATAATGAATAATATTGGGGTTCATGGTTTACCTGGTTCACGTGTATAAACCTACTTGTGGAAAGTAATTGAATAATGCCTTATAAACAACGTTCTCCGTCGACTCTTCCCCTACAACCGGGGATTAGTTAGTTACCAGGAACAGGTTATGACAGTTTAAAATAATTGTATTTTTCCAAAGAATGGTTATCGCTATTAGAATTATTGGTAAAAATCGATTTAAATCAAGTGACGTAACCTGGCCCCAGCAACTTCCATTTCAGTATGTGGTCCACTACAATGGCAGTAGGGCATATTCAGAAATACCGACGAGCGCTTCTCTAGTGGTCGTATATTAATGTCGGTGGATGACTGTTTAATGGAGTCAATTGAATTTATATTATTATTAATTATGTAGTGTAGTATAAGTCCCTGTATAAGTGGTATTATGTTAACTATATAATAATGTAGAGTCAAACTTATTTAAAAAAGTAGATCAATATTAGTACATTAGTATGAAGTACAGTTTGTTGTTGTTTTAGTATCCTTGTAGTTATTGTATGTGTTTATGCGTCTATGTGTTTGAGTGTGTGTAGGTGATTATGTTAAGATGTAAACTCCTCCTTTACTTGTGTTGCTAACTCCAAAAATACATGGTCGGAAAAATAAATTATAAACATTGCATGAATTATTTTCCAAACCTAAATTTTAAGAAAAAATAAAAGCATTTTATAAATGTAATTTTATTTGGAAGTCTTCAAATGGCTCAAAGACAGAATTTTTGATTGAAATTTGGTAAATGGATATATAATTGATAAAGAGGCTCCAAATTATACAAAAAATGATTATAAAAGCCCTTTTCATAACCGATAATGACTTCAAGGTGAGTGTGGAGTAATACGTTACCTGGATTACTTAATTAATAATGTAAACCGCTTTAGGCAACAAAACGTATTAAATTTCAACGTCAACAGCGTGTTGCGAAAATTGGCGAATTTGACCCTAAAATCCATTAGAGCATAGAATATAAAAGAGGTTAAACTTCACCAAGGCCAGTTTGCAGACGTTGAGGCCGCGGTGGAGGCAGATTTGAGCGTGAAAACCAGCAGGCCTTCTAGTCAAGTGAAAATTATGCACAGGATTGTATTACTGTTCGGAAGGACATATCCCTAGCTATCTAAACTAAACCGATAAATATGTATGACTTTTAGCACGGTAACGCCAAGGTAGTGACTTACTGATGACAGCTGAGAGTTAACCGGGTTATTTAGCTTCTAGTTGTATCGTTAGCCCTTTCAGTTCGTTAAGTATAAGTCGGAATTGATTTCCTGTACCGCATCTTAATCACTCCTTCTTCCGTCAAACGTACATATATTAATAACACGACGGATATGATGAAAAGTTCAGGGGTTTGACGGCCGCCGGAGAAATAAGTAAACAAGCTTTGGAAATCTGTTCCGTTTGCTACGAAGCAGTAAGAGTCGGAACACTGACCATGGAGGCTTGATTCTATAAAAGCTGCTTTGTGTAATAATAAACTATTGTAAAGGAAGACTTTGCCTTTGATTATAATCTTGATCATCAACTATCTTGAAGGACATGTTGCGACCCATCAAGCCATACGCACTAATGCATTTCTGCACAATATTAACTTAGGAGATTTATAATTTCCAAGGAAATGGGCAACAACAAACTAGAATGCCAACCATGCAACTTTTTCAGTATTGCTGAGTAACCCTTCCAAGTGACTTTCTGCAATCATTTTCCTTATTTATGGACCTATGAAAACACTTTCATTCACACCGATAATTACTGGTCCATTTTCAAACATTAATATACATTAAAAATAAGTGCAGGAATTTTTTATAAACTTTTTGGAGCCGCACTTATCAAAATAATCAAAATTTTGATTTTGATTTTTGGAAAATTGTTTTTATTATAATCCAATGCATGTTACAGGTCATATGCAAGGCCATGCTGAACAGAGTAAAATGACATTGCTCCCACTTTCCTAGCACAATTAGAACAAGGTCTAGAGCGATTTGCAGAAATCCCGTACGGCGTTATTGGGAAAATGCGGCATCATTAAAAAAAAAATAAAAATTACACGTGATAGAGCAAAACAGTTTTCAAATTTGTAATCAGCATGAAAAACTCCATTATAAAAAGTAAACACCAAGGCAGATATCTATGTCTTGTTTATCAGTGTTATCAACGTTTTAGAATAATCCTCTTATAGGAAATCATCTTTAGAGGTTATAATATTGAAGCGATCTTCGACATATTCATTCAAATGTCCATCCGTCCTATCCAGGAGTTGACAAAAATGAGTTATAGTAATATTTCGAAACACTATGTATTTGCCTACTAACGTTCTAGAGGTCGCAGTTTGTTAATTGCTGAAATCCAAATTCCAAATATCTCAGTTATCATCATTCGTATCGGGAAAAAAAACTAATGCTGCTGGAAATTAAATGTTCTATAAATGTGGTTTTATACATTTATATCGTATTTCCAATAGTTATTGGTATTTTTTTTTTGCTTTTCGTTTTCAGTAAATGCCCACGTCCAATAATCTCACTTACATAATAAGATTAGTTTAGAGTTGGGGTTATACACTCAACTACTAAGTTATTAACGCCGTCTATTAGTAACTAAAGGTAAGAAGGTGAAGATGTTGGGCATTTTCTGGCATGTGTGTGTCTAATTTATTTTTGGATTTGTTTGCGTTGATTCATGTTCTTTATGCTGCTTGGTTCTGATTTAAGCATTTTTTAATTTATTTTTTTAACATTTAATATGTTACTAAAATAAAACAATTTCTTCCTGTCTAATATAAAATAAACTTATACTACATGATTTTCTTATCGTTTTTATTTTTATTTAATATAATATAATATATATATATATATATACATATATATATATATATATATATATATTATTTTTTTTTGTTCAAATACTTAATACATGTAACTATAATTAAACGATTTATTCCTTTATAATATAAAACTATATGTTTTCCTTGTCATTCCTCAGGGGGGTCTAGAGAAGAAATAAGAAAATTTAAAACATCTCACTTATGATGAGTCAGAAGACTTTTACTTTTATATATAAAATCTTGTACAATTGTTGTTTTACACACTTTATACTGAGTATTAAGCCAGATAGTAGTATTATTGGTTATAAGCCAACTGTAAATTCTCATTTTTTACTCATTCGATTTTCACTTTGAGTAACTGAGTCAATTTATTTGCTATGTACTTAGCTTACTCACCTCCTGCGTGACGGGCTTCCCTTATCACCCAAATGCAATGAAAAGAATTCAAGAGGAAAAGAATTCATTACCAAGAAGGATTCCCAAAAATAGTTTATAACTCTTGGATGTTATTTTTATCTAATTTAGTGTTTGTGCATTACAGTTCCATGATACTATTTTAAAACATGTAATGTCATGCTGTCTTAAAAATAGATTGCTTCCGTTTCAAATTAACCATTTTGAAGTGTACCCCAGTTTTCCCCGTACAAAGCTTATTGTTGTATAGTCACTAAATTATTATTGTTTCTTACTTCTTTTCATCGTTTATTAGTATACAGCCAATCATGTTCGACCTCATGTATGACATGATATCCTTGCAAATGAATCTCAGTCTGCGTTTTCGGTCAGTATGTAAAATCACATATAAGTTCTGGTCTTATCACTAGAAGAATCGGCACCGTTATCACATGCATAGCCACTGTTATAATTATATATATCAGCCAATGGTGTTCATATTATTTCATGTAGTCAAAATATGTGGTGAGATGAGGTCACTAGTGTTTCATACCAGCACGAGGGAAATCTGCTTAGTTTACGCAAACACCGCGTGACGGACATTATTTTCTTCAACATTGCTATATCTATAAATGATGATCTATGAAATTTTTCGATCCCATGCATTTGAACTTAGATATCGTGTAGCTACAATTTTAAATAAAATGCAACCTAACTTTTTGTTTAGTTAATTTAATAGGTGTCAAAGGAAGTTATGGCTGTTGACACCATATTTATTACTTTTTCTTTAAGTTCACATGAATTCGTCTTCTTTCATTCATTGGTTTATCTCTGATCCAAATATATGACGTATGTGGTACATAAAGGCATTCCGTTTCTCTTTGTTTTGGAAAGATTTTCTATGCATACTGCTACAGGTTAACAAATTGTTCAGCCTAAATTCTGTAATTGGTGATTGCATGTCGATTTAAGTGTAATACTTTAAGTACCGAGGGAGAGGTTCCTATATTAAACGAGCAGATACAGCATATAGGACAAAAATAACTACAATTTAATAACCAGCTACTCAATACATGTTGCTACTGGTTTCAGTGAGAGAGCTTTATGTAACATTCCACGATCAGCCAATTATCTCAACCGACATATTCAGTATTGCAAACAAATTCTCTATTTCATATGCTAAACAGCAAAATTGTTTCTGCATGCAGCAGCGGGAATTGAAGTATACTAGGACCTTCTAGCGTCTTCCCAATTTCGCCAGCAGTATGTCACTCAATGTACTTCATTTCAAGATGCCGGATCGTAAGAATATTTCTAAACATGAAATTTCTCAGTATGTAAAATCACATATAAGTTCTGGTCTTATCATTATAAGAATCGGCACCGTTATCACATGCATAGCCACTGTTATAATTATATATATCAGCCAATGGTGTTCATATTATTTCATGTAGTGCTTCCACATTCAAAATATTGCCATCTTTGCAAATTCAGTCAACATTCAGGTAGCAGTTCTGGCCAGAACATTCTTGCCAACCCTACCTAGTCACCACTTCTTCCTACATGAATGGATGGTCAAGGTATGTGGAGTTCATTAGCCGGAAAGAAAGGTTTGAATGGAGTTTTCATTTAATACATTTATTCAAAAGATAAATCCACCTGAAAATACCTAAATTTGATTTAAGACTGCCCATGCCAACAAAATAAACTCCGTCACGCAAGGGCTGCGTAAACTAAGCAGATTTCTCTCGTGGAGTTTAAAAATAGATAAATCTATATACTGGTAACATAACACCACCGCGAATATTAAGTGAATAAATACAAACGGTAATAAGAAATATTTCAGTCCTCCCGACAGGAAGCGCCTGAAATGTAAACATACAAGTCTGCCAACCTCTCACCAGAAAGAAAAACAATTACTGAAAATACCATAATATAACATATTAATTTTATTGAAAACTATTTACTATATCTAGTATGTAATTTATAATGAATCAGAATAATTTTTATCTCAATCGATCAAATGTTAGTAGTCCAAGAACTTAAGCCAGGGGGGGGGATTAATATTCAAGATATAGATAATAAGTATGGAAGAATACTGATAGGTCAGGATCAATAAAAAGGCTTTGTAATATATGCAGACTGCACTTTCAGAGGCTAAGGTACATTATCAGTGCTTGCTGATTAGAGAAGGGTAGTCTGCATCAAAGCTGCCGGCACCGTCAGAGGGGGGGGGGTCACCTTTTTAGGCCTTTTTATTGATCTTGATCAATTGGTTTCTCTACCGTCCAGCAACTCGGGAGAAACATTGATAGGTAATTAAAAGTGCAATATGATTGGTTCTATACATTTTTCCGATTCGACACATAATAACAAAGATACATCGAATTTTCGAAATTAACCCCATTTGGGACTGAACTTTATAAGATAGTTTATGAAATATTTTCAAGAAGCCTTGTAGAACAGCAGAACGCTTCCAGATGGCACAGCAATAATTATTTCTCCTTAATATGGCCTACTTATTACTTAGTTAGAAGTAGTTTTATCCATTAACTTAAGTCACTCTAAAAGTCAAGTTTGTTAGGAAAGGAAACACCGAGTTTATTTTAATCTACCCGATACCATGTTATTAATTTATGTGCTCGGCTTGATCCGACATTAACTATTTATCCGAGTGAATGTCATGCGGATATTTCCTCTTATTTGAGGAACGTGATTGTAATTCAATCAGATGAATAACAAGACCATGAAAACCTAATGACCATATGATATGACTTTCATAGGTAAATCATTCATCAACAGCACTGACAGCAATAAATCTCAAAGTAACCTTTGAATTGCGCCGTAAGGTTCAAAGGAATGTTATACTCAGTATGAGTTTTACAGAATCGTCCCTTTACAGAAATATCGTTACTTTGAACTATATATATATATATATATATATATATATATATATATATATATATATATATATATATATATCCGTTAAAGCACTAGCGGTCACCATCGTTTGGTCGTTACCAAACTCGATATTTAAACGGTTTATGTAAAAGAATGATTAAGTTCGTTGACGGCTAAAATCGGACCTGAGAAGGGGTTTAGATGGTGAGGGATTTCGATAATTCGAAAAATCTCGGTTTTATACGTCCGATCGAAACATTGTATAGAATCAATACTAAATATGTATCTATAGACCTATATTATGCGATATACATACAAAATCCGTTGTGTGGTGACGTCGGCAATGAGGACTTTACGTATTTGTACGAATGCGTTTATTTGATCCTTACCATAATCGATATTTAACAGTGTCGGTCAACATTAAAGATCATATTTGTTATTAACTGAAATCGGACCAAGAATTGAGGGGTTTCGAGGGGATTAGGAAATTAAAAAAATCTCGGTCGTTATGATTCGGGTTGTAAAATGTTATATAACCAATCTTAAAGTGCTCTACAACTGTTATTCTATAATAATAATGATCTATGAAATTTTTCGATCCCATGCATTTGAACTTAGATATCGTGTAGCTACAATTTTAAATAAAATGCAACCTAACTTTTTGTTTAGTTAATTTAATAGGAGTCAAAGGAAGTTATGGCTGTTGACACCATATTTATTACTTTTTCTTTAAATTCAAATGAATTCGTCTTCTTTCATTCATTCGTTTATCTCTGATCCAAATATCTGACGTATGTGATACAAATTCCGTTTCTCTTTCTTTCGGAAAGATTTGCTTTGCATACTGCTTCAGGTTAACTAATTGTTCTGTCTAAATTCTGTAATTGTATGTCGATTTAAGTGCAATACTTTAAGTACTGAGAGAAAGGTTCCTATATTAAACTTAAACAAGCAGTTACTGCCTATAGGACAAAAATAACTACAATTTAATAACCAGCTACTCAATACATGTTGCTACTTGTGTCAGTGAGAAAAGAGCTTGCATGTAACATTCCACGATCAGCCAATTATCTCAACCGACATATTGAGTATTGCAAACCAATTCTCTATTTCATATGCTAAACAGGAAAATTGTTTCTGCATGCAGCAGCAAAGAAAGGAATTGAAGTATACTAGGACCTTCTAGCGTCATCTCAATTTCACCTGGAGTATGTCACTCAATGTACTCGCAATTTCAAGATGCCGGATCGTAAGAATATTTCTAAACATGAAATTTCCGTCTCAACTCGATTCATCCCCAAATGCAAGAATAGTCTTCCAACAACAATGCATGTAAACAGAATTCACCAAATATCCATATTTCTCGAGTTCCAGACATGTACACAAAAATAATTTTCATTAATCGACGCAAAAATAAATCATTTAGACTATTTAATCTAATGTTCAATAAATATTGTGTTTAGCTTATTGCTTTAAATATGTAGTGTACTTTCACAATTGATAGAATTACGAATTTTGCAACCACAAAAAAGTTATTTATTTATTTTATTTTAATCAGTAACTACCTAACTGTCTCAAAACTTGAAGGATTTCTTTCATTGAGACTGAGAAAATGGTAAACCCCAGACTGGCCTAAGCCTATGATATGTACTACATTATTTACACTCAATTTTTTTTAATATTTTGTAATTATAAGTTTTTGTTGTTTAAGATTATGGGTGGCTTTTCCTTTTCTGAGCTTATGATGAGAATAACTTGATTATTTTCAAAAATGCCATTTGTCTTTTTCTGTTTTATTTGTGTGATTGTTCCTTAATTTCTAAAAATGAGACTAAATATGAATTTAAGTCTTGATAATATTGAATATCACATTTACATATTTGAGTCTGAAGTTATTAATTCAGTCATGAATGCTAGAACAACTGAATATAGAAATATTAATAATTTTTAACTGATAAAATGGGCAAAACATTATTCAGGAGTGCAAGGACCTATGATTTTCTTCATGGCCGGCATGAAAATGCAGCCTTCCAGTGGCGTGACCATAATACGGAGACATGAAGCAACACTTAGATACGCCAGTGGCTGCATTATCGTAGATGAGTATCCGTAGACTTTAGTTGAACGCGGGTTATTTAACTATGTTATTTAGGGGTGTCTGGGGTGGTGCACATTTGCTCAGTAAACGCTCTATTCCTCTTACAGTATCTTTTCCCACATATTACCGTTTATTTCGAGTTATAAATATAATATATAATATAATCATTTTTATTATCAGAATCGACAATGAAAATGGTTAGAAAAAAAAATGACTTTTAGAAGCTCTAATTTCAATCTTTAGCTGATTTCCTCCAAGTGAAATCAACAAAAGAGGTTGTACTCATGACACAATTTTTGAAAAATACCTGTCGGAATTTTCGTCTTATCGTTAACTAACTCGGTATATAAGAGATTTATGTAAAACTAAAGATCGAGTTCATTAACGGTTGAAATAGGACGGGGGGGGGGGGGTGAGTCGGGTTGTTCAAAGGAAAGAAATTTCGAAAATTCGAAATATCTCAGTTATTATAAAAATTGTATAAAACCAATCCAATTGCAAATTAAATGTATTTACTACAAATATTGTTATTTATATTTATTCACTATCTTGAATATTAACCGAGATATTTGCATTTTTTTTAGTTTTCAGCCTCAGCAAACCCCCAATCCTACTCATGTCACAATAACAATATTCTATTATATAATAAACGATTTTATTTGAAAGTTTAATAGCAAAATTTGTTTTCAAGAGACCTTTATTGTCACTCGTTATGTGATGACATCATCAATTAAGTTTTTATGTTCTTAACTCGAAAAAGTTTGTTTGATCTATACCACAGTCGATTTTTAACTAATTCAATTAACACTAAAGATCATGTTTAATAGTTGCTGAAATCGGATGTATAATAGGGGGGGGGGGTTAGAGGAGGGAAAAGGAAAATTCAAAATAGCTCCGTTATAATGAGTCTAATCGTAAAATGTTATAGAGCCAATCTTGTTAAACTATTGATGTTCTGCAATTGTTATTCTTTTTATTGTTTTTTAACTTAAGTATTAAACGAGTTACTCGTATTTTTTGTTTCCAGAGCCTTCAGTAACCCCTCCCCTTTCTACTCATCGATTTTTTACTTAAAAGTAGAAAATATGTCGTGAGATGAAGTGCGTTATACCTGCACGTAGGAAGTCTGCTTAGTTTACACAGCCCCTACGTGACGGACTTTGTAAAATTTTGTTTTTTTTCTTTCTTTTCACAAAGCATAATATTATTTCGATGCATGAAGGTTTTACCTGAGGAAATAAAAAACGTGATGTCTAATACGCCATTTATTTTGTGAAGTTTTAATATTCTTGTATCAAGACCTGACCACTGGCTCATTGAATCAATAAACATGTATCTCATCGAATGCGGAATTAACATAAAGGAAGTTTAATACTCCAATAGATAAAAATCTAACTACTATGATTTCAATCAATACTACTGTGACGTCATTCAACACAACTAAATGGACAAAGCCAGAACCTTTTAAGGACATTAACGTTTTGTCTTTCTGAGTAGGTTTATAATCAAAGCTCTTCCGACAATAACCCAACATCAAAAATGTCACGAATTATTAATCAGAAACCAATATACTATCATGTGGGACACTACCACTTCCATTACTAGACCGTGACATTTGAGGCCTAGATGTAATCAAGTACACCTGCTGATTATCGAAGAGATAAATTTACCAAAGGTTAATTAATTTTAATTAAAACTAATGGAGATACCATTTTATATATGATCTAAAATTACGAAATGCAATAAATTGTGAATCGAAATGAATCAGTGCTACATGAATATATTTAACCTTGACACGTAAGTGACTCATGAATACGATTCTAGGGTAGGTTAATTTTAATTTAACTGACTAGAAATATATAAAAATTCATTTTGGAAAGCAATAAGATATATAAATATATCTATGACTAAAAACATTTTTATATTTTTTTAAATAATTATTATATGTATTTCTTTTTATAATTTAACTATAAATATGTCTTATCTTTATGCCATATAAATTAATTTTCTCAAAAAATGTTTTATATTATGTAAAACACAAGTTAGAATAGTTGAATGTTAACTTTCATTGGTTATAACTAATATTATGTCTAATTAATACCATTAGATATATCACGACGATTTGTGATTATACATTTATATATGAATGGTTTCCTTATACCTACAGCCGTGGGTTTGATTCCCATCTTAAAAATCTTCAATAAAGAAATTTATTTAGTGAAGATCTCCCCTATAATAACGCCCTCCCCCCCCCCCCGTGTAGAAAAGGGTGAAAACCTGTATACAACCCCTCCGGCTGCATAAAGTGGGTGTAAATAAATAACATAGCGCTGCGAGTTCGATACCTACTAGGCAATAGAAATTTATTTAGTGACGAACTTATTAAATAAAATCCTTAGCCCCATCCTGGCTAGAATAGAGTGGTAACCTGTAGATAACCCGTCCCAATTAGCCATAGTAGCAAAAAGTAGACGTTAATAAATACTAGCAAATAACAACTAGAGAAATATTTCTCTCTTTGACTCGTAAATAATATTTACGATTGCTCTGTCTATGTATATATTATTATTTTATATTAGATAGCACATGCCGATTATCCTTTGCTGCTTAACGGCGGTTTCTAGCTTGTTTTGTTATTTTTAAATTCTCAGTGCTTCATTTAATTACAAATATTTATACTTTATTATAACATTTTTATAGATGTAAGTTTTTCTTTGTAAACCAATAAAATCATTTGTTTTTTTACGAAAATAAAAACTTATTTTATTATACGTAATTTAGGCAAAATGACTCCATGCGAGGCGCTTCTTTCAGAATACGGTTCAAGAAATGCGTTTCTCAGTGTTCGGAAGCGTAAGTTACGTGTATTTTGGTGTGAGTTTATTTTCAATATGTTTATCCATTTTTTAGAAAATTGGAAATACAAAATTAGTGTCAGTGACATTTTAGTGAAGATGAAGTTGAATTTTGCAGCCCGCTGACTGGCTTTTGTACTTTGCTTTGTGAACTTTTCGAGATTTGTTGTTGCCTTATAAATGTCTGGTTTTCAACAACTATACCAAGTCAAATGTCGTATTTTAGCACTATTATAGCTTTCGTTACAAGAAAGAAGGTTACTGTAAAGATAGCCCTGTCATTTTAGGCCGTTTGCCTTCCATCTAGTTTCAACTGTTAAAATGACATAATTTCGATGCCCCACAATCAAAAGCTTAAAATTAAAGACAACTCTTTCATGTACTTTTAGCAATCTCCATTGTCACAAGTAAATACTCTAATGATTACTGTGTCAAAATCGAAAGTATTCTCAACGGGCCCCTTATTGCGAGTGAAATGCCTATTTCTTAATAGGTTATTAAGACATCTGTTATGCAGTACATAAATCAAAGTCTCTACTAATTTCATGAAGATGGCATATATCATACAAACATAAAGTTATGCCATCAGTGACAGATGGCAACATTAGTGGTTGGAGACAACGGACTCACTGCAAGTTGGTTAATTTTGAAAGTAACTCTTATTGACTAAATGTTATTAAATCAGTTAGGAAAATATTGCTAACTACATTGTCAATAGGCTTCTTGTCTATTCAGCTTGAAGTGATAAGAGATCTATTGCAGCTTATTAGCTGACCTAAATCCTTTCAAATGCAAAATGTCGGGAGCTTTAGGGTATACTATCTCATTGAATGAAAACACCATTGATTGAGTCTTCAGTAGCCTGTCTTATCTGCTTCCTGGTTGACGACGGTTTGGCGAAACAGCCGAGACCCGTGACACCACAGATTTCGCTCCGGGGCACACATATCGTTGCGCAAGTAGGCAATCATGTACATTGCGCCAGCCCGGAGCTTCGTATGTTTGGATTAGTGGTACTTGAATGGTTTCTAGGAGTGGCTTCGACTCATCATGGAAGAGAAAGTCTCGCCTTAAATAAACAGCTCTATCTCTATTTCTGCAATTCCCTGATTTCGATCACCTGAAATTCATTCACTGAAAGCACATTTAAATTAAAATTATTTATTAACGTCCACTTTCAGCAACTAAGGCTAATTGGGGCGGGTTATCTACAGTTTACGGCCTTTTTCTTGCCAGGGAGGGACTAAGGATTTTATTTAATAAATTCCGCTACTAAATAAATTCCTATTGCCCAGGCGTGAATCGAACTCGCCACTCTAGGTTTACCATGTGAAATTAAAAACAACGCTTTAGCTCACATGGCTAACCTAAGCCCTACTAAAATACATAAGGATAACAATATTCTGTAAAAAAAATATATATCTCTCTTTGTGAAACTAAAGCATCAGTAGCTGTGACAATTAGACGGATTTTGGTTTGGTGAAGCACAGGTTTTTACTGAAGAATAGCCTGTCATAACATGTTTAAATGTTAATCATCAAGAAGTATCTAGAGACGCAAGATATTTCATCTGTTGATATTCCACGGTCATATAACATATTATCCTTTAGTAAGGAACGTCCGTCAAGCAGATACTGCGATAACAACAAATTTCCTTTGTGCTCATCATATTTTAATTTATCTCGAAAAGTAAATATTCAATGATAACAATATTTGGTATTTAAGCTTCCAATAAAGTGCTTCACTATACAGAAGGTTATTGTTAATATAACATGAGTAGAAATGGAGGGTGACTGAGGGCCAAAAACTTGTCATTATTTTTAAATAAAACGATTTTATATAGAATTTGGTAAGGATAAGACAAAAATTGCGAGCACTTGGGTAACAAACATATATATATATATATATATATATATATATATATATGTGTGTGTGTGTGTGTGTGTGTGTATATATATGTATATATCTAATTTCAAACGGTCCTCATTTTCGTCATCTACTAGGTAGGATCGATGGACATTTGAAGAAATGTTCGAAAATCGCGTCATGAGTAAAACCTCAATAGTTGATTTTCCCTAGGGGAAATCTGCTAATTATAAATAAATAAGTAAAAAAATCATTGGTGACGTATTACTGTATTTACAAATGAAAGAGTAGGATTTAGGTTTATTGAATGCAAAGGAATATACAAATTATCCATTAACTGATTGTCACAGATTTGTGTTCGCGTTTTTTCAGCGTTTAGTAAACCCCAACTCTTTTCCATATTCCCTTTCAGAGACTAGGCAACCGAACATCTCATGTCCAACTTAAATCTTAATTTTTTTTTTTTTGCATACAGTGCTGTGTGAGAAGTAAAATATATAACATAGAGAGTTATAATCTGTCAATGATATAGCGTGTAAATGCGCTATACCGATGTACTAAATGTTCCTGGATGCACCCTAAATATTGCCAGGGATCGCACCCTAGATTTTTTTCAGCTGTTCCGTAATCGGGCTTTGACCTTGTATTTCTATCGATTCTCCCATAATCATTAAGCATATGAATTAATTATTTATAATAATTTAATTAATATGTAATCCGACTACTTTATTAATGAAATGTGAAGGTTATCATTCGCATCAATGTTGATTAATGTGGTTAGCATTAATATTAAATATTTCCATTGGTGGTTTTCCATTACAGCTGTGAAAGAATGCCGACTTGAATTAATGCTCAAGGTAGATAATCACTTTAACCAATATAAGACATATGAATGATAACGTTTACATTTCATTAATAAAGTAGTTGGAACACATTTTAATTTATTTATTCTAAACAAGTAATTCAAAACAATGACAATTTCTCGCAGCAAATAGCTCCTAAATATACTGTTGACGGACATACCATCGTAGAATTCCTTTTTCTTGTTTTGATAACGTTAATTCATATTTTCAACTAGGATACGACCTTAAGATTTATTCCATAGTTACTTGACATTTGACCATTTCATATAAATCTACAGCTAGTCCACAAATAGCTGAAATTGGACTAGGAGGATATTATGTGTAGATTCATTATTATGAGTCGGATATGGATTAGTATGTAGCTAAACGAATTAACATAGTAACATAATACATTTGCTCTAATCATTTGTACTTAAATTAAGTATTGGTACAGTTATTTTTTGGTTTCCGTCGATCTAACTACGCACTCCCAATTAAGTGATTGACATTTAAAGCAATTGTTTCACTAAACTCACCTCATTTGAACAACGTTTTTACTTATAGAATAAATAAAGAAAATAATGTGAAATGTCAGCTTATCTTTCCAGCATATGAGAAATCTTATTAGTTTACATATCACTAGCTGAACTTTTTTCTATCTGTTAAGCATGATTGATATACACTATAAGAAATTCTAAAAATGCTTGGGACAACCTGAATAGCATATTTCTTTAAAGGGAATCAGCTTAAACAATATATAAAATCCATTCTGTGTAAGAGTGGACCACTCAACCTCTAGACTCCCATAAACTCATACTAATGCTCACCACTTACATTTTTTTGTGCTGAATTCTATTTTGCAAGGTTCTATGTTGCAAAGTGGAAATTCCATTGCTCGTGGCGTCAGCTGACCTATTTTAGGAATTTCACAGAGATCCCGTCTATAGTCAAATCTTTTCGAGTAAGTGAATTATTGAGCAAGGTGAGGTTGGAGGATAACACATTATTCATATGTAGTACTCTCCTCAAAACTTGTGGATTATCATTTTCTTTTAAATATTAAAGACTAATTTTCAAATATTAAATATACTGTTTCATGTCTATGGTCTGTCGTATATCTGAACCACTTATTCTTCAAGAAAGAACTTACATGCATCTTTTAATAAATTCCATGGGATAACTTCGTCATTTATATTCCGATACGTAAGTATGTATAATTTGCATAAGCTTTAGCAAAATATAAGTTCAAAAACGGATATATGCAATATATATTTTCATTAGCTCCCACAAAATCAGTTTCCCACTTGCTAACTTTATTAGGAGGGAGATGTCACATGTGATAGGCTTATAATAATAAAATATAATTTCTGCTAATAATTTGGATATGTTATAGATATATATACTGTGGAAAATAACTGGAAGTATTTAATGATTGGCTTATTAAATAAACTAGGCCCAAGACCGCTGCAAGGTTTAAACCATATCACGCAACCTGTTTAAAAAGTATCAATGCTTCCAACACCGACAAAAACATTTAGAAATATTGTTTCTCAATGCTCTAACTGACACAACACTCCTTAGAACTTTATTAAATTAAATAGCAAATGAAGAATGTTTTAGGGTTGTATTTTTTTAAACTGTCTAAAGCAATCCTTGTACTTTAATACTCGCATTTAAATCGGCTACCTGCATCTTGTAATTCATTAAAATTTGTGGGTAATGAACATAGTACTCTTTGAATAAAATAAATCGGTAAATATGTGTTTAGTGGTCCATTTCGTATTGCTTATTTTTCAAGTCCAATCATCAAAAAATGAGTAAGTTTAAAATGTTAAATTATTGCATTAATTGTACAATACACTCAAAGTAAGTGAGTCAATTCTGAGCGTCCAATTGTGAAAATTTCTTCCCATCTTGTTTGTTTGTTAATATATGCCCAATTATTGCCCATTTGCAAATCATTATGTATTAAACTTTTTATCTTATTAAATGCATATTGAAATGGAGGATCCTTCATGAAATCCTTGTTCTGAAAACAGTTTTTCTTGCCTGCATTCAACGTTCTCATTTTCATACCCACGGTTGCACTATGAAATTTTAAATAACAATTAATAATTATTTAATTAGACATGATTTAATTATATTGTTTTTTTTTCTACTATCCGCTTATCGAGTGGCTTATTCAATAGCTCAGAGGTTATAACAATGCTCACCCTTCATCTTTAAGACCTCTCTCTATACTTGATGTTTTCCTTCAGCTTTCATATCATGTTGAGGTTGCATTACTGCGTCTTATCTATATGACTCTTAAAACGCCGAGGTTTTCCCCTTTTTTAGGAGATATCTCCTAAATAACACACAGAGGTTCGAAAAAAACCCTTTAATTGTACAAAACTCCTACTTAGTAGGGTGGTTAGGGGTTATTTGTATATTAGTCTGTATACTCGTCTAAAACAGAATAAATATTATGGAACTAATAGGGGGTTAATGTTATTGGCCCATATTATTTTGTTATCTTAATATACAGCAATACATTTTTTCTAACAGAATATTAGCTTTAGCGGTGTTATAGCTCTTTCTGTGTTTTAAGTCGACAGTGAAGACCTCTGCTTTCGCCAATTTAAAACTATTAAATCTACTACAAATTATATATCTTATTATTATTATTATTATTTAATTTATTAGCTACTTGTTGTAACTAAGAATAATTGGGACGGGTTACCACCCTTTTCTAGCCAGGGTGGGACTAGGGATTTTATCTTATATATCTTATACCTAGCTTAAATTTCAAGTCCGATTTTGAAGGGGGTTTACTACCAGAGAAATAAGGAACGGAATGTGAGATGACGTCATCAAGGTAAATCAAACAGGTGAGATATCTGCTTAGTCAGCTCTAAGTGAAGTACCTACTCTATGGAGAAAAAACCTTATACCGTCCTTCCTTTCATTCTAACATGAATAACACAATTATCTCAATTATTTCTTTTAACTCTTTTCCCTTAAAGGAAACTGGTTATTAAGGTTGTACTCATGCCCCCATATTCGATATATCTTTAAATGTCCATTGGTCCCCTACATGCACGATAAATATATATATATATATATATATATATATATATATATATATAAATTTTTGTATATATGCCACAATCTTTCTTTGTTGCCAAACTCGATTTTTAAACGGTTTATGTAATATTAAGGATCAGGTCCGAAAAGGGCTGTAATATGACCTAAAAGAGTAGGGGTTTCGATTAAAGTTAATTTTACAAATACAAAGGTTAGTTATACAAATAACGAATATTGTTTCAAGTACACTACAATCGTTTTTTACTTATTTTGCTTTAACATGAATATAAAAGAAGTTATTTATATTTGTACGTTATAAGTCTTCAGTTTCAAGTTTTGTTTAAGGCATGCTTAATTAACAAGTGCATCGAAATGTCGGACTAACTATCTATATACTATACTTTTTGCAGTAACGAGAACTTTAACAAAGCATTCGTATTTTTTTCGTTTTTGGGATCCTCGTTGGCGCCCGTTCCATCAAATTCAACACTCAAATTAAGCTATTGTATGACTAAAGACTTTATGATCAGTTTAAATCTCTAATATTGTCGATGTAGGGTTCTTATTAAGTGAGAAATAGAGGATACAGTGTGCTGTAGAGGTACCAATTGCGATATTTTAGCGTTTTATAAAGAACTAATGGTTAATGGCTAATGGCTGATCAGACCAGGGAGGGTAGTGGTTAAGGAAAATGGGTAGATATTCCCTTAATTATGTGTCAGTTCCAAAATTGTTAAAAAATAAAGTAACCTACGATTTGTCCCATTTTATTGAAATATTAATTATTATTATTATTTATTTACGTCTTCTTTATACTACAATCGGGCAGGAAATCTACAGTTTACCATTCTTTTCTAGCCAGGGTTGGACTAAAGATTTTATTTAATGATTTCTTCAATAAATTAATTCCTATTGCCCAGACAGGAATGCAACTCGCCACTCAAGGTTTATCATATGAGATCAAGACCAACGCCTTCACTCACATGGCTAGTCTGAGCCCCAAAATAAATATTAAGCGTATTATTTTTTTATGAATATGCATATCATGTCCAATTTAAAAGTTAAATCCTGTTTACAAAGGTTTATTGTTTAGGGAGAAATAGAGCAAAGAATGTGAAACGATATCTTCAGCGTACCATTTTAGCAGGTGGGAAATCTGCTTAGTCTACTAGTAGTAGCACTAGTATGATGGGCCTCTTTTAAATATAGTAACAATGACGGCAATTGAACTAAAAATATGAATGCACTATTTTATGACGTGACAATATTTGTAGTCTGCTCGTCGACAAATATGGTTAATTGAATGACCCTGGGCTAAGATGAGTATTTTCCTGAGTGAGGCCGTTGTGGATTTACAAAAAGGCTATTTGCTGACGATGTTGCAATGCTTGCAGACGAATAGTGCTCTTTGTTTGTAGCTAGAATATCGGCTCTCATAAAGGGAGTTACGTAAGGACGCCTTATTTATGAGAGTATACGATAGGGGTTGTAGGAAACGGAAGTGAACAAGTTGTTCGAATTATTTGACTTCCGGAATTATTATATTATACTCCATTAACATAACCCTTATAATGTACTGCGATAAAGGCTGTGAGCACAGCTTCAGCAAAATATGTAAAAGGTCTATTAGAAGCAGTGCCGACAATACACTAAACATTCGTCGGAGTTCTAAAATAACTATCAGAGTACCTAATTATCAATTATCAGTCATTGCCAGGTCTCAGGCAGGGGTAAAGTTACAAAAAAATATTACATTAAAATAAAAAAAAGTTATAAAATATATTTTCCAAAAAATGATTGACGAAACTCTCTGACAAGGGTTTCTCATAAAGGGGATACGGGTACTGT
Organism: Riptortus pedestris; assembly: GCA_019009955.1. Classification (NCBI taxonomy): domain Eukaryota; kingdom Metazoa; phylum Arthropoda; class Insecta; order Hemiptera; family Alydidae; genus Riptortus; species Riptortus pedestris. The sequence continues at coordinate 62,762,754 of CM032228.1, forward strand.
GTGTTTATTTATATCATTGCTTTTCCTTGGAAAACTATTGTAAATTTCAAGAAACAATTTTTATTCTCTCTGGTCTTCGAGCGTTGTTAAAAACACATATATCCCAGTTCCCTGAACCGATCGAACGACTTCAATTATATCTTTCGTAACTTCGTTTCGAGAGGATATTGTAATCCCAAATGACTGGAAGCCAAATAGGTGTATAATGAGGTTGGAAATGATTAGCATCCAAAACATTTATTATTATTAAATTGTGTGGCATGCCATCTGAAATAAAACTGAACAATTATTATATATAGAACACAACCTTGTCAAGAGTCAACACTTTCTAAAAAGTTTATAAGTCATATTTACCGATAAGATTCCTTTCATTTTTGTCCAGAAAGGACCCTGAAATGAAAATTAAAAAAACTGCCAGGAAGTTATTTCATTCACTAATCGAATTTCTACGCTGATCTCATGCTCAATTCTCATTTCTTCATTAATAAGTCAAGCCCTCTGTGAAAACAAGGTTTGAATTTTTTACCAGTCATGGGGTGTTTACGGATTAGGAGTGGGGGTTTAGCCAAAGCTGAAAATACAAATAATATGGTTGATATTCGATTTTGAGAAAACAGCGTAGACCAACAATTGTAGAACTTCATTTAGATCATAACGTTTTTTATGAAACATTCTTCGATTGGACGATTAACGTCAGATATACCTTATTTTGAATTGTGCTCTTTCTCTTAATTGACTCTTCTAGGTATAATTTCGGCCATTAACAAATTTAATCTTTATCCTTAGTTGCAACTGTTAACCCTCTGGCGAGCGCGCTGCGGCATTTTGACCGCAATCTGAGCATCTGTCAAAATACTAGGAATAGAAATGACTTCAGTGGGCTGGGGGTTGCAGGTATTTGTATATCAAAATGTTCTGACATGTTGAGTCGGTCATGCCTCCCTACATTTCCCTTACCTCAGTAGCTATTCTGCCTTATTTGCGTGAGTGTTAAGTAACTGCGGTCCAATCACCGCGGCGCGCCCTTCAGTGTTACAGATTCCGAAATCACAGTATCCATCAAGTAACGTGCAATAATTGTCATGGAAATGCTTTATACGAGGAAGAAGAAGTTTGATTTTTGTTCTGTAAAATAAAAAAAGTTCATTTTTTCTATTTCCTAATTGATAAATTAAATTTGTTTTCTTGCAAATTTTGAACCGAATATTTTTTCTGTATTTGATCATTTATAACTTTGAACTTATTCTTTTTATTATATTACTAATATACTATTACTCTGTATTTATATTACAAAATGTTTGTTCAAACTTTATGAAAATAATTAATAATTTTACTCTATTTTTAGTCTGTAAAATAATATTAAAAAACATAAAATTATTGTTCCTATACCACTATTCCTACATTCCTGAATACGGGTATGTTGGTGGTTATTTATAATAAACAATTTATTATTAAAATATCTCAATCATTATTCTACCTATTGCAAGGTTGTTTTTTATATTCGAAAGCTATTTATAAAATAATGTTTAGCCATCATTTACTTAGCAATATGATAAAGCATAATTTTCATGCATTAGAATTACTCTAAAACCAAAGCAAAAATGAATAAACAGCATATATAAGTAATTTATTGCTTATTTTATAATAAAAAATAGAAAAAACAAAATGCGGTCCAAACACCTCAGCGCGCCCGCTAACGTAACTCACATAGGTGCGCCAGGCGGAGGGTTAAATATCGAGATGGTGTCAGCCAAATAAAAATTATGGCCTCTAGAGCATTGAATGCTCATAGGTGACAGCACATTGCATATACATGAGCATTTCAAACACAGTGTTTTGAGCTTGTCACGTACATTACAGCTATACTTTTTGTCATTTCAATCACTTCTATAAGCAGCATATGTTATATATATTGCTTTTAAATTAAAGAAAACCTCTTACGAGCAAATGCACTCATATATACACGGACACTCACGTTTGTATTCGAACGTTTATCATCGCAATAAAGACGTGTCTTTGGGATTTTTCCGAATATGGTTTAAGGACAAAGTAGCATTTTAAATATGAGATTAACGGTTCTTTTTTGTCAGGCACATCCCATAATGGGCGGAGTCTGGTTAGCCCAAAATGGGTATTATATGAAAGATTTACATGGACATTATATGCAGTACATGAAATATTTTAACGAGAGGAAGTATTATCAAGAGTCTCCCCACAGATTCTGTGTTTGCTCTTCCTTCTTCTTTTAGTAACCTACATTTGGCCTCCCATTGAATCATCATGGTTCAAGAAGACTCTGCGTACATTGCAGAGTATAATAGGTCGAGTGAAGAGAGCCGGTCGTCTAATATGCAAATGCATTGTAGCATGGTATCCAGTGCATTGTGTAAGGTGTCGAGTGAGTAAGTCAGTGCTGACCCGATTATCTCTGACCTTGACTCTCCTTGTTCCTCACTTTCACCGTAGTCGGCTCTTCATCCCTGTCTGGTCAGGCTGCTTTCAAGACCAATGCCTACGCCTCCCGTCTCTCTCTCAATTCATTTCAAAGTAATGGTCTCATTAGAATCAGGGGCGTAACTAGAATTACTTTTCGGTGTATTGTATTTGTCAATGGGCCTAGTAGCTGTAGTAACCATTGTGCCGACTTTCACAGTCATTTTGCTTTTTTACCTAGTAGACGTAAATTCACGAAATTTGACAAGAGCGTGAAAACTGTGATTCACAGCCTTTTCCGCAAAACTTTGTCTTACACAATAATTGGATCAGGGGGGAAAATTTGGGAGTGAGATTAAAAACGTCTTGTACGTGATTAATAATCATTGGAATGGATCTCATGGGCGACGATTCAGAAAAATACTATATTTAACGGGAAAATGGTTGCAGCGTTGTCTACACAATAATCGTCCTCAATTTCCTATCCACCTTTCTAACTTCGCCCCTATTGGATATAATTTTGGTTTTGTTTTAGAAGATTTCCGATAAGGGAAATTAGTTATTGAGGTTGCACTCATGACGTGATTTTCGAAAAAAAATTCCACAAATTCCAATTGATCATAATAGCAGATAACAAAAATGGGGTCTCTCTCTTTCTATATATACATAAACACACACACACACACACACACACACACACACACACACACACACACGCGCACTCTTGCCTTTTACTGCTCTAGCGGTGGCAATAGTGGTGTCATCGTTACCAAACTCGATATTTACGGTTTTCATGCAAAACCAAAAATCAAGCTCGGCTTTCTGTTTTTTATATAATATATTCCATGAGAAAGTTACTACACTGATTTCCTTTTCAATATTTCCATTTCCACCCTATTCTAATTATATTAAGTAAAAAAAAGTACAACAAGTTTGGATTAAATATTTTTTTATCGGATTAATTATTATTTTATTTATCCTTAAATTGTTGAGAAAACTTCCTGTTTAGTTATTATCAACTGCATTTTTTGAATTACTCATCATTGTTCTAGAACTATTATTTTGTTCGTAATTAATTAGGGGATATTGTATGCTTATTCGTTAATTGCCTGTATACTTCCCTGAATGAATATTTTCCAATTGTGCTTAGTTAACTGCTGTATTTAGTCCTTAGTTGAAGACTCACTATGGGCAACTTTCCTCAATTTCCTGCTGGAGGAGGAAAGAAAAATGTTTATTTTGACAATTAGCAGTATTGTAATTGGAATTTTTATGACGAGTCGTTTATTACGTTATTCAGAGAATTATGGAAACATTTACTCTCGTCATCGGTGTATTTCCGAAGTATGGAATTAAGAAACGTACTTCTGAAGAATATATATCTTTTTAATTAACGTCCACTTCGTACGTGTACAGGACAACTAGAGTCTATTTCTAGCAATGATGGGGCTCGGAATTTTATTTGTGATGACATTTTTAATTCATCACATTAATTAGTTGATACAGTTAGTTATTATTAATTTTTTAAGTCCCCTGAAGCTTTAATTGCTTCTTGTTTAAATTCATACTGATAACATTCGTTGGGGGTCATACACTGTTGTTGTAGTTTCCATACCCAAACCGGAGTATGTCAATTTGGTCCATGGCTGTCTAACATCTGGGATCTTTTGGCGAGTTCCAATAACACTTTCTGAGACCTTAATGACTAGATAGTCTGATGCAGAAGACATTGGGAATCACTTTCTTTCCTTGTGACCCTCTTTCTTTTCTGATTCCTGTTTCAGCCACCAGGCGTAGCCAGTAGATCCTACAATATATCTTTTCACATTATGTTGTTTTTCTTTGGTTAATAATTTTTTTATCTTATCTTTTAATTTGATATAATTTGATATGATTAATCACCAATAGATTACCATATCTTTATTTCCAGTAAGAAAAGAATCATTGAATGTCAAACCTTGGACTGGGCAAATATACAAAATATTTTTATTTCCAAAACTTAAAGAGTGGCTTTACTTCAACGACTAGTGACTTGTACACTATATGTAGAAACAATATATAATATTTGGTATTTATTTTTCGGATAGGAAACTTTTATTCTGGGAATAAACGTATTAGAATTTAATTGTTCTAAAATGTTCTTGACGACAGAGTCGAAAGTCAGCATCAATTTCCTTAGATTTGACGTTATTCCCATTTTTTTCTTAAAACTAGTTTGTAGATACCTGTCTTGTACCCGGGGCTTCACTTAGCCCTGCATGCTATATTATGTGTTTCTTCTTTGCTCTCTTCTTGCAAATCAGTCAACTCAAGAACGGTAACTCTTCTTTCAACACTACTTTTGCATGACCCTGCGAAAATAACCTTCCATTCTTAAAAGTTTCATCAGTGGCAGCTTTGGAATTTCATCGCCGGTTTTTATCCTCTAGCCATTGACCCAAATACTCCAAACCATACATGTTCTGATATGCTCGTTGTCTTGAGACTTCGTTTCTATGAAGTAAGAACAACGTCACAAGGGTCAGCCGCATAATATGTCTATAAGAACCAAGCAGTATGTAAATATCTACTTCGCACAATGTGTGATGATAAACAAGGAAGACGAATAGGTCCCGGAAAATGACATAGACCCGACGAAGCCAAAAAAGATATGCTATTAACCTAAATGGGCAGAGTGAGCTAGGACTGGTATGGCAATCTTAGCCAGCAGAGTCAAGATGTAAATACAACTAGTAGGCAAGGTCCTTCCTGTAGGAAATTTTCGTTCTAGGTAGGATCATTTATTATCCCTTAACACGAAATATTCCTTCTTATTATATCGATATATTGGGTTCCAAAGAGATTGAATTTTATTTCATGAGCTTTCACAAAATGTCAGGCCTTTTGTAAAAACGAGATAATGAGAAACTATTACGCCAAATTCTATAGAGTTATTTAGTAAGCTCTAAATGTTTTGATCAATGACTTTTGAGTGCTAGAATTACTGTTGAGATCATATATCCTAATTATGAATGTAATACATTGCATGAAAAAACATATATTATTATTTACAACGACTTATTCTCGACTTCAACAAGACTGCCCTATTTCGTCATCCTACCTGATATTTCAGGTTTAGTTCTCCACCAGCAATGAAGAGTAACATATCGATGGACTTATAAAGATATATATCGGAATATTTATGTTCCTACATAAGACTGCGCAGTTTACGGTTGAGGGTTAATGGATAATTCATTAAACATTATTGCTATTGTTTGTTATTTATAATTAATTAATTGTTCGTATATACAATAAAGGAGCTCAGGTTAGCCATTTGAGTTAAGGGCTAGTCTTAATCTCAATAGGTAAACCTAGTGTCGTGAGTTCGATTCTCACCTGGGCGATAGGAATTTATCTAGTGACTAACTCATTAAATGAAATTGTTAGTCCCACCTCGGCTAAAAAAGCTTGATAACACATAGAGATACCCCACCCTATTCTAACACAAAGTAGATCATAATATATAACATATGTACAATATAAATTTAATTCAATTAAAGACATGTAATATAATACCATACGGAGGATGTGGTAAGCTCAAATGCAAGTTCATTCATTCAAATCATGACTGGATGATCTAAGACTTTAAGTGATTATGAGTATGTCAAATACGTACTTTTCTCCCATCAGGTGGGCCTCCGTCATAGCGTCATATATAATTATAAAGATCCAAATATATAAATCAATATCTGCACATCTAACTCCAAATCGGGTACAACGTAATAAATAGATGAGCGAAGTAAAGACATACATTAAATGTCAGGAACATTATCTAACGCCTCTCATAAGTATATTGTATAACTGAATGTTGCACAATGTGTCGGTTAGGCACTGCATGGCTGGATTAAAAAAAAGCAAAATACATTAAAAAAACTGATGAGACAATTACAATCATAGCGTAACTAGGAAATATAGGTGACTATTGAAGTGTGAAGTGGAAAGGAACAACTACTATAATACAAGCGTAAATCTATTATAATTATTTTCAAATAGACCATGGTTATGATAGTTCCTCATAATTGTTTTTATAAACTCTGATGTGGATTCCACATGACTTCCTTCAACTCCTGTAAATTAAAGGAAAAAAACCGTTTGGTTCCACTTCATATAAAATTATTTCATTACGAGGTGATATAAAATATTTCCGTTCCAATGGATTGGATCGAAAAATGTCATGGAGCGCAATTCATAGAGCTTTTAGCAGCTATCGAGGTCGTACTCATGACGCGATTTTCGAAAAATGTCTTCAAATGTCCATCGATCCTACCCACGAGATGACGAAAATGAGGTCCGTTCAAAATTATATATATATATATATATATATATATATATATATATATATATATATATGTATGTATAAATATTGTGTGTGGTCGGCAGAAGTTGGCTATATTCGGGACTTTCCGCCCAAAGCCGTTCCGTAACTGTTCGTCCCTAGTGAAGTGGTTTAGAGATTCGTTACTACTACTGTTATTAGTAGGCAGATTTCTCTATTGTAAAACTTCACGAGGGAAGTCTGCTCAGTTGACGCAGCCTCTGCGTGACGGACTTTTTACATAACCAAAAAAGGTTCTATACATACCTTACACTACTTTTGTATCTCTAATGCATACACGTTTTTGTTTTTGCTTTCCTCTACCCCCCCCAACCCTCTCAAATAGGCACTACTAAACCATATAACAATCCTAAATATGAAATTTCAATATTCTAGGGGGGTAGCCTTTCTTGAGTTATGCGAGATACGTACAAATCTCAAGCCGAAACTAGTCAGAATGGGCTACGGGAAGGTGAAAACGGATAATTCCTTTGAAATATTAAATACGGAAATTTTTGCGATTAAGAAAGTAAAGATGTATTATAAGTGTGCAGTTTTTAATGATTAACTAATTAATGTACTGAGCAAATTTTCAATACTTCAGTTCTTGAGCTGAATTTCTTAGGAGTGGTTTGCAAGAATATATTGACAAAATCAATATTGTACCTTGTTAAAATGGACAAAATTTGTAGACACTTTTTATGTTTGACAGTTAGTCAAACTTAATACTTTTTTTTTTTTTTTTCATTGCAGGTCATTACGTTATGTTATGACCAGACGTGTACTCAATCAACGCTGGGATAATTGATCCACTAAAAATTTCTATTTTAGTAGTCTTAGTATAAGTGACCAGTGTTTCCAACTAGAGCCCAGTAATGACTTAGTTATTTTACACAACTATTCACCTAATTTACTGATTATCATAATCACTTTTTCATTCTAGAGTTTCCGGTTCAAATTTTCCACATTACAGCTTATGCTATTACCTTCCATCCTATGATGGAACGGTGCCTTCAAATTTCCTGTAGTTTAATATAATAAGATGCCGCACGTTTAATGATGACGGCTGATCACCCATTCAGGAACAGCTCGCACACGTGATAGGATATTTGGTGCTTGACCTGCTCAAGGGCACCCGGAAGAAAAGAATCGTTCTCTTTCAAAACCAGTCGGATCAGTCGTCACTTCCCCGAAACGATATACATATCAGCTCATTTTTAACCTTAATTTATTCAGGTTATGTTACACCTGGAGTTTTTGTTCAGTACTGTGAGTTATACCAGTGGCCTACAATTATGACCTTTCCACCTACATTTATCTCGCCACTTCGTTTTTCCATGATTTAATGTGAACTGAGAACTTCTACAAGACTTCTATCTTCATTTGTGTATTAAGTAGCACTTTTTAAAATTCTCCCGATAAATGAAAAAAGGGGAACGACTTCATAGAAAAACAATAATCCTTTGAAAAATGTCTCAGTATTTATGACTTGCGTAACAAGTATACTTTCATAATAATCTTGGAGAGTAGGTTTCTAATTTAAAAAAATATATATATATTTTCAAACCGAAGAATATTTATCAGGTGTAATTTTAGTGATATAAATTGAAGAACAATACTTTTTTTTTATCTCAAATAGCACTAACTTCGGTTATCTCAACCAGTGAAATTGTAGAAACTTTTATGAATGTTTTTCATTTTTCAGAATTTCTTTGGTCGCCAGTGGGGCTGCTGTAATTCAATAATTAAAAAATAAATAAATTGAAAAACGGTTTAATTGTGAAAAGGAAATTGTACGTAAAACACGACATGCCATTGGTGTTTTACGTAAGTAATATGACTTATAATATCTTGATAATAATTGAAAGTATTTGTAACCTTAGAAGTTCTAAAGTAAATTTAATTTTCAATGACTTGAATTCCATTATTTATTTGTATAGAAAGAACAAGACCAAAGTGGTACAGGGAGATAAATACTTATCACTTGAATCCCCTGGTTGGTGGGGGTTGATCCACATGGTTGGGAAAAGGGTGAACACCTCAACTGGCATTTAAATGTTTATTCCAGAGCTAGCATTTGAGGGCCAGCTTCATCATCATTGCTCTGACAAAATCATAACACACACAATAGATAAATATATACAGTCCATGATTTAAAAAAAAAAAAAAAAATCATGGTCTTTATATATTTATCTATTGTGTGTGTTATGATTTTAACAGAGCGTTGATGATGAGCCCGGGTCATTTTACAATGTGACAATTTAATAACAGGGTTGTTTGTGATTTTATTTCTTGTCTAAACCTCCTCTTTCCATACATAATTTGAGTAATTTCGAAACTCGTCCCTCTGGTTTATATGAAACGCTTAAATGTCGTGTTTGGTGACCAAAGAATGAAGAATACAGCTGCTAGAACATTCTTTGTCAAATATATATCCACAGTAAACTCTCGCTAATCTGGATTAATAAACATAAGGGGGTTTGGAATTAGCACTCTGGGTTCATTAACATAAAATTCAAAGGAATAACACAGATGGTATTTAGCACAGATTGCATGAATTCATGAATTTGAAGAAGAGTTTCTATTAAATTAAATAAAATAAAAAAAAATAATCTAAACATTAAATTGTTACCATTGAAGATATTAAAAACTATCTTCGCACAAATATTAGTACAACATTCGTCTTAATGTTATGTAAAAATGTTCCAAATACAATTATACTATAACAAATATTTGTTTAATATTGGTAGTTCATAAAATAACATTTCTATTTGATGAAATTACCAAATATGGATATATGTTTTTAAGAAGGAGCACCTTACAGTTAGACAAAAAAACCTTTCAAACAAATTGAAACGTCCAGCTAAGAATCATTACACTTTTTTGAAAAAAAAAAAATCATTTCGTTGGATATTTACCATTTTTAATAATGACTTTGTTCATATCTATGAGAGCCTAGCAAATGCCATGTTACTTGATATATTAGACTCGCCCAATTATTACTACTAAAGTTATTTTAGTAGGACACTATGTATTAACATCTCAAACAGCGTTATTAATAGCTAGTAAATATCTAGTTACTATACTGTCATTTATTTAATTTTTTTAAATTGCTTTGAGCGATTATATATATTAAACAAAACCTTGCATTAAATTAATGGAAATCAGCTGACTTCTCATATGTTTATATAACAGTGCTCGTTTTCTGGATGGTTCGAATATTACAAAATCCTTGCGTAATGAGTGTCTGAGGCACGTTTTAAAATGAGTTAAAGCTGATTTTTAAAGGAAAGAGATATGAGTTGCTATTCTTGTTTTACATAATACGAAAGGATTTCAGCATTCATGGAATTCCGATTCCAACAGAGTTTTCTTCTATTATTTGCTAATTTGAATAAAAAGAAACCCGTTACGCGTAAATTGAACATATTTCGTATCTACATCAATACCTCACCAATGATGTCATCCCAATGTATATTCTGAATTTTTTACATAGTATGAGACCTATGTAAACAAGACTTGAAATTTAAGCAGTACATATGACAGCTTAAAAAACATACAACTTCATGTATTGTCTTGTAATGATTCTATTTCAATTTTTCTACAACGCTTTCCAATTTTTTAAATTTATACTCGTAGATTTTTAATATTATTTCTGTTTTTATAAGCTTATAAAAAAAAGGGGAGAGAAGTCGAGATGTTTTGAGCTCATTGCAATTATTACACCTCTGTAATAACACTAAATAGTTGTAGTTGTAAAAATAATTAGTGGTAAAAATGGATTTTTTAAATGTCATTTTAAAGTATTATTATACCTACATATGTATATATATATATATATATATATATCTTAATATATATAAATCTCCTGTCACGATGTTTGTCTGCGATGGACTCCTAAACTACTTAACCGATTTTAAATTAAATTGGCACACCGTGAGCAGTCTGGTCCAACTTGAGAGATAGGCTATATTAATTTTCTCTGAGATGAACAGGAGTGGGGGTTATAAGGGAGGCCTGAAATTAAAAGTCGCGATATTTCGTTTTCTATTGGTTTTTTCGCAAATATGCACATAACAAAAGTTGTTTATTTTGTTATTTAGAGTAACTTTTGTCATAAACACTTTCATCGTATTCCGAAGTTTAAATGAGTTATACGCTTATGACTATAGCGGGAGTCAACAATATTATTTGGGACAAAAGACCCAACCGAAATAAATAAAACTCGGTATGTGTATTAGCACTAACGCTTTCATTATAAGAAGCCATACCAACATTTCTAGGGACGGGCAGGAGTGGGGGGCCAGAAATTAAAAATAGCGATATTTCGTTTCCTATTGGTTTATCGGCAAATATGAACATATCAAAAGTTGTTTATTTTGCTATTTAGAGTAACTTTTGTTATATACACTTTTTTCGTATACCGAATTATAAACGAGATATACGCTAAAAATTATAGCGGAAGTAAAAAATTTTATTTGGCACAAAAGACTCAACCGAACTAAATAAAACACTCAGTATGTGTATTAGCACTAACGCCTTCCTTATAAAAAGCCATACTATTTCTAGGGACAGGCAGGAGTGGGGGTTATAAGGGAGACCTGAAATTAAAAATATTGATATTTCGTTTCCTATTGTAGTTTCGGCAAATATGCACATAACAAAAGTTGTTTATTATATTATTTAGAGAAATTTGCTCAAGAATTCATTTCAATATGAACTACCTGGTATCTCACCTGGAAAAATTAATTCAAATGTATGTTAATATTTAGTCCTTAATAATTCAAATCTATGCATAATGCACAGGAAGCGGGAAATATGACAATATGGAGGACAGTGAAGTCTTACATAAAAAATTAATTTTATTATTAACAAATCCACAGAAACGACAGGTATTAACCCTAAACACTGGGACGGGTAAATGTCAAAATATTGTGCAAAATAAACCCTTGCCAAAAAAATACCATCAACATTCAGCCTCAAATGAATTCCCGAGCGAAGCCGGGTATCTGAACTAGTATATATATATATATATATATATATATATATATATATATATATTTTAATTTTTTTTACAGAAGAAAATGAACTGAGGACCTACCTTTGTTCGGGTCAGGCTTCTTCTTGCGTTTCTGACCTGGTGCAGGGCCTGGAGGTCTTCCATTTGGATCAGCTGCTGGAAGTGGATTCCCATCCACGCTGCTGTCAAGGAGTCGGTTTTCACACTGGTTTTCTAAAATGAAAAATATTTCAGTTTTTTTGGGCTTTAAATTCTCCCATTGCTGGAGATAATAGTGTTTTTTCTATAATGATAATTTATAAATTCTTAGCTCATGATATAACTGTCCTCGGAAGTAAGAAAGAATATGCAGCCTCAAAAAGAAAAGACAAAATTCATGATAGTAAGTCACATTCGCCACCTGAACTAGGAAGCTTCAAAAACTTCTCTCAACACTTAATACACTGCTATCGTCCTAAAATTAACTAGTGTTAACCGCGTTGTCATTCATTTTTTTTTTGAGTCTTAAGGTCAAGGAATATCTCCCTAAACCAAACTAAAATTAAAGGTATATTACGGGTGTGGAACATGGGCGTTGACAAATACCTTTGAAGGCAAGGTTTAACATAACATTCTCATAGTAAGAACATGCCCAAAATAGGATATTGTCTTAGAACTCTGGAGAATGAAGACACAAGAAGAAATAATAATATAATGATGAAACACGACATGAAAGTTAAGAGATTGGGATGGGTGAAACATGGGGGAAGGGGGAGTAACCTAAACGGCTCCTTTTTCAAGACAATGAATGCGATAATGGCGAGTAACTGGCCAAAAGTGTGACCAAAGATAAAATGGGTTGAGAGAGTAAAGAGGGACGCTATTGAGGTCAATGTAGTGGACTGGACAGCCATCTTCCACATTAAACAGACGGTAAGAAGAAAATGGGTCTTAAGATCATTAGGTTCTGTAAAAGTCGTCAAAAAATAAGAAAAATGCTGATATTTAGACGACACAATTAAATAGAAGAGCATTCTGGAGAATATAAATAATACATTTTAAGTAGAACATTATAGGGAAAGATATTTCATGCACAGATATAATCTTATACTTCGGCAGCCCGTAGACGGTGATTTTTTTCATCTTTGTGGAACAACATAATGTTAATATCAGCTGACTAATAGTATTTTTCTTATGGTTCTTTGAATCAGCCAAAGAAGTCAGGTGATTACTGATTTGTGAACTTCAGCTAACCCCTCTAGCACAGAGTTATTCATTAAAATAAAAAAAAAAAAAGTCCGTCACGCAGGGGCTGCGTAAACTAAGCAGATTTCCCACGTGAAGTTTTACAATAGAGAAATTTCAGAATAGAGAGTCAAACAGTTACGGGAACGGCCCGTACTAGCTCTTGGCGGAAACTCACGACTAGACCCGAAGTTAGCCGATCTCATCTCAGAAGCTGAAAACAGAAAAATGCAAATATCTCGGTTAATATTCAAGATAGAGAATAAATGTATATAACAATATTAATAGTAAATTTAATTTGCAATAAGACTGGACCTATACAATTTTTCGATCCGATGCATAATAACGGAGATATTTCGAATTTTTGAAAATCTCCCCCTCTAAACCCCCCCTCCCACTGGTCCGATTTCAGCCGTTAACGAACTTGATCTTCCTTTTTACATAAAAGGATTAAATGCCGAGTTTGGTAACGATTAAACAAAAATTGCGACCGCTAGAGTGTTAACAGAAAAATATATATATATATATATATATGTCTATATATATAGTTTTGAACGGACCTCATTTTCGTCATCTCCTGGGTAGGATCGATGGACATTTGAGGAAATTTTTCGAAAATCGCGTCATGAGTACGACCTCAATAGCTGATTTCCCTTAAGGGAAATCTGCTAAAAATTGTAAAATACAACATGGATGCATAGAATTGGCATAGAAATCAACTCAGACTGTACAGGTAGGCAGAAGTCGGGTTTTATTAGCTATTACATGGTCAATTATGCGCATTAACCATTTCATTTGCTTAAGTTACTATATATTCCAAATCACCTCCTTTTGAATTGTTCTTGGTTTAGGTTTATATTCCAGAAGCCACCATTCACCATCCCAGTACCTATAAGAAAGCTCGGCAAGAAAAAATTCAAACATAGAATACAGTGGTGTAACACTTACGATAGAGTACGTGTCTGAAAGGGAACTACACTATAGGAATTTTAAAAATATGCAACAATAGGTACAATATTATTATTTTTTAACTTCCACGTTTTGCTACTGTAGCTATTTGAAGATGGGTTATATACAGTTTACCATCCTTTTCTAGTAAGGGTGGGACTACGGTTTTGTTTACTGAGTCCGTCACTAAATAAATTCCTATTTACCCAGGCGGTAATCGAACTCGCCTTCTAGGTTTACCATGTGAGATTAAGGCCGCTGATTTAATTCAAATGCCCTTCATAAATAAATAACGTGTTCAATGTGAAGCGCTCAGGTTAGTCATGTGAGTTAAGGCGTTGTTTTTAATCTGTCTTGGTAATGCCAGAGTTCGATAGGAATTCATTTAGTAAAGAACTGATAATAAAAATCTGTTGTCCCGACCAGGTTAGAAAAGTATGGTAATTTATACATTACCCGTCCCAATTAGCCTTATCAGTACAAAGTGGACGTTAATAAATATATATTAAAAAAGAAAAGAAATTGAACACATAGATTCTGATAACGTTGTCGAGTAAGAATAACATCACGACTAAAAAAAAATGAATGCACCTGTTTCTAGTAATGAGCTTCAGTAGAATTTTAATGAAGGCAGCATTGTCACCGGCTATCTATTGTTATATTATTACCTATAGGATCTTGTGAGGAGGTTATGTCTTCGTGACAAACCGAATCCTTGACGATTCGTGAGTAGGATATTGCCAAGAATAGAAAACCTATTAGTGAACCAATACCAAGATGCAAGTAACAGGGGGAATGTATTTTGCCATAAATTGTGGATTTCTTCAGATGATAAAAGTCTTTATAGAAACAAACTTGGCTTTCGTTAATCTAGGTATTTACCAATCTTTAAAGATGCACGATAGACAGATACTATATAAAACCAAAACATGAACGTCTTCTTCAACCGGATATCAAATATACCTCTAGAGTAGTAAAAAAAAGAGATATGGTAATGAATCATTTCAGTTATCCTTCACGTAGAGTAATCATTTTGGTAACTGATAAATATTAGTTAGATAATAAATTCATTCCATAACAGATAACTGTAGATAGTTTTTACATATAATGTGCAAGAAAGGGCATAACTTGCCGTAAAGAGTAAGACTTGTCATGCGAACATCTAACAAGATATGGTAAATAACCTTGGTATTTTATAAAGTAAACCTACGACATGTGTGATTATTATTATTATTTATTAACGTCCATTTTTTTTTGCAACTAAGGCTAATTGGGGCGGGTTATCTAAAGGTTTTGCCACCCTTTTCTGGCCATGGTGGGACTTAGGATGTTATTTAATGAACTTCGTCACTAAATAATTTCCTTTGCCCAGGCGAGGTTTACCATGTGAAATTAAAGTCAACGCTTTAACTCACACGGCTAACCTGAGCCCCCATGTGTGATTAGATCTTTATCAAACACCTTCATATCTTAATTTAAAAAATAAATTAAGATTATGATTGATTGATGAAATATAAAATCATCAAAAGAGTATTTAATATAGAACCCTAGGCATAATCTAGCGATTTGATATTAGGCTATCAAATAAAAGTAATTTCATTAGGATCATTTCTTTACAAATATTTACATTCAGGAACGTTACGAAATCAGGAAATAACATAGGATGTCGAAATAAATTTGTTCCCAGAAACAAACTTTTAAAACGAATACATTATAGGTTTAATATGTAGGTCAATGTTCCCCTTTTCACTCGTAAAATGTTCCATCAAGAAATTCCTATGCCTTATAAATACAAATAAGGGATTTTTAATATATTTAATAATTCCTATCACTTCGCAATGGTCGAGAAAACGGTCCAAATAGATTTTTATTAATTATAAACTTAGTATTTCAAATCCTCATTAATTTAAGAAATGGGAGGTTATATATTTTAACTAATTACCTTTTAACTAAAATAGGGTATAGTTATTAATGATGGAAACTAAAGATTGATTGTAATGCAGTTACTCCATATTTTTGGAAGTCCTGTTCTTTTGTAATCCTTGACATAGTTCACTCAGCTGATTCATATTATATAGCTTTTATAGTATTATATAGCCCCACAGGTGACAATAGAACTTTTCCCTCTATGTGTAACAAGTGTGATTAAAAAAACACACCTTAACTCACACGGCAAATCGAATTCCCGGAAACTAAATGTGAAACTACCTAATTCAGTTCAATATGGATATCTCTGTGAAAGTTGGGCCCAGCACTGTACTAGACAGATTAGACTGTGAGATCTGTGAAATGAAGAGATAACAGATGATTTATTTCTGAATTTAATTCTTTATATAACTTATTCTACTTTTTATTCGCCTTCCCTGTTTATTATTATTGTTATTATTCATTGACGCCCCTCTAGTCCCTTTAATGAAGAACTCACTAAATAAAATCCTAAGTCCCACCATGGATGACCAGAAAAGGGTGGTAGCCTGCAGGTAACCCCCATTTTTAAGCCACGCTTATCTATTATCCCACATTAATACACATTTTCATGTATTATCTCACATTAATATACATTGTTATCTATTATCCCTCATTAATACAAATTTTTAGGTATCACCCCACATTAATATACATTCTTATCTATTATCCCACATTAATACACATTTTTAGATATCACCCCACATTAATATACATTCTTATCTATTATCCCAAATTAATACACATTTTCATGTATTATCTAACATTAGTATACATTCTTATCTATTATCCCTCATTAATACACATTTTTAGGTATCACCCCACATTAATATACATTCTTATCTATTATCCCTCATTAATACACATTTTTAGGTATCACCCCACATTAATATACATTCTTATCTATTATCCCACATTAATATACATTTTTATGTATTATCCCACATTAATATACATTATTATCTATTATCCCTCATTAATACACATTTTTAGATATCACCCCACATTAATATACATTCTTATCTATTATCCCACATTAATATACATTTTTATGTATTATCCCACATTAATATACATTCTTATCTATTATCCCACATTAATATACATTTTTATGTATTATCCCACATTAATATACATTCTTATCTATTATCCCTCATTAATACACATTTTTAGATATCACCCCACATTAATATACATTCTTATCTATTATCCCACATTAATATACATTTTTATGTATTATCCCACATTAATATACATTCTTATCTATTATCCCACATTAATATACATTTTTATGTATTATCCCACATTAATATACATTCTTATCTATTATCCCTCATTAATACACATTTTTAGATATCACCCCACATTAATATACATTCTTATCTATTATCCCACATTAATATACATTTTTATGTATTATCCCACATTAATATACATTCTTATCTATTATCCCTCATTAATACACATTTTTATGTATTATCCCACATTAATATACATTCTTATCTATTATCCCACATTAATATACATTTTTATGTATTATCCCACATTAATATACATTATTATCTATTATCCCTCATTAATACACATTTTTATGTATTATCCCACATTAATATACATTCTTATCTATTATCCCTCATTAATACACATTTTTAGGTATCACCCCACATTAATATACATTCTTATCTATTATCCCTCATTAATACACATTTTTAGGTATCACCCCACATTAATATACATTGTTATCTATTATCCCACATTAATATACATTTTTATGTATTATCCCACATTAATATACATTATTATCTATTATCCCTCATTAATAAACATTTTTAGATATCACCCCACATTAATATACATTATTATCTATTATCCCTCATTAATAAACATTTTTAGATATCACCCCACATTAATATATATTCTTATCTATTATCCCTCATTAATACACATTTTTATGTATTATCCCACATTATTATACATTCTTATCTATTATCCCTCATTAATACACATTTTTAGGTATCACCCCACATTAATATACATTCTTATCTATTATCCCACATTAATATTCATTTTTATGTATTATCCCACATTAATATACATTATTATCTATTATCCCACATTAATACACATTTTCATGTATTATCTCACATTAATATACATTCTTATCTATTATCCCTCATTAATACACATTTTTAGGAATCACCCCACATTAAGATACATTCTTATCTATTATCCCTCATTAAAATACATTTTTATGTATTACCCCACATTAATATACATTCTTATCTATTATCCCTCATTAATACACATTTTTAGATATCACCCCACATTAATATACATTCTTATCTATTATCCCACATTAATATACATTTTTATGTATAATCTGACTACTTATTCACTTTTTATATAGATTGTATATAAATATTCATTCTCTTCTGTAAATATCCATTCATGACAATATGTACATGTAATACATGTATATTTTTTTGGCCCTAATTGTTTTTTTTTTTTTTACGTTTTGAATCATATTTTTTTTTCCTTCTATCTATACATATTGTTTATTTTTTTTAATTGTTAATGTTGGTCAGTTGTGCACTGATGATGGACCAAGTGCTCCGAAAGCAATCTGCCACTGAGAATAAATAATTTTGAAGGAACGAGGCCTTTTTTGTGTTGACTCTTACCTGTGTAAGTAACCGGCCGTATTAGCCTTTGTAGCACAAAGTGGATGTTAATAAATAATTTTATTTCAATAATTACTGATAATTTTGGGACTCCAGGATCTGTAATGAAATATATAAGTATTTTATATAGTTGATTGAAATTATCGAATTACTGTTAATATTTATAGTATTAACGTCCACTATGTGCTACTATGGCTAATTGGGACGGGTTATCTACCGGTTACAACCCTTTTCTAGACAGGGGATTAAGGATTTTTTTTAATAAGAGGGACACTAAATAAATTCCTATTGCCCAGACGAGAATCGAACTCGCCACTCTAGGTTTACCATGTGAGATTTAGGCCGATGCTTATACTCACATGGCTAGCCTGAGCCCATTTTTTTAGTGTGAACAATTACGGCCTCAACCCCCCTCCCCCCCCCCGGGACATTATTATGCCCTGGAAGGTATAATTAAATACTCCAAACATGATTGGCAGGCGGAACTGCCGCAGTTTTCCTTCTCTTGTCGAAATATAGTTTCCGCTAGTAATACTTCGCTTCGCCCTATTTATATGCATACATATGCAGGTGTATTTTATAATATTTTGGTGTTCAGTAATTAATTACAATGATTATTGTAGTCAACTAGGGTGACAAAGTAATTACATTAATGTTATTGAAGAGAGTTAGTAAGTCCTACTATTTGTAGGAAGGAACCGTGTGTACTGGAAGGAATTTGGCTGTCTGTAATTCGAGATGCTCATTGGATCGGATTGAAATGAAGTTAATGTTGACGATTTATCAGCTGTTCCTTTGAAATTAGGGCAGTGCTGCAATTCAGTGATGGTTCCATAGTGGGGCAGCCCGCTGAGTCAAGGCACGTCGTGCTAAATGGCAAAATGTTTCATTTTTCATATTATAAATCCTAACATTTGCATCCAATGGTCAGGAATTTCAAATTATGCTCTCAGAATAGTTAAGATGTACAAATAAATCAAAGAGTTCCCTTAGTACCTTGACAACTAATAGAGATAGGACATTGAATCTAGAATTCCAATTTTTCGAAATTAGACATGACATTATAATTGTTTAAATTTAATTTATCAACATCCACTGTATGGTATAATGATTAATTGGTAATTGGTAGGTTATCTACAAGTAACTTCCTTTTTCTTGCCAGGGTTGACTCAGGATTTTATTCATTGAATAAAATTGTGCCTTTAATCTCACTTGGTAAACCTAGAGTGGCAAGTTCGATTCTCGCCTGGGCAAAGGAAATTATTTAGTGACGGAATTCTTTAAATAACATCCTAAGTCCCATCCGGGCTAGAAAAGGGTGGTGACCTGTAGATAACCCCTCCCAATTAGCCTTAGTTGCAAAAAGTGAACGTAAATAAATAATAATAATTGATAATTCACTATATAAATTTCACTTGGCCTCGTGGAAATCGAAGCCAAGACTCTAGCCTAATAATATAAGACTCTAGCCTAAGTATTAAAACCAATGCTTTAACTCACATTACTAACCTGAGCCCCGATATCATATTAATATAAGTTCAATTTTGCTCCGATGTTCCCAGATAAAGGGGAGGCCGGAAAAAATGTAGAGGTACCTTTAAACACGTTGCGTACCCGTTTTTAAAGTAAGTATATTAAAACTCTAATATATGTAAATCAATATTTTTCTTGTTATCAATAAAGGTGATATTTGTAGTCAAATCTACTTTCCTCCGTTTTAATAATGGTGTTTTTTTTTCTTTCTTCCTACATGTACTACCTGTATTTTGTACCTGTTGAACAAATTTAAACGAGTTCCAGATACTCGGGTCGTATAGTTACCATTATACAATATTGGCATGAAACCGTGGTCTTACTAACTTCTGTATTAGTATTGGTAAAACATACTTCTCTGCGGGTTTCAAAAGAGAGGATGGGCCTCGGGTGTCCTCGCTTTCAAAATTATAATCTCCTAGAGTATTATATTACTTTGTGGGTGAATAGTATGGCCCTTACCACCTAGTAAGGGTATGGCCACCATTCAGAAGGGTGGAACTCATCGCAAGTCTTTTAATCCGTAGCAAACACTCACGGTCTAAAAATATTGGAACCTAATATTTAAAAAATGGCATCCGAATTCAAGAAAAACAAACTGATGACTGAGTAGCATAAATAAAAATTTAAACTGGTATACTGTAGGAATGTTGTTATGAATTCTCATGACCAATAAAGTATGTAAATCCGAACGTAGAGTATGCAAATCAAACTGCAAGCTGATACAAACCTAAGATTTATATTGGTATCGTTAAGGTTAGTGTAATTGTTTTAAAGAGTTGCATTCCGATAGTGGGTCTACTTGAAATGACAGAAACTGTGGGTTTACTGTTGAGTAGGTTACAAACGATCCAATAACATGATCTTCAGAGTCAAGTGACGTTAGGGGAGGAGGAAACAAAATTCATCGTCGATTAGTTTTATACTTTCTTTGGATCGATTACACATCAGTATAACATAACCATGGATTCCTCGGTGCACACCTATGATTTCCAATGCTCAGATGCACAAGAAAGAAATGCATTACTTATAAATCACCTTTAGACTCACTATGTGTTAACATAGCAATGGGGTCAACCATTGAATAATGTTTTCGAATTGTTTGCTATGACTAAGAGTATTCATACTTCAAGAAGGTTTTCGTATAATGCCTTCCCAAATAAGCATAGGTGGACAAAGTAGGTACTGTGTAAACACATTTTAATGAGTTCAGGCATGGGAACAATGAATATCAGAAAGAAGTTCTTCTGGTGCCCAAAAAAAATTGAGGTTGTTCATTCCTGGGTTGGAAAAAAAATAGTGGGGAAAAAATAAGTAATCGATTTGAGTAAGAAACTCAGCTGATTGAAGTGTAAACAAACATAAATACAAAACATATTCGGAAAAGAGGAGTACAAATTTGATTATCTAATAAGTTATGTTATTTCACAATAATTCTATTATGAGTGCAGCAATCTAACTATTTCTGGAGGTACTATTTCAGTATTAAAACGTTCTTATTTCTTTGTTGCTCTATGGAACCTTAGCTAGGAACTGTAGTTAAACAACATGGGAAGTGTTCATTTCCTTTTTTTATATTTCCCTACGTAAAATCGTCAATCCGCAAGAAACGTAGGCGTTTTTGATGCATAGTGATTTCTTTAAATAGTTTAAAGACTTGAATATTTCGAATAGAACACGTTCTATATAGCGTATTCCGATCGTACTCGTATTATTCGAAATACGAACAATATACATCCTTCCTTAGATGTTGTTAATGGTTTACCATGGAAATAATTAAAATTTTTGGTGGGGTACACTCCAGTTATCTTATAACATAAGCGCGTCAATACCTTTGGCACTAATGGTTTTATAGAAAAAATAAGAATATATCACTTTGTAATTATAATATATTTTTGATACTAAATTAATTGTATTGAATAATAAATTCAGTTCCCCCCATCACTTCAGTACATCATCTGAATGTCTGAACCGAATTTCAAGTGCTTTGTCATCTCTGTATGAGAAAAGATTTTCCTCAAGAGTGGATTTAGAATAAAGTTAAGTGAAAATTTAAGGTGTTTTTAAAATTTGACCCTTTGCCTCCTAGTGATAGACACACACACACACATATATAGGACAGTGTTATCCTTTTCTCTTTTCATTAATCTTATATCCTAACAATTTATCTTCGATAAGTGTTGACGGAAACTAAAACAAGAAAAGAAATTGTTCTTACCAAAAGAAAAATGGATATACAATGTCTATTATACTTTTAAATATCTTTATGAAGATAAAATTCATTTATCTATTCACCTTTATCATTAACGCGATTTTCATCGCATATTTCCAATGATGTATGTTCTGTTTGTGGTTCCCGTTGAGCAGGGTCTACAAGTCTCTCGTCCATGGTTTTCACCGAGATATCTGAAATAAAAGGAAGAATAACTAAATATTGAGGTACGGTAAATTCTTTTCATGTCTAAAAAAAATATGATAAGAAAATGTTAACAATAATACATATTAAACTATTCAATAATTAGGCTTAATGACTGTTCTATTTCATACTTGATTGTTGTAACTACGAGCTACACCTGGTAGTAGGTCCCGTAAACATGTAAACCTGATTTCCTCGGGAACGATGTTGGAAATAAGAGGGCAAAAATGAAAGGAAGTGGTTTACTGTTGCCTTCTGCATCAGACCATCCATCAACAAAAGCTTCACGGGTAAATTTCATTCACACCAGTAAATGCACGAGTGCAGCAAATTTCACTCGATTCCCGAGTTGTTATACAGTACAACTTCGTAGCCTGCATAAGCTGACTAATGACAATTAGTATTACAACATTAAACAACCCTCCAGTCTTGCTCCACCGACATGTTGTAAGTAAGAATTTAGACCAGAAGGGTGATATATTTAGAGTAACTTAATAGTTATAATTCTTCTCTCAAAATCCATCTTAGCCATATTTGTTAACGTCTTAACACAATGGGTGAACAAGGTGAGGGTGCGGGTAAGTTGATTCCCACCTGGGTGAAACGAGTTTATTTAGCCATCAACTCACTCAATAAAATTTTTATTCCCACTCTGGCTACAAAAGAGCGGTAGCCAGTACATAACCTGTCCCGATTTGTGTTAGTTCTAGAAACTGGCCGTTAAAAATTCACAGCATAATTTTAGGTATTGAAATCATGTTGACTGATTCTATATATTTGTACCCATATATTCCATATTTACATACCAGTTCGTTGTAATTGTAGGATAAGTTAATCGGAAATTATCAAAGGTTTGACAGACAGCCAGAATGCGAAAACATAAAGAACCTTGCCAGCGGCAAGGGGAACCCGGAACAGGGTGAGGCTTGTTTTCTACACCCATCACTTCCTAAAGTAGGACCGGAAATATTATTTAAAAATTTTGGAATATCGTTTCCATTCCAGTGGTACATTTTATTGATAAATTATTTAACTAAAATGTAGGGTTTTGAAATCATAATAAGAACTAAACCAAAATCCTTTCTTCACTATAGAAAACATTTTAATTGGTATGCAGTTCGCTTTTGAGATCAACTGACCACATCAGTCCTCAACTATAAACTACAAATCAGTGTCACAGTAATGATTAAAACATTAATATTCTAAAATTATGAATCTTTTTAAACCAGTGAATAAAGCTTCAAATATATTTTAGTACATAAGAAATTACTGTATCTTTAAAAAATAACTTCTTAAACACAAAAAATATCATGTCAGTAGGTACATACAACGATAAAAAGTTCAATTACTATGAAATTTGCATAATTTAATAATAAAAGTCCGTCACACAGGGGCTGCGTAAACTAAGCAGATTTCCCACGTGAAGTTATACAATAGATAAATCTCCATAGGAGAGCCAAACGGTTACGGCAAAGGGCCGAACTAGCTTTTCGCGGGAAATTCAAAAATCCGGTATCGGCCCAAATTTCATAAAAATGCAAATATCTCGGTTAATATTCAAGATAGGGAATAAATGTATATAACAATATTTATAGTAAATTTAATTGGCAATAAGATTAATTTTGTACAATTTTTTGATCCGACTTATAGTAACGGAGATATTTCGATTTTTCGAAAATCCTCCCCCTCTAAACCCCCCCTCCCACTGGTTCAGCCGTTAACGAACTTGATCTTTTTTTTTACATAAAACGACTAAATATCGAGTTTGGTAACGATCAAACAAAAATTGCGACCGCTAGAGCGGTAACAGACAAATATATATATATATATATATATATATATATATATATATATATATATATATATATATATATATAGATAGATAGATAGATATATATATACAGTATGGAACGGACCTCATTTTCGTCATCTCCTGGGTAGGATCGATGGACATTTGAAGAAAAATTTCGAAAATCGCATCATGAGTACAACCTCAATAGCTGATTTCCCTTAAGGGAAATCTGCTAAAATAAACATTAGTAACAATAATATGTAATGGCCAGAGTGAATAAAGTTTGAATTGGTTAAAGTTAGTTTTTAAAAACCTCAAAGAAATTCGTCTCTGTCTATTCCCTATTTATGTTTCCCTTCCAGTCTTATCTTCTAGAGTGAATTTCATTTTTTTAAATACCCGCTTACGATGCCAGTAGTACATATTTCTATCATTTTCAATACAATTAAAACATTCGTGTTTTAATGTTGTAATGGTTATTACATGCTGTAACTTTTTTGGTATGGAATTTCGACAAATAAATTATATTTATTATTATTTATTAACGTCCACTTGTTGCTTCTATGGCTAACTGGGATGGGTCATCTACAGGTTACCAACCTTTTCTAGCTAGGGTGAGACTAAGGATTTTATTTAAAGAGTCCGGCTCTAAATGAATTCCTATTACCCAGCCGAGAACGGAACTCGTCACTCCAGGTTTACCATGTGCAATTAAGGCCAACGCTTTAACTCACGTGGCTAACCTGAGCCCCAAATTATATTTCAACACGGCTACATTTTAAGTGTGGTGTCCAAATTGAGAAACATTATATGATTTTAGCCATGAACAGGTTTTGAAGTGCATACTATTACTTCGACTATATAATATTACTTAGGCGAGTTCCTTTCTCGCCTGGGCAATAGGAATTTATTTAGTGACGAACTTATTAAATACAATCCTTAGTTAAACCCTTGATAGAAAAGTGTGATTACATGTAGATGACCTGTCGCAATTAGCCATTGCAGCACAAAGTGTACGTTACTAAATAACAAATATGTTAAATAGGTTAGGACATATTTGTATATTTTTCTTTACAATACAGATATTGGTACGTAAATCTCGAGCGAGCTCAAAAGGTTTAATGATTTTAATAATGGATAAGTAATTTTACAAACATTAGTGAAATTCCCTTACATATTACCGAGCATGTCTTATTTGTTTTTTAAGAAAATATGTATTATAAAGAGAATTCTATGACAATAAGAACGCAGAAAGTGAAAAATAACAGCCATCCATTATTAAATGGGGGGAGGGTAATAGTCTATTATGGTAGAGGGTCGCATCCTCAGTTTCATACCAGGGGATCGCATCCTATACTTCGTTCAAGGAACTAAAAACAGCAATGAAATATATATATATATATATATATATATATATATATATATAATATTTTTTTCATCTATAGGTGGCCCACCGTTCTCCAGGAGGGTCTGAATAATATAGCTGTTGCATTCCTGATGGAAGGTTTCTTCCATAAGTAGCTCCTAAGATACTTATGACTAGCTCCTTAAGTTTTGCTCAATTGTCAAGAAGCATGTTCAGATTAAGAGGATTCAACTCATTCCTTTTTCATTGGTATGTACACTATAGAAAACTGTTATTTATAGTATATTTAAGATATTGCTTTATTTAAGTTTTATGCTTTTAAGTTTATTATTCTATATAGCTCAGTGTTCAAGGTAAGTACTTTTATATATATATATATATATATATATATATATATATATATATATATATATATATATATATATCTTGTTAAGAAGGATTTATTTATTTAACTTGACTGTTGATTTTTTAAAGGGTTTTAACTGGCTGTTATTCAGTTTTTAGGAATAATATATTTTATTGTTTGAACTGTCCGGTATTTTAATATTTTTTAACACTGTATTAGGCATAGGTTCATTATTGTTTTTATTGGGCACTGAGGATGATGCACTGCTTCGAAAACGCTCTATCACAAGAATTAACTGACATTGTGGGAGTGTCGACATTTTACTCAGCCTGCAATAAAACTAAAATTTCTAATATATTTAATGCGTTCGCGTGTCTGTAAGGTAAACATCACTTAAAGTACAGGTCTTAATACTCTAGGATAAATTTTAATAGTATGTTCAATGACAATATATGAATTCATATTTACCTCGTTAGATTATAAAATAATGTCAAAGTCAAGCCTGCCTAGTAAAGGCTATCGACGTGTCTATAACTCGTGCAGATTAGCTTTGGTTGTCATTGTTGTTTTAAAATAAAAAAAATATTTTAATGGTTTTGTATGAGGCTCAGAAAAACAGAATCCTTAAAAATTATCAAACAATAATATCACGTTATTGTTTGAATTGGAAAGCTGAACATAACCTTTTAGTGAGAATCTCGAGAAGGAAATCTATCAGAAAGAGGCGGCTTATCACAGAGCGGCGTGGTTTCAAAATAGTCCTTGAAACTATTATAGTTTTGTGCAAGAGGCTCCATTATCAGGGAGAATTGGCAAATTTAAGAAGCGTGGCAAGTAGGGAGGGATCGGTGTGCAATATAGAATATTTGGTATTCATGCGCTGGGCGAGGAGGCGAAGGGCCACAGCATTTGGCGGCATTTAAATCGTCTGATTATTCTGCAACTGAACTGAAACTGTTGCTTCAGAGGTACCGTACGTAGACACGTCTGCTCAGCTGTCTTGGATTTAGGCAGCCGTCCACTAGCGGTCACCTGACTCCTGCTTGAGTATTCTCAACGTTTCGTACATTTCTTCAATCGGATTGTAACATAATTCACTCTTTGTGATCTGAAACAACATGAGAAGCCTAATTCCTTTCATTCGAGCTGCACAAAACAGTATTAGAATAAGCTTTATGATGATTCGGTATATTTTTTAAAGCCTACCAAATAAAACCATTTATTTACTATTTCTCAGTTGGTTTTCTGACAGGTGAAATTGAAATAAATTACAGGGTAAGTGGAGCGGCCATACTTCCAGAATGAAGATTTATTCAACGGCAGAATGTTTTCGACGCAGAGCATCATGACTGGCAGCCTGGTCCCAGAGTCCTCCAAGTCAATATCCAGGCAATGATGATGATAAACTGAGTCGAAAGCGCTCTGTCTCTTGAATAAATCTTTATTAATAAATGTGGCCGTTTTACTTAACCTGCTATTTATTCAATAAATCAACAAGTTTTATTATGAATATATAATTCTTCTATTAAATGTATTACCTCCATAACCTCACCTTCAATGGAAGATTGGGTATTGGGCTTCGAAAGTACTAGGTCTGTAAACACTTCAGTGGCGATATGAATAAAGCTGTTTGCTTTATTTGCAATACATCCATTGGCCTTGACCATGACCTTCCAAGGAACAAGTATTTTTAATAATTTATTTCTTTTTTATCTCTATGAAGCATTCTATTACTGTAGATCAATAGGCGTATAAACGTTTACGGCTTGAGGCATGCATGCATTCCTAGAAATGGTTCGTATTGAAGTGATCACACACATAAGAAAAAAAAACAATCGATTAAGTCTGACACTGTTTGTTTAAATGTTGTTTCATATCTAATAATAATGATTAGTAAAATTAACTTCTATTACCGTTTTAATACCTGAATCGTATTATAACTGCAGTTGTCATAAAGCCTCATTCAGTAAATAGAAAACAAATTCATTGATTTTTTTTATAACGATATACACTAAACTGATAGACTATGTCCCAAGGACATTTAATGACATTGAATAATAAACTCGATCCTCCAAATTGCTACAAAGAAATTCGCTCCGGCCTCATATATCAATATTAATCATTATATTTGTTAGGCCTTGTTCGACTTGCCCACAATATTTCAAGAGCCTAGTTAGGAAATGCAAATACACTGGCATAACACACACAAGGTTCTTGAACCTTCACCTCCTGTCGCAAATCGGCGAATCACTCTTGAACATTTTACGCTCAAGGTTCATTCTAATATCAATAATATATTGAAAATATATATTATAATTCCTCCTGAGTTTGCAAAATAGCAGGCTTGAATAAATTTAAAAAATGGCGCAATTTCGCTATGCGTTAAGAAGTAGCTCATAATAGTTGAGAACCTTGGGTCATGTGTTCGATTCCCATAGTAACTTATTAAATGACGAATTCTCTAAAAATAAAGCATCCTGGTAAGGATGAAATGCTCGCCTTCATTATTAGCTATGTTCGCATTAAACTCATAAATAGTGCGTATGCGAATTATAACTCACGTTTTACGACTCTATGAATGAAAAAAAAATAATACAAATATTCTAAATATTGGTGTTAGGTGTTGGATAATTTCTTAGTTTTTTTCTTGTTTATATCTTTCAATGACATTTACGTCGCATGAATAAGTAAAAATCAAATTTACGCACTTCCCATCAATAATTTTCTTATTACTAAACACATTATGACGATTAAAAATCAAACTAATGATGATTGGAGCTTAAAATGAGATAAATTAAATGTTATCCCCTTTTCTCTTTATAATTGTGAAAAATTGTAATTATTGATTTGAACACATAGTTTATTAGGGCAAAAAGATAACATAAAATTACGATTTTTGTGGAAGGACGAAAGTCGCGCTATTTTTATGGATATTACGGAGAAGCCATAATATTATTACTGGGTGAAGCATGAAACGAAACTGTTTTTCTGTGTTATTAGTTATGCTTGTGATCTTGGTGGTAAAGTACTATATTTAATTATATATAATGAAAAACAGTAATTCTATGTGTGTGTGTGTGTGTGTGTGTGTGTGTGTGTGTGTGTGTGTGTGTGTGTGTGTGTGTGTGTGTGTGAAAAAAATGATCATATTCTCCTGTATTCCGACTTAGTGGTACAGAAAGTTACATCTCTTTTGTTGATTTCTCTCTTCATTTTAAATATCCTTTATTGAGTTATTACAAGAAATTTACAAAATAATTTAGTGTTCCTTCTGGCCCCTACAGTATTACAAAACAACGTAAAAACAAGATTTCTTATTTAAATAGAAGATTCCTTATAAACGTAATTGACAATATGTAGCCAGTCATATTGCAACTTAGTGAATAATACAATTATTTTAAAAATTTACAAATTTAAGTGACCTTACTAGCCAATAATGTTAAGTATTATTTAAGAATTATTTTATATCATCACATGAGAAAGTATAAATATAATTACAGGTAGAATAGGGATTAAGATAAGAGTGTTTACTTGCCTTTATTCTATACTACTGGCCCTTAAGTGTTTTTTTTTTGTGTTTACAAGATTTGAAAAATTTAGTTCTCAGCTTGGATATAGGTCTTTATCGTCAGGGGGTCGATTTCAACCTGTTTTGTTTTTCGATACAGCCATTTGTTGAGTTTGTTTGGGGAAAAGTACTGCGATGGTCATCATTGCTTATATTGTTTAGGTATTGTCGTCTCAAGAAAATCATAGGCACTTTAAGACTGCATTTATTTGTATGAATATATTTTCTTTGTTATTTTATTTTGAATTATTTTTATTTCATTATTGTTTTAGATTGTTTTCTTTTTTCTTTACTTGTTATATTTTTTTTTCTAATAATATAAAATCATTTGTTGAGTTCACCTGTAGTAACTACAATGCTTTATTAGTTTAAATAATTTTCCTCCCTCTAATATGCCTGAGACACAAAAACAATACTTCTGATTCACATAGAATAACCATGAATACTTCTTCTGAGGGTGGGGAAGCGGATTAAATTTACACAATATTTTAAATAATCGCATTGCTTTTATAGTACCTGAATTCAATAATAAATAAAATAATATACCCATTCTGTTTAATTCTTAGTATTTGAAAATATGTCAAAAAATGCCTTTTGTTTCCCTATCAGTTCATTTTTGACATTATATGTCTACTATTATGCTTATATGTCTACTATAAGTATTTGAACATTTGCTTTACTATTTCTTTTTTGAAAACAAAAAATTCACTCTAGTAACCTTTGCTTTGTGCTCATTGTTCTAATAAGGCCACTAAAGGTAGTTCCGAGAGGCGAGTTCCTTGTCCCACTAACATGTAGCTGACCTGAATGGTTGAGACAATATGCCTAGACGACGTTAATTTATGGACTTGAACCATTCTATATTGTTCCTACAATCACCTAACTGTGCAGCCAATGGACAAATTTTTTACACACTAATTTATAACTATTCAGATCAGGAATTTATTTGTAGAAAAAAAACTAAAATATTTATTTATCAGCTGTTGGATTTCTGCAATCGTTTCACAAGACGTTTATCTCAGAAAAGAATTTAACGAACGAAATGATCTTGTCAGGTTATCCCGCTTATTAGGCATTTAATCAACTTTAAAAAGTCAATTTTTTTCCCTTTGAGTAATTAATCAGCATTCGATGGTTGCTCTTCATGATAAAGTGAAGTTGAATAAACAATTTTCGCAGCAAATATCTATTTTTTTTGTTTTACACCAACATCTTCTCAACAGGCCTTGTTTTTATCCTGATACCTGGCACCAGTCCACCCAGTACTCTTAATAATTTATTTATACATTAATTCATTGGCTTCCACGATCGGTTTTACTGTTTGAGGCATACGTTTATCAGAAAAAGTTGGTTCCAGCAGGTCATTCACGTAAAAAACAAACAATGGGCTGAATCTGAACCTACTTCGCTTCTACATTTCTATTAACCTCCTGTATGCAGAAAAACAATTATATTATATCGCTATAATGACTTTGATCATAAGTAATCATCTGTTATCACAAAGCTCCAATCAGTAAATGTCAACGAATCATTTTCTTGATTTTGTTATTTTTTGTTTTACAAAACTATATTCATGGAACTGATAACTTATACCCCAAGGACCCCTTATGACATTGAATAATAAATTCGACTCTCCAAATTGCTGTTAAGAAATTCGCTCCGGCCTCATATATGAATATTAATCATTATATTTGTGAGGCCTTGTTCGGCTTGCCCACAATATTTCAAGAGCCTAGTTAGGAAATGCAAATACGCTGGCCTAACACTCACAGGGTCGGTTCTTGAACCTTCAACTCCTGTCACAAATCGACGAATCACGTTGTGGCTTATTCTTGATCATTTTTCACCCAAGATTTTTTCTAATGTCAATAATATATGTAAATATGTATCCTGACATATATTATAACCTGAGTTTGCAAAATAACAGGTTTGCAAAATGAAAACAAATGACTCAATTTCGCTATGTGTGTTAGACGTTTATCCTAATTCATAGTTTCCTTGGGTTCGAATTTTGCCTGGGCAACAGGAATATATTATTTTGTATTAAATTACTGAATAAAATCCATAGTCCTATTAAAGCCAGGATTATAATTCTGGTAAATAAACTCCTATCGCCAATATTTTCTACCCACTCAGTTCTTCCTCATCCAATGATTGTCTTATTGATTCGATATATAATTTAAAATGCTTTCCTCCATAAAGCCGTTAATATTTTATAATAGTTTTTCCCGGCGGTTATATTAATACATATAACTAACCTTATTCATGAAGTCATTCCTGAATAATATAATTGAGGTTTCATTGTGTTGAGGAGACATATACTATATGCCATATAGCCACTTCAAGGCTAGATAATAAAGTGTTAAAGGAAGTGAAGGATATGGATGACGCAGGTATAATGACTTCTTGAGGCGAAAATGTCGCTAATTTCTAACCTCTGTCACTGGAAATTACTGTGATATACCAGCTCGTAGCTCTTAAATCACCAAGCGTTCCTTACATGTAATTAATTCCAATCGCCACATGGCTTCCGTATAAATATCCCTCTACAGTAGCTTACTATAAACTAAATATTTTCTTAAAAATTAAAATGTTTGAGACTGCGTAATCATATTCAAAAACTCGTGTCCAAGTATGAATTCCTTTTATTGAAAAATATTTCACACTTCCGTCACATTTCAGGAACTGAAACATGAACTTGTTTTTACAGTAATACAAATGTTTATTAGCTAGAAATCCCATAGTTCACTATCTATCTTTATACAAATAGACTTGAACACGCTCGTGTGTTCTTTTAATCTGTTAACCCTTTTTTCTAAAAAACAATTTTATTGGTTGAGTGATTCCAATTTGGTCATCACCTGAATAAGCAATTACTCTTTTATTTGCGTTTCTAATGAATTACAAAAATTAAATTATTATTTATTAACTTTCACTTTTTGCAACTGAGGCTAATTGGGACGGGTGATCTACAGGCTACCACCCTTTTCTAGCTAGGGTGAGACTAGGGATTTTCTTTAATGAATTCCGTCACTAAATAAATTCAATTGGCCAGGTGGAAATCGAACTCGCTACTCTAGGTTTACCATGTGAGATTAAGGTCAAGAAAGATAAGCAATCATTGGATGGAATAATGACGATTTAAAACTATTTTTCGAAGCTTAATGTTAACTTTTTATCCACAAAAAAAACAAATTTATTCAGTAACGTACTCAATAGATAAAATGTTTAATAACCCTTAAAACAGATTGTAAACCAGTGTATAAAATTGCTGTTAATAAAGATAAAATTAATAATTTCCATTTCATACCACTGCAAGAGATATTTCACTGAATATTTCGTACAATAGAAAGAAAACGTTGGCATCCGCTATCGATAACGAGGATTTCTTTGCTATCTTGTGCAGTCTTCTATCACCTCTTGTAATTGAGCAGCCCCACAAACTGTATATAACTTCGTACAATAAATTGATTCTTTCTGTAGATCCTTATCCGGCTGGTATAAATATTTCTCACTGTAAACGAACATCCCCAATCGAAATCAGCTAGTGAAGTCGACTGCAAGGCTTACTCGTGCGAGTTTAATTTGAAGCTATTAAATTATATGTTTTCACTATAGTGGAAAAATAGAATAAGAAGTTCAGAAGACGTCAGCTCTGTGTCATTCTAGCACGTGAAAAAGATGCTTAGTTGACTCACTTTTGTTACGTTTTGTGTTTGAGATGTAGGGGAAAACATTTGAATTAGCCTTCACACCAGTTCGAATATTAGTTGCTATAGCACCGGACTAGGAACTCAACAGGCTCGATTTTGAGAAACGGATAATTCCAAAAATGTCTTTTCAAAACAACAAAGAAATTAAAAGTAAAAATACTTACTGATGGTGTATTACGTGTTTTGCAATCAAGAATACTGGGTTTTTACAAAACATTGACAGTGATTGTGGTTTCAAATAAGGAGACAACTACAATGAAATATACTGTTATTATCTCAGTCAATGAAAAACCCAGAGAATACAATATAGAATTTTTTTTAAAAATTGACTTAATGTCAGACAGCAAAAAAACATGCGCATAAACGTTGCGAATACGGCATACACGGCGCAAATGAGCACTTTACTACGACTGAATGGAGTTTCCTTATAAGTAGACACTGTCGTAATTTTCTGAATGAGAA
Organism: Riptortus pedestris; assembly: GCA_019009955.1. NCBI lineage: Eukaryota > Metazoa > Arthropoda > Insecta > Hemiptera > Alydidae > Riptortus > Riptortus pedestris. Next base: position 62,796,575 of record CM032228.1, read on the forward strand.
TGTCTTTATTGAAGTTAGATTGTATTGCAAGTCTAGTGATCGGGTAGCAGCGTATGATGCAAGATAAAATAAAAACCATAAGAAATATATTGTTGCCGTCAGAATTATCAGAATTATCATCTGGGTCATCTACAGTGATTGGATATTCGGAACCCACCATATTTCCAAAAAATATGTCACATGGGACAAGAGGAGGTACTTCGAAACCAGGTAGGTCCAGGATCTTGTGAAGAAACATTTTATTCATTGAAACCCGGTATTAACATTTATTTAATAACATGTCAAGTGTAAGGAGTTTGCTACAACAACATAGGGTGGTTATTTTTAGCCAGCCAAAGTGGGGTTGTTGGAGCGTTCACAAAATCAATTGTAAAAATCTCTGTCTCTATGAATCGAGATAAAAAGTTTTGAGAATTTAGTTTCGTGTTCCTTTTATTGTATCCCAAATAGGAATGGATAAATTAAGAAATTTTCCTACCTCCCCTTAACAAGGAATCTACAATTTTGTTTTTTTTTATACAAATTTTGAATACGGTTATATTCCGAATTACATAAAAAGATAGGCGTTGGGGAGGAGCGAGTGGAGAAAAATAAAGAAAATACACAAAACGAAGTGGACGAACCACTTTTTTGCCGATTGATAGCACAGAATTAGGAAAGACCTTAGAGATGAACTTGAAGCATAAATTAACAATCACGTTTTCGGAAATGAAATTATCACAAAATAACCATTGCCAATTTCAGGATGTTGGAGGAAATCGTTTCCGAAAATTTGCATATATCACTCATGAATTATAATTACTACCATTATTCACTTTTCAATTGATGTAGTTTATGAAAGGATTTTAAATTAATCAACTGGGAATATATAATTATCCTATTTAGAAGAAAAATGAGAATCCTTAGTAGCATAAATAATTCCTTTATTTATTCTTACTCATTGTGTGTTAATTGTAAATTAAGTATGGTATTTTTTATAAACCTCTAAAATCCTTCAGAAAGTGCACTCTAATATATATTTTATACTTATATTCTCGAGCAATAATCTAGTAAACTACGAAACAGAATCAGATACAAAAAATAGAACTATTCGTGCTGTTACCGCAACAACAGGGCGTTTATTCCCATCATTGGGATTATAATATATAATAATGAAATACAAATTCAGACGATTAGAAAAATGCATATTTTCGTGTAAAGAGTCTCTCTTCAGTAGCTGCAGTTTTAGTATTTAATGATTGCACTGTTTATGCGTATTGTATATTACCATTAGTCATTAATTAATTTTCAGGTATTAATATATTCTATAAAAAGATCTTGGTTCAGGAGAAACTGCTATATTTGACAGTATTGTTCTTCGTCCTTCTCATTTGATACCGTAATCAGTATTATTATTATTATGAAGAAGAAGATTTCCTTCCTGAAAACTGGGGGGAAAAGTCCACATCCTAGGAATATCAAACCGATGTGAAACATGTTTTTCATGACATAGGATAAAGGGAGTTTTAAAAATTTGCCTACAATTCTTACATTATAAAAAATGCCATTTTCTGTGGTTATTTTATTATTCCCGTTGGTAAATTAAAACTTTTGCCAACTATTCTTCTTTCTTCTGCCACGAGTCATCTTGTGCTAATCTATATGTCTATCTATCTATATCTATATATATATAAAATTGTAACCTCTGTCTGTACATTGATTTTTTTCGCGAAATTTCACGATAACTTTTCGTTTCACATGTCATAGACACCATAACTGCATTTTGTTTCTTTCGTGACTGTTTGTTTGTTTGTTTATGTGGTTGTTTGTTTGTTTGTTACCTTTTCACGCATAAACGGCTGAACCGAATTTTATAAAACTTGGTATGTATATTACTACTAGCCCAACTTAGTCTTTAGGCTATATTAATATTCTCTAAGACGAACAGGAGTGGGGGTTATAAGGGAGGCCTAAAATTAAAAATAGCGATATTTCATTTCCTATTGCTTTTTCAGCAAATATGCATATAACAAAAGTTGTTTATTTTGTAATTTAGAGTAACTTTTGTTATATGCACTTTTGCCGTATACGGAAGTATAAATGAGTTATACGCTAAAAACTATAGCGGGAGTCCACAATTTTTTTTGACACAAAAGACTCAACCGAACTAAACCAAACTCGCTATGTGAATTAGTACTAACGATTTCCTTATAATAAGCCATACTAACATTTCTAGGGACGGGCGGGAGTGAGGGTTATAAGGTAGGTCTGAAATTAAAAATAACGATATTTCGTTTCCTATTGCTTTTTCAGCAAATATGCACATAACAAAAGTTGTTTATTTTGTTATTTAGAGTAACTTTTGTTATATGCACTTTTGCCGTATACGGAAGTATAAATGAGTTATACGCTAAAAACTATAGCGGGAGTCCACAATTTTATTTGGCACTAAAGACTCAACCGAACTAAACCAAACTCGCTATGTGAATTAGTACTAACGCCTTCCTTATAATAAGCCATACTAACATTTCTAGGGACGGGCAGGAGTGGGGGTTATAAGGGAGGCCTGAAATTAAAAATAGCGGTATTTTGTTTTCTATTGGTTTTTCTGCAAATATTCACATGACAAAAGTTGTTTAGTTTGTTATTTAAAGTAACTTTTGTTATATTCACTTTTGTTGTATAAAAAAATATAAACGAAATATACACTAAAAGCTAAAGCGGGAGTCAACTATTTTATTGGACACCAACGGTTGAACCGATTCGAACAACTCAGAATATATAAATTAGCATTAGTTCTTTCATGGTAATAACCTATATTAAAATGTTTATGTTATAACGGAAGTGGGGGTTATAAGGGAGGCCTGAAATAAAAATTCGCGATATTTCATTTTCTATTCCAAACCAACTACGGGTACTAATCCTAAACACTGAAACGGGGAAATGTCAAAATATTGTGCAAAGTAAAGTCTTGCCGAATAAATACCATCACCATTCAGCCTCAAATGAATTCCCGGGCGAAGCCGGGTACCTTAGCTAGTATATATATAAAATTGTAACCTCTGTCTGTACATTGATTTTTTTCGCGAAATTTCACGATAACTTTTCGTTTCACATGTCATAGACACCATAACTGCATTTTGTTTCTTTGGTGTCTGTTTGTTTATTTGTTTGTTTGTTTGTTACCTTTTCACGCATAAACGGCTGAACCGAATTTTATGAAACTTGGTATGTATATTACTACTAACCCAACTTAGACTTTAGGCTATATTAATATCCTCTGAAACGAACAGGAGTGGGGGTTATAAAAAGAGCCAGAAATTAAAAATAGCGATATTTCGTTTCCTATTGGTTTTTCGGCAAATATGAACATAACAAAAGTTGTTTATTTTGTTATTTAGAGTAACTTTTGTTATATTCATTTTTGTCTTTTAACAAAGTATAAACGAGATATACACTATAAACTAAAGCGGGAGTCAACTATATCATTGGGCGCTAACGATTAAACCGAACTTAAAAAAACTCGGTATGTCAATTAGCATTAATTCTTCCATGATTATAAGCTATATTAAAATCTTTAGGTTAGAACGGGAGGCTTGAAATAAAAATTCGCGATATTTCATTGTCTATTTGTTTTTCGACAAACATGCACATAACAAAAGTCGTTTACTTTGTTATTTAGATTAACTTTTGTTTTATACATTTCTCCAGGAATAATGTGCGTAGAAATATTGATATGGCCAACAATTCATTCCAATTTGAACTATGAGGTACCTCACCTGGAAAAATTAATTCATATCTATGTTAATATTTTGTCCTTAATAACTGAAATCTATGCATAATGCACAGGAGACGGGAAATATGACAATTTGGAGGACAGTGAAGACTTACATAAAAAAATAATTTTATTATTAACAAATGCCAACAACGGGTATTAACCCTAAACACTGGGACGGGTAAACAAAATATTGTGCAAAGTAATGACTTGCCAAAAAAAGTACCATCACCATTCAGCCTCAAATGAATTCCCGGGCGAAGCCGGGTATCTGAGCTAGTATATTTTAAAGTGGGAAACGTAATCTAGTCTACTTCTTTAAGCTCAAGTGCTAATCCCTGGTACTCATTTTATTAATTTTTCGATATATTTTCGAATATTCTTATCATCGGGTACTGCAATGTCAATAACATCGTAGTAATATCTTTCTTATCAATAATTAGAATATCCGGTTCATTATGAAGTATGGTATGATCAGTTATCATCAATTCATCTTGACCATTATCTTTTATGGCGATAATAAGCTACGTTATTGTGCCGCTTTTGTAAATAGTTGGACCCAAAAAGTGTTTCACGTCATATTGTCGAATCGACTCACAAGTCTTGTTGCATAATCGCCATTTGTCTGAACCATTACTGCCTTTAAGAATATGACGTCTGTATGACCTGGTGGCAATCACATTGTCTTGGATAGCAAAAAATGAGACTTTATTTTTCTGGAAATAGATTATAAATGTCAAGCGACCACCAGGACCAGCTGAATCTACATCAAGGTGACCATAGTTAGGACCTTTCATTATTTTGCCATTCTGAACAAAATTGAGATTCCTTATGAACTTCAGGATTCATTTCAAGATCAAGGCTGTGAACCCCACAAAGAATTTAACCAGTTCTTTAATGACGAGGCACTCTTTCAATCTTATGTAATTTCTCGGGTTAACTTCCTCAAACAGACATAGATTTCGAATGTTGAGGAGATCTAGTTCTTCTTTTTTCCTAGGTAAATACATCCTTACCAGGAAACAAATCGGACGGTGCTTTCTAATTTTCAATATCTCCGTTCTTAAAAGTCTATCTAACTCATCAAGAGTAGATCTGGCAATTTCATTTTGTCAAACCTAATAGATAAGAGATGGAATAGCCCATGTTATTATTACATTTTTTAATCACATCAGTGTAAATTTACTTAAAGACTTTCAAGCGGTTTTTCTATGTTGCCATGAGAGACGAAAATAAATTGGTTACACTAGGAGCAGCTTTATAAAGGTTTAATACTTCAATCAACCAGGTATAAAGCACTTAATGAAAATCATTCTTGTAGTCTATCCATACCATAAAAAGACTTCGTTGTTATTAGATTCCTGAGGTGCTAAACCGGAGTTTATTGCTAATAATTCTATACACCACCCTTTCCACGCAACATTTACAACATAACTATTGTTGGGCAAGTAGCCCACTTATTAATTGATTAAAGTGCTAACTGAAAACGTTTTAGATTCCAATTAAGCCAGTAATGGATGTGTAATTTTTAGGTTCTTAATAACATTCCTCTTTCAGAACTACATAGTTTACACCCTCAGTGAAATCCTATTGTTATGATTATTTTGATACCATATGTAAATATTTTATAAAATACACTTTTATAAATTTGAAGTGAATTAGCAAGGTGGGGTCAAGGGACATTTGAAGAACGATTTTGAAAATCACGCCGTACCTACCAACACAATTACTGATTCCCATGCTCATAAATTAAAACTCTTTCCTTAATCAAGAATTAACATTTATCTAATTAAATACTGGGATAAGTTAAGAATGCAACCTAAAAATTAAAACTCATTTGAATTCTGAAGGTTAATGAATGTACTTCTAGGACCCTGAATTCATTTTATTTTACTTCCGTTCTGCTTGGTTTTCCTATTCTGCTCTCACCAAGAAGGGTTACTGAACGATTAAGATATATTTTTGTATCAATTTCAAAAAATATTCAAAGATTTGGTTTAATTTGCATACATTGTTTATCATCATTGTGGTTCTTTTTCGATATTGATAATCATGCTACTGATTAGTCGAAAGAGGAAATTCAGCTCCTGTGCTCAATCGCGTAACATAATGTTATGTTAAAATGTCATTTTACGACAGCTTATGTTGCATATTGACAGAAGAGCGGACGTGATGTTTGAGTTCGCTGGAAGTGGGGAAAGGGAAGGGGGGGGTAATAATAAGAACGACCGGCCCTTAACAAATCTTATTTACTTCTTAGCGTTATATATATATATATATATATATATATATATATATATATATATATAAATTTGAATGGACCTCATTTTCGTCATCTACTAGTTAGGATCGATGGACATTTGAAGAAATTATTCGATAATCGGGTCACGAGTACAATCTCAAAAGCTGATTTCCCTCAAGGGAAATCTGCTATAAAATTGGTACAGGTTACCCATGTGATTGAAGGCGTTAGGCTTTATCTCACTTTGTAAACATAGAGTCGTGAAGTCAGTTTTCACCAGGGCAATAGGAATTTATTAAATAACTGATTAAATAAAATCCTTAGTTCCACCAAGGCTAGAAAAGGATGGTAACTAGTTAAAATCAAAATTTTAAAACGAGTGAGTTTTCAATAATTCCTGCATTGTAGTCCCTCAGTCACTCAAATTTACATGTCTGATATAAAGTATACTAAGTTTTTAGCTTTTAATAAGCCCCTGAATAAAAGTCAAGAAGAATGGGGTTGGGGATAATAAAAACATATGTAAAAGTTAATATTTAAAATCTTATACTTAATAATAATGATGATTTAAGAAAAAATCATAATTATACTAAGCATAATCGTAAGAGTACTGACATGTTAGCTAAATGGAAGTAGAATTACTAAATAAATAGGAAGTGAAGACTAGGAAGTAGCTCATTGAGAAATGTAAAGGACTTTTATATGACAATAAAAATATAGATATGGCTCCTTTATTTTCTAAAGAAGGCCAGGGATGCACTATAAAACGGTCGTTACATTTCTAAATAGCCTTATATATGTCAACGTTGTTAGTGCTTAGGTCACGATGACGAGGGTATAACGCCGTCACTAGTCACAGCTGACCTTAGTGAAATTCCCCCAAAGTGCCGCGTCAATGTCCTTAGACCTAGGACATTCGTACTTGACATTTGATGGCGAGGCAGCGTCGTGCCTTTTTTCGTCGTAAGGCACACTAAATGCAGGGGCTTATGACGGCCTCGTCTCATTAGGCTCCTTGACTTAAGGCATATCCTTCCTGCCCTCCGTGCTGTATGTCCGTAGGCAACCTTTAAACCCACATATTGCCTTAGTTTGGCGCTAATCAGCTACCACTTCCTGTTGTTCAGCCTTAAGGGAAATCGGCTATTGAGGTTGTACTCATGGCCTTCGAAAAATCTCTTCAAATATCCATCGATCCTACCTAAGTGATAACGAAAGTGAGGTCCTTTCAAGATTATATATATATATATATATATATATATATATTACGTTTTATGTAAAAATAAAGATCAAGTTTGTTAATGGTTGAAATCGGACCAGTGGGAGGGGGGAGGATTAGAGATGGAAATTGAGAAAATATGAATATCTCCGTTATTATACTTCGGAACGAAAGAGTGTATAGCACCAATATTATTGCTAATTTAATGTTCTATAAATGTTGTTATATATGTTTTTTCACAGTCTTGATTATTAACCAAGATATTAGCACTGTCAGCCACTCACATTGTATTAACAATACGCTGTTATATCATGAACCACTTTGTTGGAAGCTTAAATACCAAATATTGTTTTCATTGGGCTCGAAAATGTTTATTTGATCTATTACCATATTCAATATTTAACCATTTAATTCAATTATAATATTCATATTCGTTAATGGCGGAAATCGCCCCAGAAAAAGTAGGATTTAGAAGGGGGGGGGTCGAAATTTCAAAGTATCTCCTTTTTTTATGAGTCAGATTGAAATATTTCATGGAACCAATAGGAGGATTCTAAGCTGGCTAATAGTCTCCAATTATATACACTTATTTATTTATCTTCCAAATTGTTGCTTACCAGCATCTTCAAGGCCCACAGAGTATTAATTAAACAATAATAATATTATAATACAGTTTAATAAAATGTTTAACCTTTTAGTCACTTGTATGTATGTAAAATGTACTAAGTCAATAATTAAAATTTATAATAACTTACATAAAGCATTCCTCACTGTGTGCGACTGGTTTCTGTTTCTTCTCATTTTTCGTATAACTTTACTATTGAATACTTTTTTTTTAATTTGTTTTTTTTTCTCTATCTTAATTCTTATGACAGACTAACAGAAACATTCCATGAGAAGGATAATGAGGTGTGAGCAGGAAACGTATAATGTAAGATAAAAACTTTATCAAATATGTTATAATTTATTGCTATGATTATTATACACATTGGTTTATTCATTGCAGGCCTTGGAAATGCTTGTAAAGGAAGAATTGGGCCTTAAGAAAATAAATTAACCAATCGATTGTGGAAGGTCTAGAAAGGAAAACCTCAAATGGTTATTACAAAAATTTTCATTTCTCTACTAGTTTAAAAAATAGAAAGAAAGTTATCAATAAGATTATAAATGTGAATTATATATGTATATTTTAATTTATTAGGAGCCTTAGATAATGTTTGTTCAATTATAGGTTTATCGTTTATTATTTTGACCACACTCCATGAGGGATAATCGATATTTTTATTTCGTGAAAATCAGCTGACGACCCACCATTCTCTGTCTTGGCCTGCTAGTAGAAGATCCTATGTAACCGATATAGCCGTTAGTTTAGTTACGACTTAGTAATATATTTTCTCCTGATGTGTAGACCCGAAACTAGGAGAGAAATAGAAATGGATTTAATAATAATTATTGTAATGTTCTTCTTTTTTCTTGACATTTCATCATCGATTGGTTAATTTAAGTCATATTTTCAAGAAAATAAATTTACTATTAGCCACACTTGGAAAGATCCTTTCCCGTTTATAGAAATTGTTTAGGGCACTTAAACTTGTGAGTATAAAGGATTGCCACGTGTTAACTCTTCAACCATTTTTTTATACAAAAAATATATTTTCATGGGAACCTGATTTTTATTTGTATAAATTAAGAAATTTATTTTAATTTTAGAATTTGATTTTTGGTACCTTATTCTGACATTTAGGATCATAAAGAGAATTTTAAAAAAATAAAGGAATATTTTCGATATTTGAATGTGAATTTACAAACAATCATTGACATCTTTGTATTTTACAACCAAGCTTTAACAATTATTAGAACTGATCTATAAAATTTAAAAAAGATCGACCACTCCTATAAAGGCTAACTATCACTAATTCTCGAGGCAACCAATACTTGTAGAATACAACCACTGATGACTCCGTCACTGACTACGGGACTGACGCTACTGCAAATTACACAATGAAACATGAATTGACACTGCCGAATCCTTGCAGTCCTCCTCTCACTTTTCAGGTTATACAATAGTAAAATGATAATATACTTCTATAAACTAATGAAGAAATAAAACAAGATAAATATATTTTCCAAAAACAACCAAAAAAAAACTTAAATAATAAGCCAAATTTTATTATAATAAAAGATGATAAATCCAATATAAATAATAAAACAAATTTGGAGAAAAACTGTTGAATATTTTGTTCGAAATTAGTGATGGTGGTCCAACAGACTACCTAATCTAAAGATAAGATATTTGTTCAAAGTTTTTAAGCCAGAGCAATTTTGAATAACAATACAATGCTCTCATTTATTTACAGTCCTTAAGACCTTGCGGATCACTTGCTTAGATTTGCATAATGATTAGAAAAATCATTTTAGATCACTATTGTTTGTAAAAAATGTATTAAAACATTTCTTAATTTCAGCAGGACAATCTCCCAGGACCTAGAGCGTATGTACAATAACTTGCCGATAAAAGAAGCAATTACAATAATTAAAAAATATAAACTACGAACAATTAAAATTGTTTACTTAACTATCCACTTTTAAGTGATGGTTTAAAATTTATAAATAAAACTAGTAACTAAGCCCACATGTTGGCATGTAAATGAGTATAAGTACTACTAAATACACGAAAGAACATTAATTCTCAGGAAATCCTTAAAAAATGATGTAATATTTATAAATTAAAATGAAATATTAATCTGAACAATAAAACTAATGATTTAGCACAAAGTGGGCGTTAATAAATAACAAAAAATAATGATTTAGCAACGACTATTTTTTTAAATTTCAAGATAAGTATAGCTATTACGATTTTGCGCACGAGTAATTGTTGGCTGGGCCAATGATTATGATTAACAAACTTATTCGAATGTACGTTGCTGAATATAATATAGGCATCCTTTTGATGTTTAAAAAGCATTAAGTAACTATGTTAACGTCTCACTTTGTATAAAAGATAATGCTGCATACTTATTTATTAATAACGCTTACGGCACCATAAATTCTACTAAATAAATTGAGGAAACTAAAGCACAGATTCTTGTAAATTGATATAATGATAGGATAAGATTTAATAGCCGAACAATTTGTTGATAAAAGTGCAGTAAAATAAAATAATATAGTTACAACCTATAATTTGCCTGATTAAATTAATTTATATGAACTTAGTAACTTGTAATTATGTTTTTAGCCATTTTCTTTAAGTATGTGAGGCTATAAATTATAAATAGAAGTGGTGAATGAGCATATACAAGAATTATGTCCTTAAACTAAAGATACTCGTTAGCAAAAATCATTTTTTTATAAAATTTATAGTATTTTAAGTTAAAAGAGGCAAGTGCTAATCAACACAATGTCTTTAATTTTTCGACGGATAAACGCCTTCAGAAGAAGTGCTTTATATATATAAAATTAATAACCACAAAAATATCTCGCCTTTTGAAATACTCCTAATACCTTTTTGGTTCTATTTATGTCCGGAATATTTATAATTATTAAGTCAAGATAAAATATCAATATATCATAATCATTACTAAACAGAAACATTGTATTACCATATTTTCTTTAAGTCTAATTTCAATAAGACATTTTCTTTTTATAGCTTTTACTCTCAGTAAATCCTCACTCCAAGTCATTTCGATTTCTTAATGAGCCAGTATACTACGAACTGTCTCATTTCATGAAAAAATAGATTTTCATCGGGCAAGGACGATTGGGGAGGGAAAATAAGAAATTGAAAGTTCTCATGTATTATAACTCGGGTCGAAAAATCATAAATAAGCAATCTCGTTGAAAATGAAATGGTCTGCTATTGTTGTTGAATACATTTTTCTCTAAATCAAATAATAATAGATGCATAAGTCATTTTTATCTTTCTGCCCTCATTTGACCCCTGATTCTAATCATATGATTAGGGTATTGCAGAACGTGGGAATTCTGCTCAGATTACACAGCACCTTCGACTTTCTTTGGTTAGCGGTGTAAGCTTAGGAGATGTAAGAATATATTTCAAATATAAACTGAACGTACTACATATACAAAATTCCCCCCAAAAAACCTTAACCATTTAAACAATCCTATGATTTGATATATTTGATGGCTCTCATATTATTATTTGACACACCCTCTCCCTCAGTAATACCGTATGCTATTATAAACTATAAACTAGCAAACTCCAAAATGTTGACCTTGGGGCCAAGGTCCTAGAATATTACAGGAGGCACTTGCGATGTCATGGAGGACGACTAGTTATTGCTTCCAGATTCGGGAATGCCTAGCTGAGAACCGCAACAAATGGTCTACAATCACTGTAACAGAGGCCAAGTCCTTGTAGGACTGTATGGATTGGCATATGGGTAATATATGGTGTTTAAATTAAATGGAATTTCGTCTTATGGTGGGGCTTTAATCCGACTCGAAGGCTTAATTAACGCATCTATTAGATACTTGTTAATAGTTCTTGAGTACTTGCTGCATGTAAGACATGAAGGTAATATTATTTAGTGAATCAGGAAGTTTAGGGTATGTGAATACTAAATCTGAATAGAAAATATTTATAAATCTTCTATATAAATATTCTATATAAAATGTGACATAATTAGGAAGGATAACCTAATCAAGCAACATTTTAAAAAGCAATAACTTCTATGTTATAAATAGTGTTCTGAGTTGTACCCTATGATCGTTTCCTGTCAATTCCATATTCCACAAATTTTAAGAAGTTTATTATATGTTTGAGAAAAAAATATCTTGATTAACCCCTTGAGGAGAAGTGGAAAAAAGTCGAAACGACTTAAGAAGGTTAAATGAAATTTAATAGGTTACGCTTTTCCTTTAAATATCAGTAAGGATTATGAATTTATCTTAGTCTGGCTCTCAAATTTATGTATTTCTAGAAGTTATCAGGTTGTTACACTATATTTATCGAAGGAATTTAATTGAGATAGATCAATGAGAAAAAAAATGAAAAAGTAAGAAGACAGGGACACGATTAGAAGTTCAAGCTTTATCTAGTTTTAAATAGTTGTCAAACAACTGATTTACAGAAAATAAGAAACGCTGAATTTCAACACAGTTCAGAATCTCCTCAGAGAGAATTAAAATTGACAATTAATTTATACGATTAAGACATGATATACTCACGTTAAACCTTATGTCTAGGAGTTAAGCAGAAATGATAAATTAAACCATGTTTTGGAGCTGTTTTCAAAACAAAAATTAAATACAAGAATGAAATAAAGATTGATTGACGTTAGAGATTGATATCGCCATTATGTTCATAACTATAATGTTACATAATAATGAAATGATAAATAAGAAGATAAATCTGCAGTAATAATGCTTGAGCAATAAGACTTACATCAGGCCGCTAAGTCATTTATGGCCAAGTTTTAATACTTCACTTTAGTTAGTGAAGCTTGAAGTGGTAAGTATAAGTAATAGCACTCAAGCCTTGAGGTTTAATTAAAGAAGTAATTTGGAAATATAATAACTTCTATCGCTATTGTTGAACTAATGGTTCAAAAACAGTCTAAGCAATGTGAAATGGCACGTAATTGTGTACCGAATGAAGTAAGAGTACTATTATATACGTAATTCGTTTATTATGGTACAATGGCCAAGTGGCTAAGTCCAGAAAATATGTAACAGAATCGTTCTCCGATTTACGTAGATTAAATTTTATGCTCAGCTATTCTTATTAAATATATAATTGGAACGAAGAAAATAATGAAAAGGTGATAATTGAAAATATAGGGGAACAATTATCAAATATTTATGAAAAGTGAATGGAAATTTTTGATATACTGAACTACATTCATATTTACAAAAGCAATAACCAACAGTAACACGATAATACCAGATGTATGAATTATATGTCTGCAAAAGCAAACTGAAGCTAACCAACTAAATTTAATGTGTTCCTACCCAAAAGAGCCATCTTATGCCACCGTTTTTCATTACTCCCTAGTGTACGATAAGTTCCAAGAGACGCATGAGCATCTGTTTAATTTTCATTTTGAAACTCATCGCCATGTTATCAAAAAGTGTAGATATAAAAATGCATCGGCGGGATCAAATGAAAATCGAACTATTTCGGAATAAGTTACAACAATTATTATTATTGTCAGTCTAACCTATGAACTATAAAGTAAAATTTCAACAGAAATGAAGACTTTATAATTTGTTTATAACCGAGAGGAAAGATTTTTAGGTGAAATGCATATGTTTTTTGCAGAAGAGTAAATAAATCACGTTTTAGGTCCAAATAAATAAAAAGAAAAAATGAGGAAATTTTATATAAAATAGTTTTCTGCTTCTTTTCGAATAAAAATGTTATCAGAAATTTAATCTACTACTTATATTTTTGTGTAATTAGTGTCTACGTTGATTTTAATATGCTTTTTGTTAATTGATGTTAACAACTCTAAGAAAATGTTTGGGGCATGGTCTTTCCTAGCCCGGTCATTGGCTGATATTCAGCTGTTGGAGATCGAATTGTCCCGGTTTCCGATTGCATAAGTATAATCAAGAAGTGGCTGAAAGAGAAAGGAGTCTCGGAACTGAGAGGTCATCGGTCTAACTCCATCGAATCCTACCATCTCAAGGTCAGTCATCTTCCTCGATCCAAAGAGATAAATGTCCGTCTTTACTTCTCTACAGTAAATTTCATGTGGTTGTTACTTAGGTCAACCGAAATTTAAATATTAAAAGGACTTCATGTTTAGATTACCACTAGAGAATAGTCTATACTTCAAGAATTTGTAGCTTCAAGTAGAAAAATAAATAAATTAACTAATCAGCGCTGTAAATCACCATTAGTTGTAAACTAACTCTAATACTATTCAGTTACTACGTTAGAATGCAGCTGAAGTTTAATGTGCTGACTGGATGTCGGAATTAAACATTTTAAATTCGTTTCTACTGAATAATAACTTATTATTGTCAGTTATATTTGATTGATAAAAAACAAAAAAAAATAACAAGTGTAGATATATGTGTATACATATATATCGTGTTTATGCACAGAACACAAACAAAATAATGATATGTAACTTGATAAGGAAAAGGAAATAATGTCTTTGAGTACCATTCAATATCTTAAATCTTAAAGCATTTGGCAGATGTAGAGTGGCAAATTCACTTACTATGTTTTGACTTCAGTTGGGGAAGAATTGTGTTCGATATCTGCCGACTATAGTACTTTGGTCACGTTTTGCAATCGACAGCTTTCTGGTTATTTTCCTCATACAGCACGGTCGCTGTTGTTTATCTGAAGTTTCACTGTTTGGAGTTGGAAGATGTGGCATTTATGATTTAATTCTCACCTAGTATGAATAAAGAGCCTGTCCTAAATGAAATTTATTTTATTTTATGGCTGCCTCGAGAACAATCCACCATCTGTTCAAGTGACCTATATTCCTAATTTATTTTTATATTTCACTGTATGTAGCCCAATTTGAGCAAAATATCTTTATTTTATTTCCAATGAAATCGAATAAAGATATTTTCTCAAAGAGCACAGCAGTAATAACAATCATAAATTAATAATGTTATATGTGTAACTCATGAACATATTGAAAGGTCCTTCCTTTGTTCTTAATGAAGAATTGTGCATTATGTTTTGTTTTTAATATATATTTTATAATTGCTGAAGGCTTTTTCTTTTTGTGTCATTGCTATATAATATCTGATATTGAATTTGGAAGTGATCGAATTTTATATGAAATAATTTTGAATGTTGAAAGTTTTATATTTAATTTACAATTTGTTTTTTTTTGTTATTTTTTTGTTTTTATAGTTTTAATACTTTGCTTTGTATTCTTTTATTTATTTATTATTTTTGGAAGTTTTTTAATTTATGTGTGTGTGTGTATTCAATTTTTATTACTAGTATTATTACTTATTTATTCATTTTCCAACTAACCTTATAATTAACAAATATTATATAAGCTGAACCCCTTCGTTAAGGGGAAATCATGTTAAGCAAATAAAGTATCTATCTATCTACATATTCATTCGTGAAACATTTCTCAAAAGTCCATTCTTAACACTTTATTTGAGAGCAATGCCTTCAAAAACAATAAATATCATCACTTGAGAATGAAAAATAAAGGCGTCGAAATATATTTGTTACATACTTGGGTAAGTTTCTCTTGCATTTAGCCCTATCAATACTTCAATATTTACACTGAAATTTTCTAATACTAAACTAAGACTAACAAAATTAAAAATATTTTTGAATAAAACTTGGTAACCATATGTTTTATAAGAGGAGTAAAGCGTTGACCTTTATCTCACATGGTAAACCTAGAGTGGCGAGTTCGATTTTCGTCTGAGCAAAGGAAATTATTTAGTGACGAAATTCATTAAATAACATCCCAAAACCCCACCATGGCTAGAATAGGGTGGTAACCTGTAGATAACCCGTCCCGATTAGGCTAGTTGCAAAAAGTGGACTTAAATTATTAATAATAAGAGGAGTAAAATACTTGTTTGCCGAATGTATAGAACAATCCTATATGGGTGTTATTTCAGGGGCAAAAACAGAATAGTAAATATCCCGTTTTTTTGTATGTTAGAAGCCATACAAAGTTACTCACTTTTAAATAGTACTGCAAGTAAGTAAAGAGCTTCTATACACATTTTCTGTTTATTTAATCCGATCTCCTCTCGAACCCCTTAACTTTAGAAAAAAAAAATTATATTCCATAATGAGTATTCCGTTCAAATGTTGTCCCATTAACGGACACACACATATATAAATATTTGAACGAATAGATATTTGTGCCCCAAGGCTTGAATGATATTGTTCAAGATTAAACCCATGAAGACCTGAAGAGAAATTTGTTAATACAAGAAATTCGATTTAAAAGTAGATAGTTCATTCTTCTCAAACACAATACATCTTTCACTTTAATTCTTATATAGAATACGTATGGAATTTAGGTTACAGCAACTCTAAAAAGTTTATGAATTTATCTTATTCCGATCGCGAAATTTGTTCAAATTGATTTCCTCAACCTGATTATACAGTATTTAAGTTTTGCTCTATTCAGTTACGAACCTTAATTTAACTACACAGTAGACACCGTAGAATGTCATGTTCATTTTCTATCTCTGAGATGATTGCCATCTTGTTCATCCCCATATAATCTCTTAACCTTGATCTGAAACTTCCAATTAGTCCACGTTGCATCTACATCTGTCATTGCCGGTCCCTTCTGCTACTTCCTGTATCTCCATCAAGTCCACTTCCGCCTTCCGCGGTTAAGGCAATATTGACAAGCCTTATTTATGAAAACATGTGTAATAGCTTAAAATAAGAGTAAAAATCCAAAAAAAATGTGAAAAAATGTTTATAACCAATTTTGTTGGAAGCTTGTTTCTATAAATAATTTTTTTTTATCTGACACATTAACTGATAGATTTTCATTTTTTAATATTCAGTCTTAAGAAGACCCTAGTTTTGATTCATGTGATTTTCACTTTGAGTTGCTGAGTCACTAAGTATTCGATTCCCATTTTCATAAACTTTGTACTACGGATGAAATAGAAAATAAATAATGAGTTAAGATCTGAGAGAAATCAACTTAGCTTACGCAGCCCCCGAATGACATTTCTCCATTTCGGAGGAATTTTTCACTAGTTCAAATATTATAAACAGCCAAGAAAATCTAATCCTTTCCCGTACATGTTTCAGCAGTTGAACGAATGAATTCTGGCCCAGGGGAGATTTAGAGGCGAACTGTTTTACTTTCTTTGGCAAAAAGCTCGTTTAAAAATTAAGAGTTCACTGCAATGAATAATCGGTGTGAAAGTTTGGAGAAGTATTGATGTATGCTCTCGATCAAGGTGCACCCATATTGCCATATCGGGTGCCTGCTTGACAATATTTAACATCAAAATAAGTTCGAAGCCACTTTTACTATTTAAATGTACTGCTGTTGTACAAACCGTGAAATGTTCTAATTACTGGTAATTATTAGTTCATTGCAGTTCCTCGCAGAACTACCAACAATGAGGCATCTAATCATTTCCTCTCCTTTTGAAATACATTATTTTCTTCACCAATCAACCTCCGGGTTCGATTACGATTTCGATGAAAACCCTATTAGACGTAATCTGAGAGCCAATCATTTTGGGCATGGCAGAATGATTATCAGATGGAAGAAAGTATTTCAAAGCACCTTTCTTTGAAGGTACGAATTTATTAATGAATGCGACCTCTCGAGAAATCTTTGATGCTAATGAACTGTTGAAAAAACAATCAGATTTCATTCACCTCAATATGAACCCATTATGATTGAGCAGTTGAGATACAACAGGCAATATTCACTGCCTAAAATGTTTCTTAATCTTTGGAGTTGTTCCAACAAGTAATATTGATTCTTTATTATTGTTATAACATATATTAATTGTTCGTTCTCGCAGATGATGGCTTCGAGGATAAAAATATTGTCGAATTTCCAGGATTCCTAAGACTGCAAATTTTTTTAAATCATTTAAACCTTTCATATAATACTACAGATGAAGCTCCGTAAATGCATAAAATCGGAGTATGGGCTAATAGAATCGGAAATGTACATTTCCAACTTTTTGTCAAAAGTTTTATTATTGGTCTAATGGTAAAATGATTTTTATAACTAATATCGTTGATAAAGTAGTGTTCTAAATTTCTTGTTCAGCATTCAGTAAACCCCCACTTCTTTTAATTAAAGCTATTATATCTCTAATATTTTAAAATTAATTTTCAAGCCGTGTTTGCACAGGCTTCCAAGTAAGGAAGAATTTGAGAATAGAATATGATTTGATCTAATCTGTCATATTAAGATTCAGATTAGCCATGAAATATAAAGCGTTGGCTTTAATCTCACATTGTAAACCTAGACTGGCGAGTTTGATTCCGCCTAGACAACAGTGATATATTTAGTGTCAAACTCATTAAATTAAATCCTTAGTCCCGCCCTGGCTAGAAATGGTTACTAACCTGTAGATAACCCATCCAATTTGCCATAACAGCAAAATGTAGACGTTAATAAATAATAATAATCTGTGATTCATTTCTGCACGTTGTCTACCAAATTTGAGTTAATTATTGCTTTCTAAAAATTACTTAATGCAAAGCCTGATTTATTCTACTACTGTATACGGAATTAATGTGAATATTTCTTCAGATGATTTGCTGCAAAATAGTATCTATTATGCAACCCTCACAAAGCAGTAAATAAAATTACAATTGAATCCTATTATCATTGTACCTAAATATTGGTTGCATTATTATTATAAATGTTTTTATTTAATATTTTATTAATAAAATATCAGCAGCAATATCGAGTAAAATAAAACAATTTTTAGTAAAATAATTGGTTGTGGAAACTCCCTGACAACTGTTTTATTTGTTTCAGAATTTACAGCCTCTGCTATCAAGATTTTCAAGCCCAGGATTGTTTAACTCAACAAGCCCTGAAGGGTCAGGAACTATCTACCTCTCTGTTTTATTGTGGAAGAGTATATGCTGATATCACAATCTTCTCAACAACAGTTCCCTAGTATTTCTTCTCGAAGAGATAATCTCAGAGAACTTGCTCAATGGAAGTACGCGTGGTATATCATCGGCCAAGATAAAATTTAGGGTCAGTATCTGTTCAAACAGCTCCTCGTACTCTATGAGTATAAAGTACCTTTTTTCTTCATCTTAGAAACAATTTTGACCTAAAAATCGTAAACATGTGATAGTAATGAGGTGATCGAGTTCTACTTTGGGATGAAATAAAATATTGATATGTGCGTGACTACTTCTTGAACAATGGATTCAGTTCATAAAGGCTATAAACTATATATATATATATGTATGTATACTACTACTACAATACTAGAAATAACTGTATTGAATTCATAATAACTGTACTATAATGTCGGAACCTTTAAGTGTTTTAAAAGCATTTAAATGAAATACGCTATGAGGCATTGTCTTTAAATCTGTAGTATAAAAAGTCCGCCACGCAGGGGCTGCGTTAACAAAGCAGATTTCCCAAGTGCGTCACGTTTTTGCATTTATCTCAAAATTAAAAGTTTAATGAGAACAATATTTGGTATTTAAGCTTCAAATAAAATTCTTCATAACATAATAGAATAATGTTAATATGAGATGAGTAGGAGTGGGGGTTTACTTAAGACCAAAAACTAAAATAGGCAAATATCTCAGTTAATAATCAAGATAGTGAAAAAATGTACATAACAACATTTATAGAACATTAAATTTGAAATAAGATTGGTTCTATATTATTTTTTGATCTGACGCATAATAACGGAGATATTAAGAATTTTCGAAATTCTCCCCCTCTAAACCCCCCCCCCTCCCCCTGGTTCGATTTCAGCCGTTAACGAACTTTATCTGTCTTTTTATATAAAACGATTATATATCAATTTTAGTAAAGAAAAAACAAAAATTTCGACCGCTAGAGCGGTAACAGACAAATTTATAGATATCTATCTATCTATCTATCTATATATATATATATATATATATATATATATATATATATATATATATATAGATACAGTTTTGAACAGACCTCATTTTCGTCATCTCCTGTGTAGGATCGGTGGACATTTGAAGAAAAATTTCGAAAATCACGTCATGAGTACAACCTCAATAGCTGATTTCCCTTAAGGGAAATCTGCTAAAAGTGACTGTCATCTCGCTGATGTGAATGAAATTTTATTGACAGTGTTACAGTCACATTTTCATAATTCTGTTGAGATCATTGTTCTAATTTAAGTTTTAATTTCAATCGTAGCTATTACTAAAGGCGAAAAAGGAATAGTATGATGGATGTCATCTTTTTTTATTGCTGAAATTTGGAAATAAGCCTTTTAGCGGATTTTGTTTTAATATTAACACTGATGACACCAACACATAATTTACATATGCAAACCGCTCCTATTTTAGAAGGAGGATAAATGGAAATGGATTCTTAATGATTGATACATTTCATATTTACTCATTACGGGGCGAAAATCAAATGCACGTCTTCTAGTATTTGAATACAATAGATTCTCTACGTGAGACATCTTGCCAGTTAAATAAGCAATTAGTCAATTTGAGGGATAATCCAATGCATAGTTTGATTGTTTTGTGTTCTCACAGATTTCTGTACTTCGACCCAGATGTGCTAACCCTGTCATAGAAGGCCACTATCAGAGCTCAATCATAGATGTGGTACACGGAAAGTTCCTCCTTTTTACCAAAAGAGCGCACTCCAACAAATTATAATGCGCCCTATGAATAAACAGTGATGGACAAAATATCTCAGGGATTGGGGTAGATCTATCTATTACCAATTGTTGAATAGTTGCCAAGGAAAGTGTATTTAGAACTCATTATTGGATCATAGAACGTGCTAAGCCAGGAGCAATAGAACTTTAGATACTGCGTTGGTGGAATGTAGTGAAGATGTATTTGCTCTGGATGAAATTCGATAAGAGGAAACATAAATAGTTAGTCGGTTTCGATATAATGTAATAAATAGAGGTGCTATGAGTGAGGCACCTGGTTAATAGTTAGGAAAGGCCTCGCAATCATAATTGGGATTCCACTGTAGAATAAGGATAGAAGAGAATTCTGCAATGATTTTTAGAAGAAGAACAACCCTTCTATGTCTGTCTAGCAAGAGACGACTAATTGGTATTAGGTGACTTCGATGTCCCGGTAGGAATAAACTGTTCTTAAGGACATGGAAGCTAAAAACAAAATCTTTCGTCACCAGGAGGGTCACAAAGATATATGAGCAAACCGGAATGGGCGCTCCTGCAACATTTCCTTGAGACCAATATTCTCTTCTCGCATACTGATAGGCAAAGATACTGGGAGGCAACGTTGGCCATTTATTGGTTAAAGCAGGTAGGTACAGGGAGATGTTGTCATTCAAGGGGAAGTCAAATGGCATGCTTGGGGACAGATACATTTCGGAAGAATCAATAAAACATATTTTCAGGGTTCGACTTTAGTGCCAGAAAGAGAGCCTTGAAGTGCGGAAGAAAAGTGGGGAGGGGGGGGGAGGCGTTGAGAAATATGACGAAAGAGGCTAGACATGAGGTTCTTGGTTTGCAAATGGTGATAAGAAGGAATTCTTGTTTGATAACACTAAGTGAAGAAAGGAAGTAGACGAAGAGTTTCTTTCCCTCTCTCTCTCTCTCTCTCTCTCACACATAAAGACACACACATATCTATCTATCTATTTATATATATATATATATATATATATATATATATATATATATATATATATATATATATATATATATATAATTTTGAACGGACCTAATTTTCGTCATCTACTTGGTCGGATTGATGGACATTTGAATAAACTTTTCAAAAATCGCTTCATGAGTACAACCTCAATAGCTGATTCCCCCTAAGGGAACTTAATATTTACAATTCACATTACCAGGCGAAATCTTGAGAGCTGTTTAAGTGGAGCACAGATGGAAAATAAATAGCAATGCTGAGCTGAAGGACACTCTAGCTCATATGTGTAATTATAAAAGATAGATTATTAAAAATTTAATAGGTCACGTCAGGAGAATATACTCTAAGGCTATGTATTATGGACCAGACTCAGGTAACTGGATGTCTAGTGGAAGTACTTTTGTGGCTGACAGTCTAAGAATGGAAGGTTCTAACTGCATTCTGCACTTTTTGGGTTAAGATGGAGTCAGTAGTGTCTCAAGTCTGTCAAGGATGGCAACACTTAGTAAAAAGGAAGGAAAAAATTCGTAGCACAAATTCCCAATTGGATAGCTGAGCCGTGTCATTAGAGAATTTGCGTTGTCCCTTAATGAAAGAATTATTTTGGCTGAAAATGTCTCAAGCGGATGTAGGAGCGAGGAGAGCCACCTGTTGGGTCGTGGTCAATTATTATTATTTTTTACAAGCAAATATAATTTTCATATAAAGTATTCAGAAGCCCATACATTTTCAGCATTATTTCTTTTATGATTTTGACAAATAAGTTCTATTTTAATCAAGTAGGATGTCTTTTCACCAAAATTTAGGAGATATTCAATGTTTGATTATAAAAGGTATATATTTATTCATTTTCGTTTTAGGCTATAAATTAATTCATTTCATATGAAAGGGAGAATACAAGTCCTCTAGTAGTTTAAATCCTATAGTAGCAGAAATTCTTGTTTCTGCAATGAATAATTATTAGTTCTTAGTTTGAGAACCAGTCTTTCATTAATTTAATATATTACTTACAAACATCATTTACATATTTATTTAAATATTAGCCTACTTTTATATCCTTTTTTGAAACATTTTTTTTTTAAATGTCCTATTTCTTCCTAGTGTTGAGTGTTGTCGAACTCTTAAATGGAAGGAAAGGTGAGAGGATGCAGAGGAAACATACTTTCTCTGGACATGTACGAAAGGCTTAGTGCATTTTACATAACAATCACTTACGGCAGCTCTTACTTAACCGAAGGCTCAGCTTCCCCAGCAGGCCAGTGGGTCTCAGTCCATCCGGATAATCCGACGGGGTCAGTGGGTCACTCAACATATGGAAATCCCCTTATTATATCATGGATTTCTGGTTATTTTCAATCATTTTTGATCTCTTTCAATCTTGTAAACATCATTTTATCTGCTAATATTCTAATCCTAAAAGGCCTCGTATTTCGAGCTTTCTTATCCCCTCATAGTCAGTTTTTCTTTTATTTAACCCTTCTGAGACGATAATTGAATAGGAGCAATACAAATAAGAATGTTTCATCAAACATCCTTATTTATGTTTTATAGATTCGATATAGTTAGATTCTGGAGAAATCTAAAATGCTAGTTTTAAATAGAGGAAAATAAAATTAAGAGCATAGCTGGACCTTTTGGGTACTCCTTAATGTAACTTCCCAGGCGAAAAGTATCAGGGCAGAAAACAATATTTCATTGACTTCGAACTTTTATTGGATTGCAGCCCGTAATGCTTCTTTAAAAAATAATTGGTTACAACTAAGGAACTTAGCCTTTAGTTCTTAGTGATAGTTTTTCTAAACGGATTCAGCGTTAATTTCTCCACTGAAAACCCGATTAGTTCAATGAGATGAATAATTTTCCCCCGAAATATATTCTCAAAACATTTCTCTGTCTTTCTCCATTCTTCCTTCGT